>MU563244.1:10070271-10196070 GCA_024362625.1 Silurus asotus
ACAGACAGACAGACAGACAGACAGATAGATAGATAGATAGATAGATAGATAGATAGATAGATAGATAGAAAACAGACAGACAGACAGACAGACAGACAGAGAGACAGAATAAAAACAGACATACAGACAGACAGGCAGATAGATAGATAGATAGATAGATAGATAGATAGATAGATAGATAGATAGATAGATAAAAATAGACATACAGACAGGCAGATAGATAGATAGATAGATAAATAGATAGATAGATAGATAGATAGATAGATAGATAGATAGATAGATAGATAGATAGATAGGCAGACAGACAGAAAAAAACAGACATACAGACAGGCAGATAGATAGATAGATAGATAGATAGATAGATAGATAGATAGATAGATAGATAGATAGATAGATCGATCGATCGATCTATAGATAGATAGATAGAGAGATAGATAGATAGAAAACAGACAGACAGACAGACAGACAGACAGATAGATAGATAGATAGATAGAAAACAGACAGACAGACAGACAGACAGACAAAAGAGATAGATAGATAGATAGATAGATAGAAAACAGACAGACAGACAGACAGACAGACAGACAGACAGACAGATAGAAAGATAAATAGATAGATAGATAGAAAACAGACAGACAGACAAAATGAAAACAGACATACAGACAGACAGACAGACAGACAGACAGACAGACAGGCAGATAGATAGATAGATAGATAGATAGATAGATAGATAGAAATCTAAACCATATTTCTAGAATCACAAAAACAGTGCCAGTGATTTTTGGGACACATTGTACTAATCACGTTAGTCACTGTTTAGTTTGGAACATGGAAAGTTTCAACACCTTCACATCTCAGACCTTCAAAAACCATGTTCATGCATTACAATTCTACAGATTGCCTCAAAATCGAAAGAAAAATGCAATAAGGGGAAAACAACCAAACCCTGTCCCAGTAGATGTGAATGCCTGTGGTGAATAAAGCGGCTATTTCAGGGTCTATTTCAGATTCATTCCTGTTTTTGTTTTTTAAGATATTATTCTGACCCCACACAGTGACACAAAAACATGTAAAGCAACTCAAGTAACCTTAGATCAGGGTTTCCCAACACAGCAGGTTGCGGACTGGTACCAGGCTGTGGATCATTTGATGCTGTGCCACAAAGAAAAAAAGAGAAAACTTGTTTAAATGAAGTTCACACTGGTTGTGCATTATAATGAGCCACATTTTCATTATTTATGCAATACTTATATGAATAATTAAATCATATAATTATGTATAATAGTAATAGGAGTATATTTTATTAGTTACATGACGAACCCCCATCTTCAATGCCTTGGACAGAAACTACACCATTGGTGTAGGTGGGTATTGTGTGCACCTGTGCATCATTTGCCCTGCAGGTCACGTGACTATAAATGAGAATCTAACGCACGCATTCCATTGTCGGTCATATTACAAAGGCATGCAATTGCAAACAAAACGTATAAGCATGTGCATGCTTTCAACGGGGGTATACGTGGCGCGCGCTAAAGTCGTGCGCATCCGGTTGTGCACGTGCGCTGCGCCCAAATAAATAAGTCAGTAATAAAAAATGAAAAAAAGATGAGGTTTGTGTTCAGTAAAGCGAGTTGCCGTTTAATTGCAGTGAAGAGGGGGGTGGGCTGCTCGGTGATGACGGGAGATAAAAAACCAGCACTGATGCACCGCGCACGCGTCTTTTTAACACCCCCCTCCATTGCACGCGCGCTCTCACTCACTCCTTTATCACTCTCTCGCTCGGTCTCGCGCGCTCCGTATTTGCGGAGGATGCTGTTCTGACGGGATTCACACTCCAAACAAGCTGAACTCTATCTCACACACACACACACACACACACACACACAAACAAGACATACCGCACACTCACGTTTCCAAACGGTAAGCTTTTTTGTTTCTATGCACTGTTTATTATGGGTGTTTGTTATAATCAGTATTGCATTTATTTTTATTTAGAATAAATGATAAGTTTTTACCCTCCAAACTCGTCGCAACTTTTTTGTGCGCTACTGTTAATAATAATAATCATAATAATACGGCGGTGTCGCGTGCAGCTCGCACCTTCGGTCGCGGCGCGAGCTCGTGCGTCCGTTTGATTTTTTTCCTCGTGCATATATTAGTAAGGTGTTTTTTTTACTATTATTTTTTTTTGTATATGTATTGTATTATGGACAAACTTGTGCACGCGTTTTTTTCCCTTCTTGTACTTGGATGGTGTTTTTATTTTCATTTATTTATTTAACGGTAAGCTTTTTTTTTTTTCTATGCACTGTTTATTATGGGTGTTTGTAATAATCAGTATTGCATTTATTTTTATTTGGAATAAATGATAAGTTTTTACCCTCCAAACTCGTCGCAACTTTTTTGTGCGCTACTGTTAATAATAATAATCATAATAATACGGCGGTGTCGCGTGCAGCTCGCACCTTCGGTCGCGGCGCGAGCTCGTGCGTCCGTTTGATTTTTTTCCTCGTGCATATATTAGTAAGGTGTTTTTTTTACTATTATTTTTTTTGTATATGTATTGTATTATAGACAAACTTGTGCACGCGTTTTTTTCCCTTCTTGTACTTGGATGGTGTTTTTATTTTCATTTATTTATTTATTTATTTATTTTTCTGCGTGCACTTGTTGCTTTTAGGAGCGCTTCCGACAACAAGTCGTAGATGTTACATAAACAAGCCAAACGGATCTTCTGATCAACTCACAAGTGCATTGCTTTATGATGATCATTTGAGTCCAATTGCATAAGAAAAGTGCACCGTTTTTTTTTTTTTTTTTAAAGATCACCATGCAACAGTGGTGTTAATGTGATTAATCACTGAGTAAACTGCCAGACTCATCTGGTTTATTCTTTGAGCCATCTGGTTGTTTTGCCTTGCATTGTGCATGATGGAATATTGAGATTACTCCTATTTTTCTTTATGTGTAGTGGAAAGGTTGAGCAGCGAGACTAAAAAACCTGGAGCATGTGTTTTTAAATTAGATTATTCTAGGTTGCTTATGTGTGGGATCAGAGTTAAAGTGTTACAGCATCTCCACTTATTGCTTTTGCTGATAAGCAGTGGCATGCAGTAGGACTTTTGGACTTGGTCAGGATTGCTCCAGCTGTGCCCTGATGCAAAGCTCCAGCTCATAGTTTTGTTCCATGAAAGACATTCCTGCTTCTTACAGATGTAAAAGAGATCTAGAACAGTTCTCAGTCCCTAAAGTGTGTATCTTGTGCTTCCATGAATTTTTGAACCTGTCCTATGTAAATCAGATGCTTGAAAAGATGTCAAACAGATGTGCATGAAATCTAATGTTTTTTTGTGTAAATGTGCATGTTTGCAGATCGGTGTAACCGAACAGAGTGGCATCACCATGCAAGAGACTGAGGTGAGTGTGTGTGAGCTCCAGCCCAACATCATTTCTGTGCGCCTGTTCAAGCGCAGAGTGGGTGGTCTGGGATTCCTGGTGAAGCAACGTGTGTGCAACCCCCCTGTCATCATCTCGGATCTTATCCGGGGTGGCGCTGCTGAGGAGTGCGGCCTGGTCCAGGTGGGTGATATCGTACTCGCAGTCAACAACAAGCCACTGGTGGACATGAGCTACGAGCGCGCACTGGAGATGCTCAAAAACGTCTCACCCGAGAGCCATGCCGTCCTCATCCTGCGTGGCCCAGAGGGCTTCAGTACGCACCTGGAGACCACGCTGAGCGGAGATGGACGGCCACGGACAGTGCGGATCACCAAGCCGGTGTCAGCCCGGGCGTGTCAGCGCTGCACACCCAAGGAGCTGAGGGCCATCGAGAACTTGGCGTCATCGAGCTCCACTTCTTCCTCTTCCAACGCCTCGTCTACTGCACGTAAGGAGGCCAAAGGTTTGATCCCTCTGAGCGGGCCGGACTCGTTGCTTAACGGTGTGGAGGAAAGCAACGAGCTGCTGAAGGAGATTGAGCCTGTGCTAAAGCTGATCAAGAATAACAGCAAGAGAGATGTGAATGGAGAGGGACAGAGGGGTGTGGAGAAGAGGGATGCTGAAGTTCAGGTGGAAAGGTAAGAGGAGGCGAGATGAAGAATAAGAACAAAAGCATATACTTATCACTCACTAGTTAATAATCCTGAACTATTCACAATATTATTTAACCCAATAGAGAAAAAAAAAGGAAAGAAAAAAGAAAGAGAGAAAGAGTAAGGGTGAGTGAGAGAATGAGGAAGAGGGTTGAAAAGATACAGGTGGAGTAGTAAGCAATACATGTGTGTGTAATATATATATATATATATATATATATGTGTGTGTGTGTGTGTGTGTGTGTGTGTGTGTGTGTGTGTGTGAGAGAGAGAGAGAGAGATATATGTATATGTATATATATATATATATGTATATATGTGTGTGTGTGTGTGTGTGTGAGAGAGAGAGAGAGAGAGAGAGAGAGAGAGAGAGTAGTAATGTATAGCTACTGTGTGTGTGTGTGTGTGTGTTTAATAGAGAAGGAGAGATAGTTTATACACTGTACAGCTACAGTGTGTGTGTGCGTGTGTGTGTGTGTGTATAAGAACAGAAATTAGACCAGCATAACCAACAAATTTAAAAGATTCACTTAAAAACACCACCTAATGCACATCATTTCTAAACTACTCTGAACTTTAAATCCTTTTAGTTTTCTTTCTTTGGACATTAAGCGTCTTCGGTAAAAAAATGATTTTAATATTCTATAGTAATTTTACATTTAATATTTTTAGGAGCTCAGTAGTTCAAAGAAATCCAGTGGTGTTAGACAATTCTACATCTGCCCACAACTGCACCAAGAATATTGTTAATTATCAAACCCAGATGTTTCCATTAAGAGTCCATTAATAATCATCTGTTCTCTTCTGTCCTCGTCATCATCGAATCCTTTTTCATGCTGAAAAACAAATCGTTTATAAACGAGTTAATGCAGCGGTTTGTTGGAAATCCGAGCAGACCGCAGCTATTTCCTCTTATTAGTTGATGATCTTATTAGTTTGTACCTAATCTGGATTAGTCAATTAGACTAATAGTTGGGGTCTGCTGATAGGAATCTGATTTACCTGCAAATCTGTAATCATTGCTTCTCCAGACCAGCTCTCTGTCGTCCCCAGGGCGTGAGTCAGAGACTTCCTGGAGCTCGTTGTGGATAATACCGGGGAAATGTTGCTTCAGATAAAGTGTGCTTGGGGGAAAAATTGTTTATACTAATGTGTGTGTGTGTGTGTGTGTGTGTGTGCACGCACCATATGTATAGTAGACCCACAGTAGATATTTGGTTTAACCAAATTATTCATATCCATGAATTTGAGGGTTTTGCCTGTAGGCAAAGTAGTACTGATCTATAAGCACAAATGTCTCTGAATATAATCTATATGATATTATACATTTTTTTAAATCCATTTATTAAGCATTGTGGATATAAAATGCAAAAAGCAATTGAAACTGGTTTTGCTGTGGGATTAAACAGTTCAGGTGATTCTCCTGATTTTGTTTGCGGGGCTAAAAATGCACCACACTGGAAAAGTGACGCACGTGTAAATCGTTCGCGTATTCGGCTCTGGAATGTTATGCTCTTCGATTAAACCATGCGCGAGGAGGTCCTGTGCATCCTTTTTTAGGTTCCTTTTTTCATGCCGCTGCAGAGGATCTCGGTTTCTGGTGTGTGAGTTTCATTAAGATTTCACACCGAGGTTATTTCTCTCTGCACCTGAGATCAGCGCTGTGAGCGATATGCAGAATAAACTTTACTGAACTCTGCGAGCTTCTGGGAGCCTTATCCACAGTCAGTAATGAGAAAAAGACAGAGAGAGAGAGAGAAGGAGATGAAAGGGTGTGTGGGGGAGAAAATGGAGAAGAGGGAATGCACAGGGTAGTAAGAAAGAGGGAGGAAAGAGGGTGACAGATAGAGGAAGTGACAAAGTGTGTAAGTGGTAGACAGTTATGGAAAGAGAGAGAAAGAAAGGGGGAAGACAGTGGAAGAGGAATAGAAAGGGGGAGGCAGGGGGGGAAAGAGGTTGGAAAAACGAAGGATCTAGAGGGAGGTGAAGAATGGCTGATAGACAGGAAAAATAGAGGCAAATAGAGAATGAGCAAGGTGTGTGTGTGTGTGTGTGTGTGTGTGTGTGTGTGTGTGTGTGTGTGAGATGAGAGAAAGAACGAGAGAGGGTTGGAATGAGAGAGACGGGTGAAAAAGAGGCAAATAAATGTTCGCCCATCACACGACTCCCAAATGGACATCTCCTCCACGGCACACACATTTACTCACTGCTATCACACTCGCGGTGTATGTGTCACTACTCTTCCCATCATGCAGTGCAACCCTGGAAAGGAAAGTGTGAACAGTTTACAGCGCGAGTGTATGTTTGTTTACACGGTGACGTAGCGTATCTTGCGAGGCTCCTGTTTTTCTGTTGTTAAACCCTGCTATCATTCAGCTTATTGAGTTTAGATACAATCAAAATACGGTCAGGAGTATTAGGAGGTCTGACTTTGATCCAACCATATGTGGTTCTTCCACAAACTGGTACCACAAACTTCAAGGCACACGATTGTCTTTGGATGCAATAGCATGAACATTTTCCTTAATTTGAACTAGGAGACCCAAACCTGGTCCAGGATGAGAATGTCCCTGTGCACGAAGCAAACTCAATGAAAATATGCTTTAGAGCTCTGATCTCAACCTTATTGGGATGAATTAGAACACTGATTGCACCTCAGGCCTCCTCACCTACATCAGTAACTGACCTTAACACCCTTGTGACTGAATGAATCTCTAAAATCTAGTGAAAAATCCTAGAAGAGTAGAAGATATTATAACAGCAAATGGGGATTAAATGTGGAATGGGATGCTCAAAAAGCCGATCATATTCTCAAGTGTCCACAGATGTTTGTGTGCAAAAAAAAAAAAAAATTATATATATAATATATATATATATATAAGGACAAATTTAAGATGTAATAAACAAAAGATCTGCTTGTTTGGTTTCAAATGTGTTCCTTTAATGCATGAGCAATAGATAAATATATCATCTTTATTAATAGTTTTGTGGTTTAATGCTTTATTGTGATTGGTCAGAAGGTTTTGGTCGAGTTTCTATAACAGCAGTTGTGAGTTACAGTTTTTATTAATGTTCCCCATAAATGGACAAAGTGTGTGATTTCTTTATATGGTGACTTATTTGATTGCCTTAACATAAAGTTGTTTTTAGACCCAGAAAAGTCTCCAGGACAGTTTCCTTATTGAGCGTGAGAGAGAGAGAGAGTGAGAGTGAGAGAGAGAGAGAACTGGCCTGTTTGAAGAACAATGTCATTTCAAAGCATTAAATGCAACTATAAATAAAAAAAGGGGGGGTCATTACTTAATAAGAGCAATAAAACACTTCTGGATTTGCTGTCACTGAAATATAAATAATTCGTCTTTGTTTCTAGAGTTCGTGCATAGTCTTTCTTTTTTTTTCTTTTCTTTTTTTGGAAATTATTTTCATCTGTTAACTATATATGAATATTAAAATGTATTTGAAAATAAAACATTTTGATTGGTATAAAGAAAAAGTGTCTAGACAATGTACACTATTGTTCCTTATTTATTTATTTATTTTTGTTTGTTTGTTTGTTTATTTATTTTGGCTGCCTCAAATAGTTGTTTAACAGAAACTAAAGATTAATGTAGAAATAGTTATACTTGTATTTTCTTTCCCCCAAAATATTGTAACATGGGTTGGTGCAAAGTACCTTCATTTTTTCCTATTTAATTTGCAAAACCCTGTAAATTGTCTTATTTAGTAGGGTTTAAAAAAAAATTAAGGAGAGAAAAAAAATATAAATGATGAATTTATTTGTGGTCTGTATTTGACAAAAAAACCGTGTCCACTAGCTTGTAGTAAAAGTAAAATCGGATGTAGCTATCGAGTTTTATTGATCGCTTGTTAATGTTATAAACGTGAATGAAAAAGAGAGAAAGTGTGTATGTATGTATGGAGATTTTATGTGTAGGCGTGCTTATTGCTAAACACTAATGACACGTGTTTCCCCTTCCAGAGACCTTGGAGTGGGAATAAACAGCAATACCCAGCTGGCCTCCGATAACGACAGGGTGTTTGATGACCTCTGGAGGAAGGACAACATGCCCACCGTGCTTAACAACCCGTACTCTGAAAGCGACACGGTAGAGTCTTTAGCTTTTTTTTCTCTAATGGGTGGTGCGTTGGAAGATTAATTGAAAGGACAGTAAACTTTAGCTAACTGCATGCTTTTAAAAGCAGCTCATCACATGAATTGAATCATTACTGTGCTTAAATCTGTATACTAAAGTATCAGATTTGCTGATCGTATGTGCATTAGAGTGTTTCCTTCAGAACGTTGGCAATGATGTCTCATTCATTCTGTTTCGAGAATTTTATTCTTGAGGTTGATTTTGTGGGAGCAGTTATTTGTTTAGCATTTCAGTAAGGATTCTCCAGTGTGAGCACTTCTTTCGAGCAGGAGCTGTAAATATAAAATTCTAGAAATTTGTTTCTTTGGTATCAGGACAAGTGAAGAACGGGCAGAAGGTTTATAGTTACTACAGTATGTACAGTAGACACTGACTACATCAGGCATAACTTCATGAGCACTAATAGGTGAAATAAATAACACTGACTTTCTCTTCATCATGGCACCTGCTAGTGAGTGAACATTTTGTCTTCAATTTTGATGTGATTGAAGCAGAAAAAATGGGCGAGCGTAAGGATTTGAGTGAGTTTGCAAAGGCCAAATTGTGATGTTTAGATGACTGGGTCAGAGCATCTCCAAAACTGCAGCTCTTGTGGGATAGACCTTGTCTACACTGCCCGTGTGGTCTGATCCAACAGACGAGGTCCTGTAGCTCCAATCGCTGAAGAAGTTAATGCTGTTAATGCTCAAAGGGACTGTGAGAACTGTTTTGGCAGCAAAAGTAAAAAAAAATATGAGGTGTCAGAGCTGAAGATGTCGAGGTTTTCATTGGTGAGGTGATGAGGATGGACAGGATTAGAAACGAGTTTTTTAGAGGGACAGCACATGTAGGACGTTTTGGGGACAAGGTGAGCGAGGCGAGATTGAGATGGTTTGGACATGTGCAGAGGAAGAACATGGGGTATATCAGTAGATGAATGCTGAGGATGGAGCCACCAAGAAGGAGGAAAAGAGGAAGACCAAGGAGGAGGAGGTTTATGGATGTGGTGAGGGAAGATATGCAGGTAGTTGGTTTGAAAGAGGTAGATGTAGAGGACAGGGGGGTATGGGGACGGAGGATCTGCTGTGCCAACCCCTAATGGAAGAATCCGAAAGATGATGATAAACAGTGTATAAAGAAGTGTCCATAATTCCTAAAACTTGCCAGAATTTTAATCCCTTCGTAAAGGTTTTTGTGAGCTGTGTAGAAATTACGACAATCAGAGACGGAGAGAACACGTCCAGAGAAGTTGTTTATTCTCTTTTGAATGTTTACATAGTAGGCTATGTCGCTAGCTTGCTAACAAGCAACTAACTTGTCCATGCTGGGGGTTTTGGTGTTTTTCTCTTAACTATACTATTGTTGATGCACATTATTTAACCATAATCATTTTGATAAATAAGTCTAAAGTGATTCATGTATACATGAAAACACATTTCCTGAGCAGCTATATCTTCATATTAGTTGACTAGCATTACGTATTTATAACCGACTTGCCATTTTTGTTGGGTATTTTTTTTTTCAGTCATACTTCATTTGTTTCAACAAAATATTAGATTGTAATACAATGAAATGTTCCTTTGACTGAACATGCTGAGAAATCTTTCTTTATCTTCTGAATAATTGTGAATCAATATTGACCAGCTAATCACCACTCTAATTCTACTCATTGTTGCGCAGTGAAGTGTGCGGTTAGGAGTTTTGTTTGTCTCCGGTGTGTGTGTGTAATTTTGTGAAAAGAATGTGTGTGTGGTTTTGACCTGAGGCATAGCGTCACCGAGGTGTACAGGGAACCGGGACAGGCAGAGGGCATGGTGTTCACCCTGCAGCCCAACACATGCCACTAGTGACGTGTTCGCTCGCTGAATACAAACCGGATGAAGGGACACGATCCAAGAAAAGAGATAAATGAAAGAGTGCAGCTGTGTGGTCACATAGGGGTTGAGAGGGAGCGAGTCATTCTGTCATTTGCTGGAGTAATACACAGCTTCTGGGTGATTAACCCCTTTGGTTGGTTGACAGCTGATAAGTGTATGGGTCAGAGTTGGAGCAGAGAGGTGGTGGTGGTGGGGGGTTTTCATGGTATCGTTCAAAATGATTTCTTTTCCAAAACTGCTTTTTTTGCTGAACGTTTTTTCCCTCACATCATTTCCACTTTAATTCAGAGAATTAAAAGAGAACGGAAGTATTATAGTTTCTGCATGTTCTGCATGTTCATCTACACTCCAATGGTCATGTTAAGAAGAACACTCATTTGTCCAGTTATGCAGAATGCATATAATCATGCAGGTAGAGATCTGATTAATGTTTACACCAAACCTCGAAATGGAGAACGTGATTTCAGTAGCTTGTGGTTTTTTGGAGTATGCTTGTTTGAGTAAAAAAAAAAAAAAATCTGCATTTTTTTGGTAAGAAAAACAAAAAACATCCAGTTTTGCAAGCAGAAACATGAGTAAACAGACTGGTTTGAGTAACAGAAAGGATATACAGTAGCACCTCAGATAATCACTCTGTACAACTGTGGTGAGCAGAAAAGCACTAAAAAAAAACCCTAACACACAAGACAATGAGGTGGGCCAGGTATATGAGCAAATCATCTCATCAGGTTCTACTCCTGTCAAATATAAACATGATTTCGAAACTCCAGGTGAAAACAAATGTAGTATAGTATGACGTATTTGGCTATTGTTTTTATATTGAAACCCTAGATAATGAAATCATTTCAGACATTCAAGAATATTAAACAGTGCCAAATTCTTCAGCGTTCAGAAGCACAAAGTCCTTTGTCTGTAAGTCCTGTTTCTATAGAAACCTTGTACTACATTTGTGCTCTAGATTTATTAATGACTAATAAATACATTGTAGTAACTCCTGTTTAGTGTTCATGTATTTATACCACAACACTGCTGAATGCTTGATTCCTGTCAGAAGGTGTTGACCACTTTGACTATTTGATCATTAAAATTTTTTAAAAGTGTCTCAACAGTGATAGTAAAGATGAGTAGAACACAAAAAAGAGTGGGGAAGAAGCTAAACGACTGTTATATTGCATAAAAGATAAGAAAACATCTTGCAGAAGTTCCACAACATTGGATGCGACCGTATATGGATAAAATCTGCAACTTTAATAACATATCGTTTGCCGTTTCAATGTTGTTGTTTCCTTGTAACGACACACCCCGTCACACTTGTTCTGTAAATGACCAGTTGGATGTTAAAAATTATTGGCGCCCTTTAGAGAGGACCATCAAGAATAGTTGCGTGTGCAGTGAAAGGAAGAAGGAAGCAGACATTTTTGTATGTACGATGGGAAAAGAGAAGATAAACACTGTACATAGCAAAATCTAGCGCGGTGAATGCTAGATCACACGTCTGAGTTGTCTCACGCAAGACTGAAATGCGTATCAGAAAGCTATTTGATGCTGGAGTCGGGTGTGGAAGAGCCTGTTGTGAAGACGCGCTGTAAAAAATTTCTTTTTCAGTCGATTTGACGCTCATTTAAGCAATCCTTCGTTCCCGGTTCCTGTCTGAGAGTTTAGGACTTGCTAGTTTTATAAAACAATATATAGAAAATGTGTTTTTTTTTTGCGCACAACTTGTTTGTTTTTGTTTCCGTAAATAGTCAGAATGTTAACCACATCTCAACTTGCTAAGCCAAGTGAGCGTCTATATCTGACGTCTGTAAACAGCAATTCGCATTCATTTTTTCGCAGCATTTTAGCAATCAAAAGATAATGAACATTACCGGCGAATAGGTCTAATAGATTGCGTCAAACGCCAGCTGCCTGTCCGGTAATTTAATGGGGCCGCATGCAATAGCGGTGTATTTCTCATATTTCTATTTTTTCTTTTTTTCCATATTTTTGTTCACCAAAACCTGAATCCTGCATAATTTTCTGACTAATAAGGAGCACTCATGCAGTGGAAGTGCTCGGTGAACTCGGAACCGAGGTGCTATGAAGTCTCTAAAGCTCTGCATGTGGAAAAATAATTACAACATAGTGTTCGCAAGACAGCGACCGGTTAATGCAATCCTTATTTTTGCTCACTGAAAAGCTATGAAATGACATGGAGCTGTAAATAGCTCAAGACCTGCTTTCTTCTGGAGCAAAAGTTCTCAAATGGTGTACATCTTAAAGAATGCTTCCCAAAATCCACATACCTACAATGATCCCGATCAGCTTAACTCAACCTAAATGCCATGAAACGACAGGTTCTGTTTCTTCATAATTGCTTGGCCTCTTTATTTTGCTACATCCAGGAAGGTAGCTTTCACAGAGAAGCTTGATTTGTTTTACTGTAGTTCTACCTTGAATAAAAATGTGCATGTAATGCCACTGTTAATTAATCCTTCAGTGGGTCTTTTGATGCAGATACACCCAAGAAGTTCAAGTGAAGGAAAAAAAATCAAGAAGTTATAATAATGCAGTTAAGTGTAAATTAAATCCTAAAATGAAAGTCAAATAGTGCTTGACGTCAACATCCATACACAGGCTATAGATGATATTTTTCCACTACTAATAATGATACAATTGAGTTTTATTAATGCATGGCATGTTCTCCCTAAGGCCATGCCTGGGTTCTCAGGTTTCCTTCTTCCACCCATTAGATTGGTCGTTACATTTTTACTATTTCTGAATATATGAGCTGGTATTCCATTCAAGGTGTATTGCTGCATCACACATATTGGAATTGGGATAGGCTCCAAATCCACCTTGGCTCTGACCAGGATCAAGCCTCAAAACTCCTTTCAAATTCCAGACTACATACACATATTTTTGCACTGAGTGTTCTTTAAGCTTTGGGTTTTGAAGATAAAGGGGAAAAAAAGCTATGCAGGGAACTCATGAGTGAAAGGTGGTTACACCCTGAGCCACTTCACACAAACATAGTGTAATCTCTATACTGTATATAGGCTTTTGATTATATACTGTACATCCAAATGTTTTTGTTTTGTAAAAATGATTCTGGATAAATTATTGAATCCTTTTAAAAACCTCTCCAAGGCAGAGCTAGAAATAGAAACAGACCCGCAAAAAAAAGGTCTATCAACTGGAACTGATGAAACCGCAAGCTCAGCGATTCTGGGAAAATGACCTTGGAATGAATTATGATATGGAATAGTAACGACTTGATGTTTATGGAAATTTGTGAGAAGCTGTTAGACAACACATTTTTCATAATGTAGACACAATCTGAATAGAGGTTTTGTACTTTTCTGTCTACTTTAAAAAGAGTAGATTTGTATTGTTAGACCTCTGCTAAGAGCAAGAACAACAGTTAAAACCCTGGCTAAGCTTTACTTTTATCCTACACCACATCCACTCTCTTTGAATTTTTGGACTCCCTTAAATTGCATTTTTTTATAGAACATGTTTTATGTTTGGGTAAAATGAAGACCCTACCATTTTTTGGGGAAAGATCAATGAGCACAGCTCTTACTGTTCGCCCTTATTTACACCCCATATCTGCAAAAAGTGTTTTGAGACATAATCATAGTATTGCTCTTCAGTGCTGAAATGCTCGGCTCTGTAAGAATCCGATCCACTCATGAAAAGATCAATTGCCAGTAAAGAGGAGAACGGATGCCAATGGGCGTTGATTGAAATTTTCATTCATGTCCATAGAAAATGACTCAATTCCAACCTTCCTTGAGGTGCCTGCATAGTGAAAAATAGCCACTGTCTGAAATGATGGACACATTGTGAGGGCAGTTAGATTGATTTCCTTTTTTCTGCAGAGTTAAATGCTCCATAGTTACTGATCCAAGAACAATTTGCACACAGCTTTTGAAGAGAAAGTCAGTATCGGCGTTCCTGCGTGAAAGTCTGAGGCTCGATTACGAGATGCTTAATTGTCTTGCCTGGTTTTGCTGATTTTACAGTTACAACAGGAAGCAGAATAATGACTCCATGTTATAGGACTGAAATATTGTGAATTTTAAGTTCATCTTGAACATGAGCATAAGTTCTAATTGTAATGAATAGTTTGAATAGTATAACAATTTTAATGTTTGCTGGTTAATCATTTTCTTCTAATAAATCAATGAGGAAAAATATATATATATTGAATGAGAGAACATGGGTTTTCTACATGCACTATATGGACACAAGTATGTACTTTTCCAGCCCCAGGTTGTCATCAAAACATTGGAGGCACACAATTGTATAGGATGCCTTTGGATTTGGTGGCATGACATTTTTCTTTCACTCGAACTTCACTTGACCCAAACCTGTTTCAGAAGAAAAAAGCATAAAGTGCACAAAGACAGCTCCATGAACATCTACATTAATTGGAATGAAAGATTTGGAGCTGCCTGCTATAAAGTTCTGGCCTCAACCCTATTAAAACATTTGGGATAAATTGGAATTCTGACTGCACCCTAGTCCTCAATACCTCACCTACATTAGTACCTGACTTTACAAATGTGGGTGAATGAGCACAAATCTTAACAAGCACCCTCCAAAAATTTGGATTTACATCTTCCCAGAAAGGTGGAGGTTATTATAACAGTAAATGGGGACTAAATGTGTAATGGGATATTTAAAAACCAAATATCAATCTTATGTTCAGGTGTCCATTTGTACATATAATGTGTGTGTACTTATTCAATTAAATTTTTTTTCTATTGTAAATTTTAAATAAAACAAAAGAAGTAAATCTATTTTTAGATGTTGTATGGATTATATGATTTTCCTTTGCTTACTTTTTTGTTTTTGTCAATTCTTAATGATATGCATCTATTTATGTCCAAAGGAAATGGACCATCACCTCTATCATCAATCCAGCTATTACATAAATAAGTTTGTCCTCGTTTTGTTTGTTTCTCCACAGCCATTATCTCATGGAAGTGTGTCTCCGGTTAAAACCCAGCAAAATGGGAGTCCAACGAAATGCCCGAGGTTCATGAAGGTGAAGAATTGGGAGAGTGGACTGGTGTACAATGACACGCTCCATCACGGCTGCAGCCAGGTAGGACTGCAACCCAACACACTTTAACACTCATTTCCACTCATGTTTATGGACAGATATTGACCTGAATGTTCCTGAATGATACATTAAAAAAATTTTATTCCACTTTTCAAGTAAAGGAAATTTTAGTTTATATATATATTTTTGTTTTTATTTACAAATATCAATTTATTGATAAGAAAATATTATAAAATAGATTTAGAATGAATAGGTAATCGATTTAATTTGATCAATCAAATAATTGATCAAATTCAATCGATTTCCCATTCATTCTAATTCCAAATCACACGTGAGGTTGATTTTAGCAGTACATCTTGCTGTCTCTCTCCTTTCCATACGTCAACTCGAAGTTCAAATTTAGATTCGGCTCTTTGTGGAGACATGAGTTAGTGTTTGGAAATAAGCAGGAGGACCCTCACGAACATCTTTACGTCCTTCAGTTTCCTCTAACCAAGTGGAAGAGAGGGACGTGAGGTTCTACACGCTTTCTTGAGCGTTTGCTGTTGCATGCTAATCACCGTTAATTACAGATCACGTGATTTATAATATATCACACAGAATATTTTTTTGGGTTGCTCCACAGAAAGAGACAGCTGCATGGCTGAATTCATGATGCCTCGGGGCTAGCGGATGTGCAGAGGCAAATCTTTGTTTTATTTTTAACACTCTGACGCTACGAGCCATCCATCTATCAATCAATCGGTGGTTCTGACTACAGGAGAGATTCAGCCATCTTGCTTTGTTTTCTGATGTTTACTTTTGGTTTAGTCTCCACCTTCACAATTTGTTCTCACTGTTCTTGCTCTGGGGTGAAATCTTGGCCAAGCTCTTTCAGATGGCATGAAGGGTCATTGGGCTGAGGCTCTTTACACTTCACCAGACTTGAGTGGGTGGTTGAGGCAACTGCACCTGTTTTAGCAGCGCAAGCCGGCGCCGGACGGTCATTAAATTCCTGCTTGGCCTCAACCATAGTGACCGCATTAATGGCTACCCAAAGTGACTGTGCGCTTCAACTTTAATCTTATTACACTGACCATATGAGCTTGCTCAAGGCAAGGACCAAGCTGTCTTTTGTTCTTTCTATGCACCCCCCCTCCCCCTGTATTTCTTTTATAATTTCTGATGTCTTACATTCACATGACTTGATACAATTGGACAAACTCATCTAAGTTTAACGAAAACATAACAGGCTACATTAAATGCAGACTTGATTCTGTGTTTGGGTTATTTTATGTTTTGGGAAGATAATTAACTGAAGATTGGACAATGGAGTTTTCTTTTAATGGACCTTAAATACCTGGTGGAGGTTGGACTGCATCAAGGATCAGCTCTGAGCCCTTTTCTGTTTTCAGTGGTGATGGACAGGTTGATGGACGAGGTCAGACAGGAGTCTCCATGGACAATAATGTTTGCTGAAGATATTGTGATTTCTGGTGATAGTATTGAGCAGGTTGGGAAGAGCCTAGAGAGGAAGAGGTAAGCGCTGGAAAGGAGTTCAGGTACCTGTGGTCAACAGTGCAAAGTAATGGAAAGTGTGTTATAGAAGGGAAGAAAAGAGTGCAGGCAGGGTGGAGTGGGTGGAGAAGAGTGGCAGGAGTGATTTGTGATAGAAGAGTATCTGCAAGAGTACAAAGGAAAGTTTATAGGACTGTGGTGAGACCTGAGATGTTGTATGGTTTAGAGACAGTGGCATTGGGTAAAAGACAGGAGGTGGAGCTGGAGGTAGCAAAGCTGAAGATGTTGAGGTTTTCTTTGCGAGTGACGGGGTATATGGGGTATATCAGTAGGAGAATGCTGAGGATGAAGCCAACAGAAAAGAGGAAAAGAGGAAAGCCAAGGAGAAGTTTTATGGATGTGGTGAGGAAAGACATGCAGGTAGTTGGTTTAAAAGAGGCAGATGTAGAGGACAGGGGGGTGTGGAAGAAGAAGAATATTTTTATATAATCAGATTTATCACATCTCTTAATTTTTTTTATCTTTTTAATCTTCTTATTTATTGAGATTTATGTTTTAAAAATGTATTGGTTGGTCTTTCTAATAGAACCCCTTGAAGGTTTTAGGTAGAACCCTTTAACACAGGGCTTTTTTATTTCTGAAAAGGTTCCAAGTATACTACTTTAAATCGCTAGAAAGCCCCCTTGTGACCTTGAGTACGTTTTAAATGCAGACAATTTTTATTGAGATTGGCTTATTTTTTCCACTAAAAAAGGGGGTCCTCAAGGACACTGATTTTGATACTGCAGGGTTTCAAACTTCCTGTCGAGATTCTATTTAAACCATTATTTAAGAGGCGAGTGTAAATAGTTGGTGTTAGTTACTATAGCAGTTTTTATACCAAGAATATAAAACTTTTAAATCGCTTTTTCTTTTAGAATTTTTAAACAACAGAAATCTTCAGAGGAATGATTATAGCATTTAACTCAACCTGATTTAGGTGAAAATTGTGAATACATCCAATGACTGTCCAATGTGAGCTAGGAAATCAAACAAGTGTTTCTATTTTGTATGTGCACTACAGAACCATTAGTTCTTAAAGATATTTAACTGCAAGGAAAACTCTTTGTTGCAGGGTTGAATATACATTTAAAAGTTTCCGTAACAGAACTAAGCAGAAGCCTTTTGTAAATGCGTAAAGGCCTTGCTCAAGAGACCAACAATGGTAGCTTGTAATCAGTAAACCAGAGTTTTAAGCCAGAGATTTGCAACACAAAGCCTACAGCATCTTGTATTCCCTGGTATTGTCACATCCATATACTAACCAGGCCACACTTTTTGGTTTGCAAGATCGGACAACTCTGAGTGTTACGGGCCTAAAATCGATTGTGCTCAATTTTGACAGTCAGGATGCTTTCTGTACATGTAATTAGCATATAAGGGGAAGTATATGTTAGTTTTTACCCTCTACAGTTGCTAGATATCATATGATCTGGAGACGCTTGCTGATCGGTGGAAACAAATTTGAAGGAAATATTTAATCTAGAACAGCACTAGAATTTGAACCATCCAAGTTTCAAGTGGTCAAGTTTATTGTAATATGTACAGATGGCGGAGACTGTTTGTATTATAAAATGCTTAATAAAGATTACAGGAAAACAACAGCAAACAATAAACAATATTAAACAGTAAAGAGAAGAGGAAATAAGGAAAAAATAGTAATAGAGGCATAAAGAAGATATAATTATTTACAAGTGTATGTATGTGTAAATATTCATTTTATAAATGACGTGTTGGCATGAGGTACTTTTCATAAAAAAGATAGAAGTGTAAAAGGAGAATGAATAAGATCAAAGGTTTTAACACAAACACCAAATCTACCCCATTTGCTGTAGATATACTGTACGCCAAACTTTTTGTCACTTACCGGACCTTTTGTCAATTGCAGGTGCCAATTTGCAACGAAAGAGTGTGTATAGGCTCTGTGATGACGCCAAGCATGCGAAGTAAACCAGATGAAGTTCAAACCAAAGATGAGCTGCTACCACTGGCTACAGACTTCATCAATCAGTACTACACTTCGATAAAAAGGCAGGAGCATGCATCATTTCATGAGCAGTTAATGCTTGTTTTTTTTTCCGGCTCATTTTTGGCTCAATTCATGGTTGGCTTGCAGGTGTGGATCCAAAACACACGAGGACCGATTGGAGGAGGTGAAAAGGGAGATCGAATCGTCCGGGACATACCAGCTTAAAGACACTGAGCTAATCTACGGCGCCAAACACGCTTGGAGGAACGCGGCTCGCTGCGTAGGGAGGATCCAATGGTCCAAATTACAGGTAGAGACCTGAAGCTTTAGTTTCATCGCCGCTCTAACTATTTTATTTACTCTAGTGCGAGCCATCTGTATGCGCAAAAACAAACCCAGAATTACAGCAATTATGCAATGATTATGATGATAATAAGGGAGTTGTTTTCGACTAGGTGTTCGACGCTCGAGACTGCACAACAGCACATGGAATGTTTAATTATATCTGCAATCACATCAAATATGCCACTAACAAAGGCAACCTCAGGTAAGTGATGGAGCTACTTTTTTTTTTTTTTTTTTTTTGAGGGATAGGGGGGATTACTCATTATTTCCTGAGTACGGAGAAACGTATTACTCATCTGTTGTTATATCGATTATTCATTTTATTTCCCGCCTCCACTTTTCCTTTAGCTCTGTATTTTTTTTCCTCTTCTTATCATCATCTATACACTTTCCCAGCTTTGCTTATCTACCTCTTTTCATCACCTTTCTCAAGAGCTCCCTGTGGGTGGCACCTGCCTCTACGGAGCCGAGTTCTATCTCTGCCTGACTACAAAGCTAATCATATATGACACCTAGTCTGTGTTCAGCTTAATAAGTGTCTCGTTACGCATTGATCAGAGCCTGGAAGAGGGGAGCAATCAGAGGGTGGAGGGCTTGGTTGAAGCCAAGTCAAGAGGCAAGATAGACATAAAGAGATAGAGACGCAGTAGGAAAACCCTTTCATCCTTTTTCTCCTCGGAAAGTGTCTTATTTTTTGTTTTTTTCTGATCTCCGCTTACAAACATATGATTCCATCATTACATCATCAGGAACTGTCAGTCCAAACATCGGTACCCCCCCCCCCCCCCCCCCCCCCCCCCCCCCCCCCACCTGCTGCTCTGTTTATCAGGAAATGTGCATGATTTTTCTAAAGCAGTAACGTGGCCCAGATTTTTCCATTGCACTTTCTGTGCCATTCATATGTCTTTGCTCGGTAAAATCGATTGTGTTTATTTTTGGACTTGCACGTGTCTCTTGATGCACAATACATGGCTGCAATCACGTTTTCCGAGGCATCCTTTAGACCAGGGGTCCCCAAACTACGGCCCACCCCCACATTTGGAACGGCCCTCTGAGCAATGCCAGAGGCGCATTTTTAAAAAATTTAATTTTAAATAAATGTTTAACTTCAATCATATCTGTATTGATGATAAACATTCATATATTATTAAAACATCAAATCCATACCGATAGTTTTTCCGGCTTTCCGTCCGCTGTTATGAGAGCAGCCTCTAGGGGTGAATCACCGATGCCATGTGCTGTTTGTTTTTACACGTGAGACTGTGCACTGCATGGAGCATGCTATATTTAATATTTATAAATTATATAAGCATATTTATTAATGAATATGTCATTTATTTCCTTTTTTATGATTCAGTAATGGTTATTTTTTATTATTATTTTTTTTTTGGTAATAAAGTTCAGTACTATTTTGCATGGTGTATGTATTTTTTTTATTTTTTTATCTAGTATCCATTTAAAAAACAAACAGGTTCTTGGCAAAAACGTTCCGAACTCGCTATCGGTAAAATCGACTGACCTCCAGTTATTACCATAGACAAACACAAGTGTTGGTCCGATTCACACCAACCATATGCATAAGTAAGTAAATGTTTTGATTTAAATAGCAATCAATATGGAAAAATAGCACTATGATAGTACTAATGCGTTTTAAATAGGCGATATATGTATTAAAAACTCATGTTCAGTTGTCTGGTTTGTTCAGTGCATAACAAAATAATTAGAAGGCATAATTAATTAATTAATTAATAAACTTTAAATCATTATACAATTTTCACAATAATAATGGTAGTCACTCTGGCCCATGTTATTGTCTTTTACCGACAGACCCGTCTTCTCCATCAAGAAAATAAATTATTCTTGTATCCTTGTGCTCTGACTCTAGATCTTATGAGCACTGTGCATGAGAACATAGGAACACATTCTGGATGGCACACTGGTCCCTCATGGGCCATTAGGCATGTACTGGGGTGAAATTAATGTAGCCAGACCAAGTACTTGGAAGTTTTTGGAAGGTGGGAGGAAAACAATAAATTTAAAGGGTTTAAACAGGTACATTGGGATACCATGCACGGAGAGTAACTAGAAATCAGAACTAGTGACCCATGAACTGTGAGATGGCTTGCCATCAGATCTTTAAAACGTTGAGTTGGATTGTACACAGAGATACCTGCAATCTTCCACGACCAATGTACTGTTCCATTTTTACTTTGTGAGAAGTGTAGCTAAAGTTCCCTCTAGAGTTCTGTGGTGAACTTTTTCAGGACCAGGATTTAAAATAATAGCATTTTTTTTTTTTACTTAAACTGAAATGTCCCTTTTTGAAAAAATTCTCAGCTTGAAGCCAATGAGTGACATCAATCTTGCATCCTTGCGTTAACACCCTCATCTTCAGCTCTCCAATCTTATCCCCCAGGTCAGCTATCACCATTTTTCCTCAGAGGACAGATGGAAAACATGATTTCCGGGTATGGAATAGCCAACTGATCCGCTACGCTGGTTACAAGCAGCCTGATGGCTCTGTTCTGGGAGATCCTGCTTCCCTGGAGCTTACCGAGGTGAGACTTTAAATCGCAGTTTTCTTGAATCAAAATGATAATAGCGTTCACCCTCCTGGGATTCCTGAAAGAACGAGGTCTGTGATGTAGTATCTACTTAATAACGATGAAAAATACAAGCACCGTGGAGAGAAAAATGATTAAAACGCTATAACTCATTTGTCAGGAGAGACAGCATGTGTCCTCAAGCTTCCTGCTGAGGCCCTGATTATCTGGTGCGTCATGTTTGATAATTACGACAGGAAGAACTTGTGGATTTTCAAAAAAAATAAATAAATCAACATCCAGGTTATTTATGGAAAGTTGAAATATAAATATCTGTCCACAGCTCTGGTGAGAATTGATGAAGTCACTTCTTGGAGCGATCACCGACGCCTTTGCCCAAAACAAAAGCATCATTAAACGGTCTATAAACTGTTTCTATATTAATCCCAGTTCTCTGGACCTAATATCTGTATGCATGTCTGGTCTTCTCTTGCCACACTGAAGATCTGTATACAGCAGGGATGGAAAGCGCCCAAAGGCCGGTTTGACGTCTTGCCCCTTTTGCTTCAGGCAAATGGCAACGATCCGGAGTTGTTTGAGATCCCTGACGATCTCGTGCTGGAAATAAACATCACACACCCAAAGTAAGTAAGCTGCTCAATGGGATATGCTAGCTATTGAAAGCACCTGGTTCCAAAAGAGGGTTTTGTTTTGCTTGTGGATTAAACATTATATAGAACCAGAAAAGACTTTGCAATGCAAAATTTTATTCTGGAAGATTCTACCCTTCTCGCTATATTCTCAGATGTACCTGTAAATTCAGGTGTCTATTCATTCACGCCTGTTCCCAATTCTGTATTAGATTTATGTATAAATCCCTCTGTTTTCTTCTCGTCTTCATGAACTATTGTATCGAGTTATCTGCCAAATACTAAGCCCTTGTTTATTAGTTTGATCCTTGGATTTCACATTTTGTTTCGATTTCTTGTTTTCATCTCGTAGCCCATTTATATATTTTTTGCTAATTACCTGAACTATGCCTCATATCCCTCTTTAGATTACATTTAGTGATAAATTAACTTTCTTTTTATGCACTTACATCCCATAGCTGCACTTTACATAACAGTATCCTTACTGGCCATCGGATTTGGACCTAGCAAATCAGAGACAGATTCTGTATAAATTGAATGGTTTTAGCTAGGTACATACGTTAAGCTAGGTAGCGTCACATATCCGTAGCCACGTAGCCATTCGTATATTGTTATGGAGTGTTCTTTGACCTTTTGTTTAACTACAGAAACATCTCTAGCAATCTGGTAGTTCAAATATGGCTGTTAGTACCTCTTACCTTTACAAATGCAACAGAGATTTGCTTGTTTTATTGCTACCTGTTTGATCCACCGTGTTTGTCATAAACTTCATAGACCTTCATAGGCCCTATGAACAAACTTATGGGGTCCGCAATTTCTTTTAAGAGTTTGTGGGTACAAAAGGTGGCAGAACTTCTTGAAAACTGGGCCTCTATATACGTCACGTTGTACACAGATTTTATCTAGCATATTCCGTCTCATTTAAGCCTGTACCCAAACGATGAATCTGTGAATGCAGAGCTGTGAATCTAAGAGGCTGGCAGAATATTAGCATCACGGGAGTCATGCTGAGAACAAGTGGCCTGCATGCGTAAGTCAGGGACACAGGCCAAGGCAGCATAAAACTGGCCCTTCCCCCAGATTCGCGATCGGAGACGGTGCCAGTTTGTCAGCCTCCACGGGCACTGATGATGCCTCAGACAAGCTGAGAGAAACACAACCTGTGCTACTTACATGCAGTTTCAAAAGGGTGCCGTTTTTAAGGGTTCGATGTTAAAACAACATAAATGGAGTAATTATGACACACTTACAGGAAAAATGCATTTATACTTACAGATGGTAATCAAGCTGCAAAGGTTTGACTTATGATTTTTCAATCTTACGATGACGATAGCGATACGACAAAACGCAGTCAACCCCTGATAATTCGCGGTTCGGAACTCGAGGCTTGGAAAATTTGCGAGTTCTCATTTGGAACACAACTATTATACCACGTCAAAAGACGTCCTATACAGTTGTGTACTTCCAGGTTTGTGGTAACAGTTCAGAGAAGAACCACATATGCTAGATGTCCCAATACGTTTGTCCATATAGTGTTTATTGTATACTCATCATGATACTATTGATTTAATGTGTGACACACAACAGGGCAACAAATTAATGATTCGCAAAGGCTGAGACAGGCCTAAAAAAACGTTACGTGTTGTTAATTTCCAGGGAAAATAAAATGCAGTCATAACAAAATATACCAAATGTCTCTGATTGGTGATGTGGATTATAAATATACATATAAGCACAGGATGTACATAATCCATACTGTAAGCCACCTAGGCATGCAACCAAAAGTTTTAATGTAGGTCTAGCCTTAATTGGGTTTAAATGGAGTTTAAACCCAAAAACTGAAAAAGTTTAGTTATGTAAGATTGTAGCTATAGAAATATTAAAATAACATTTCTGGAATTTATTAACACAAAAAAACTGTACTTTTTGTTTATTTCTAACATAGGAGCCAGGGCTGATTTTTTTTGGGCTGTAGTTTTAGTAACTCTTTCTCCTTTTTCAGAGTATTAACTAATCTGTGAATCAAAGACTTCTAGGGTTGTACCACATGGAGATATGTAATAAGTAGAGTAAGGACACAAGTGTGTGAGAATATTCCCAGTGGTGACTGTCGGCTGTGAAGATGTATGTGCAATAAGAGTTCAGCAAGATCATTGATATAGCAAGTTATAGAATTGGGAACATTCAAGTTCACACACCTTCACAGATCTTGTGGAAGTAGCTGAAACAGTATCTGAACAGTTCTACAGTAGTACAGCGCTCAGTCAAAGCCCAGGATGTCCTTAAGCAATAGTAATGTGGAGAGTACTGCTAAGAAGGGTAGCATAGCATAGCAATAACCATGGAAAAAAAGTTAAAATAATTGGGATCGGGTCGAGGCAATCAGATGGAAGACGTCGCTCAATTCTACAAACACAAGCTCATGGATCATGTGGAGTCTGCTGTGCCGATGAACCCAAAAAATGTTTTTATTAAAAAAAAATATTTTATTTACAGTTTTTGTGGGGTTTTTTTTGGTGTTACATTGTATATTTGTGTAAAAGTGTATAAATGTGACTTTGTTAGATTTACGAACAAACAGACGTACGAATGTGCTTTCGGAAAGGAAATCGTTCGTGAGTCGTAACTGTATACAGAAAAAGAAAACTAATCAAGCAAACGCAGTCGGGCAACAAGGCAGGGCCGGAGATAGAGGGCAAACACAAAGGGCATGATTGCACAATCATTGCCAAGGAATTTGTGGAGCACATGAGGAAACTGACAGCTGGAGGAAAGTGGCTTTTTATTCGTCACATGTACTTTACAGCAAAGTGAATTCTTTGCATATCCAAGCAATGTTTGGAAGCTAAGGTCAAAGTGCAGGGTCAGCCATGATACAACGCCCCTGGAGTACAGAGGGTCTAAAGGCCTTGCTCAAGGGGCAAACCAACAGTGGAAGCTTGGGTATACTGGTGCTTGAAACCCTAACCTTCTGATCAGATTGTGAACAGTAAAACCATTGAAGAACTCATTGTACAGGAACTTTATGCTCAGGACAGTTCTGTAATTTTTTTTATTCTTTCACGTTTCTGAACCTTCATGGAATCTCATCTTTTGTTGTCTTAAAATGGCCGTGAAACAAATTGTAACCAGGTGTAACAGCACTTTGGCAGCGCAAAGTTGTAAATGTTGAGCTGTCTAGTGAGGTGCTTTTCTGGGCTCAGCAGATGCCCAAAAGCAGCCAGAGGCCAATTTGGCCATGTGTGCAAACACCTGAGAATCTTGCAGGTGCTGGTAGAGTGATAATGAACGTTTTGGCACAGTTCAGAGTGAACGCATCTAGTGACGGGCAAATTAAGACAAACTAGAATATCCCTGTGAAATGTTGTAAACAAGAAGATATTTAAATTAAGATGCTAATTTAGGTGTGCTTAATGCACCTTTTGGCATATGGTGTACATTTTTTTTTTTCCTGCAGAAAGGTAAAGTTTAGTAATGTCACTTCAGCTGCGTTGAACCAAAGCAAAAAATTACGACTCCTCCAAATATTCTATGCTGAACTCCTCAATTTGCTTGAATTTATGCCTCAGTAAAGTTACTGGAAATGCAAATATTGTTGTAAGATAAACTAAACTAAACATTTACATGTAATGGTGATTTTCTTAGTATTCATTTCGCACTTGTTGATCTAAAACTAAGGGCAAAACAAGCTAGTATTTGCATTTAGTATCACCCACAAATACCGTAAAAGGAAATGCTCACAGAGAGATGAAAAGGTGTGAGAATAGTTTTGTGTGAGAATTGAAGGTAAAAGGATATCTTGGCACATAATATGCAGTACTTGTAAGTGGAATTAAAATAAATCCTCTAAATTATTACCTAGTTACCATTTCAACTGGTCAGGAGCTCAGGTAGAATTTTCAAGAGTGGCACATTTATTTTCATGTAATATCTCCTATTTATAGAAAATTCTTAATAAATCATGCCTTACAAACTGAATTTCCTTTCCTTTCATCATCCAGGTTAAAATGGTTCAAGGAGCTGAATCTGAAGTGGTATGGCTTGCCTGCAGTATCTAGCATGCTATTAGAGATCGGAGGCTTGGAGTTCACCGCCTGCCCCTTCAGTGGGTGGTACATGGGGACCGAAATCGGCGTCCGGGACTTCTGTGATAGTTCGCGCTACAACATTTTAGAGGTACCTCTCCCTAAAGCCTGAGGCTGTGGAACCTCACATTTACTCACTCTAATTAGCTATTATTGTGCAGCTCGCTGTGTTATGAATATCTGTTAAACTAAAATCCAATATTATCCCACACGGCTTTGATTAGCATAATGACAGTGGTTGATTTTCTATTATCGTAACCCATTTGCTGGGGTGCAATATACTAATTCACAAATATGGTAATGCAACCATTAGAATTCATTATTCATATTTTTCTGATTAAACAGTGACCTTATAATAGTCCAGGCGAATATAAAATAAAACCGCTGCGTTAAATGCCGCATTAATCTCTACAGCTCTTATATTCTAGAGCGGTAAGAACCTCCCCTCTATACTTACTCGAGATAAAGTTCTACCTCTGTAACTAAGATTATCATGCTACTACCTTAACGCCTGCTGTGCTGTTTGAGATGATCGCTTACACCAAACTGTCAGAACTGCGAGTGTTGAAATGTGAGGTAGTTGAGGTATTTAAAAAAAAAAAAAAAAGGGTTTATGACGTTATTATTTTCAGGCTCTGAAATTTCATTTCCATAACTTATGCGAAGGAGGAAGTGAACAAGGTTATGGAAAGTTATGCAACACCCACTTGTGTTTGCATTAATGTCCACTACCTTATCTGCATGATTGAGCATAAAAAGATTGCAAAGATGACCGATTTATCATGATATTAGTGTGGGGTAAAATCCCCCATATTCAAAATGAATTCTAATGTTATGCAGCATGAATTTGTTATAACTCCTAGACATATGGCTATATAAATGCAGGTAAATGACACATATTGTAGTGTATAATGCATTATATCTCTTCTAAGAAGTACATATTGGTGCCAAACATTATGAGGTGGTCTCAAAAAGTTTCCAGACTAGCTCTGTTCACAAGAATGTCCTTTATCAGACGACTTAAAACCTTACAGTATACCTTACAGCCATTGATGATCTGACCCCTGGGGATGAATCCTCGATGAACAATGCCAATGTCAAAGCTGTGGACCCGCCTCATCTTTGTTTGGTCGTGGAGACGATGGGCTCTTCCACTGTGAAAAGTCTAGTCTCATGTTAACAGTTAAATATGAAACTAACTGTGAAATTTGTGTGGCTAATGAGAACCGGAGTTCAGGGTCAAACATTTTAAAATCCCACACCATCTTGTTTTAACAGGAAGTAGCCACCATGATGGGGTTGGACACCAGAAAGACATCCTCTCTGTGGAAAGACCAGGCTCTGGTGGAAATCAATATTGCTGTTCTTTACAGTTTCCAGGTGCTTCTGAGGACAGATTAGAGATTATGTTCCTAGCATATTTGTACTCTTGTACACTTGTGCATTATTTGTACTCTTGAAGGCAGTAACGTGAGAGACAAGACCTAGGCATCAAAACATTTATAGATAACTATCTATAAATATCATGACATTATAATTCATGTTTTCATTTTATTGGACATATACAGATGTCGAAAGTGACCATCGTGGACCACCATTCAGCCACAGAGTCCTTCATGAAGCACATGGAGAATGAGTACAGAGTGAGAGGTGGATGCCCGGGTGACTGGGTGTGGATCGTTCCTCCAATGTCGGGCAGCATAACACCAGTCTTCCACCAGGAGATGCTCAACTATCGCCTCACACCTTCTTTCGAATACCAAGTAAGTGCTGTATGGACTATAATCCATACTGTATGATTATGGTGGTATTTACATTCTTGTAAATTGGGCAGACAGCCTTATGTAAAGTGGCTTCAGTAAAGGGCTTTATAGTCTTCATTAATAAAGTTGTTTGTTTTGCGTGTCCTATGGCAGCTGAGTCAGAGAAAAGCCAAGAAATGATGGATGGATGGATGGTTTACATGGGTTAAAGTGAAAGATCTCCTGCTCTAGAGTCTGACCTTGATCTTGTTGAACACTTTGGAATGAAATGGAACACTGACTGTACCCCAGGCCTCCTCACCTACATCACTAACTGACTTTACAAACACCCTTGTGGCTGAATTTGCACTGTTGCCAGAAGAGTGTGAGTTGATTATAACAGCAAATTAGGAATGCGATGTTCAAAAAGCACATACAAATATTATGGTCAGGTGTCCACAAATGTTTTGTGTATTTGGTGTGTATAGGGAAAAATTTGGGAAAGGATTTTTGGAATATAGTATGCATTGCACTTTGAACATTCACAGCTTTCTTATTTTAAAGTACACCGCACACAGTGGACTTTGTTTTAGGTATAAAATTCCCCCCCCAAAAAAAAAAAAAAGTCAAAAGCTAAAGTTTGAAGTGAATTTATATTTTTTGTTTGGCAAATGTGCAAGATTATATCTGACATTTTTGTTGAATATAATTGTACAGGAAATGTATAGTATAAAGCCAAGGAATAATACTATTTATTAATATTATTATTATTATTATTATTATTATTATTATTATTATTATTATTATACTCCTACTACTATTTGGAAGAAAAAGAAGCTATAGAAGAAGCTGTTTTGTAATAACAGGGATAAAGCAGTTATAAAATAATCTAGAAATGTAGTGCTTATAGGTTTGTTCCTTATAAAAGTTCATCCCTCATGAGCGAGCCAGTGGTGGGACGGGAAAAACTCCCTGAGATGGTATTCGGAAGAAACCTTGAGAGGAACCAGACTCAAAAGAGAAACCCATCCTCATCTGGGTGGCACCAAAAGTCTCTTCATTATAGTTTCGTCATTGTTGAGGTTTCAGGTGCTTAAATGCAGAACTGTTCATTCAACATGTGGTCCTGAGAAACCTGTAATCGACTGTTTATAGTAATTACAGTCCAAATCCCTCCTCAAAGTTCATGAGGAGCTTAGTGGGTCTTTAGGCTGTTAATGTAGAACCATCCTGGTCTCCAATTGAAGAGAATGAATCAGAGAATTGGGCAGATGAATCAGGAAGATCCGAAGAGAAAAAAGGGACAGGATCACTGGTCACTGGTACTTCAGGACCATGTGTACCTCCTTTTTGGTCATTTTGTAGGAAGGTTGTGCCACACTTAATAATGCTGTTCAGGGACTAAACAGTATATCAGTGTAGTTTTCTGGAGAATAAGGAATAGCAGCAGTATTTTAACTTGACACAGAAGGGCTCTGAAAGACTTGCAGGTATTAAACAGTTGATTCGTTCATTCAATAATGGTTTACTTCACCTAAGCTGGATGAACCCAGGATAGGCCGCAGATTTACTGCTGATGCGTTCTGATTACGTCTCTCTGCAGGCTGACCCCTGGAACACTCACGTGTGGAAAGGCGTGAATGGCACTCCGACCAAGAAAAGAGCGATCGGCTTCAAGAAACTCGCCAAGTGAGTAAACATACAAGTACATAACTCCAGCTGATTTTCCTTTTAATGGCTATAATATAGAATGTTTTCTCTCTGGTCCACAAAGCTCCTGAGTGCTCCACATCCTCCTCACTTTACTTTCCACAAGCCTTGATTGGCCATATGATTGTGATTCTGATTGACACCCATTGCCTTTGAGACAGGTTTCATCAGTGTTTGTGTGCGAGAGAGAGTGAGCGTATCTCCTCAGTGTTTTCCTGCAACACATTTACGTTATTACACATGGCAATGGTTAGCGGAAGGTGAGGAAATTAAACAGCGGTGCAGCTCACCGCTCAATCATCTTCAAGGGCCTAATCAGGACTTTATTTATTTATTTTTTTTACTTTTTCGGATTCCCACTTTGCAGTAACTGCTGTAATTACACACAGGATGTAAGGAGATGGATCGTTGTGCCGGTGTCATTGTTAAAGAAAGGGCTCCTGTTGATAGGACGTGGTGTATGGAATGAGACTCTTGTCTGGAAATAAAGAGAAACAATTCAAAATGATCCAAAGAGGCAGATGTAGACGTTGAGTAATTACTTTTATTTACAGGACATTACTCTTGCACACTGCTCTTCACCAAGACGTGAAAGCAAAGAAATGTTGTGGAAAGAATGAAACACCTTCAGGGCATGCTGATCTAGCTAAAATAATCCACAATAGAGTGTTGTGATATTGCCTGGTGCAAAAGGAGAATTTCTTTTAGCTAGTTGTGAGTTGATTCTTTTCTTACAAGAGCACATCATAAAGTGTTTTTATTTCTCATATGCAGTACCACAGCAACTTGTCAAACATCGCACCTTATTAATTAATATACAACACTTAATTCATCACTTATGCTATAGAAACTATAAAAACCTCCACTTCAGTTGAGGAGGTAAAAAGGCAAAGACACTAATGATCCTGGCAGGTGACAGCAGATGCCAGTGAGGAAATTTATTAAACTGGAAATGAAAACTAATAATAAAGAAGAGAAACTAAACAAATAAAACAAAACCTAAAACAACCGTAATCCCAAATCTGAATTTGGCAGTGGCGAGTCGATCATTTCACACCTAGACCTTCAGCAGCATCCTACATGATCTTGTCCACTTCCTAACTAACCATCATTATGGCGCCACGGGTATAGAAACCATCAATATAATACAAAAACGCAGTATAACAGAGTGCTGCATCACAGACAAGAATCAAATAAAGTGAGAAGAATTGCATTATTAAAGCAAGAAACCACAACAAACACAATTCAGCAAGTCTCCTTTCACTGTAGCCACATCCCTACAGATGCTACAGATGCGGTTTGCGAGCTCTGACTAGTGCACTGCCTGACCAACTAATCAAAGGAGGTGGAAATGCTTACATTATCGGACGCCTGCTAGATGGCCCTGGTGTCGCCAACTATCAATCTGATTGGTTCAAGCATTTACATTTACAGCATTTGGCAGATAAACTTATCCACAGCAACTTAGAATTATCTTATTTATGCAACTGAGGGTTAAGGGCCTTGCTCAAGGGCCCATGAGTGGCAGCTTAGTGTTGGTGGGAGTTTGAACTCACAAACTTCTTATCAGATGTTTAACATCTTAACCACTGTGCTTTCCCGTTTCCTCAACAGCTGTTGATTTTGTAGACCTCAAGACAGATTTTGACCCTCTACCCTAGACTACTGTGAATAATTTAATACTGTACATAGTCATAAAAAAGAAGGCACAACATTGCAAGTACTAATTACCGAGAACGTAAATAGGGTACTCGGCACGTGACGTGGTACGTAGAGATGCAGTGGTACACATGAAACGAAACCACAAACTCTGGCGGCTCCTTCCAGTTTTCTCTCAAGACACGCAAAATAATATTTAACACATTTTCAAATGCATTTATTAAATGTATTATGTGGAACATCTGCCATCCGTGTTCCTGCGAACGACTTGTTACTATAGAAACGTTGCCATATTGGAGCGTGTACATTTCCATAAACCTGTGATGCACCTTGCACTCAGAGCTGCTGTTAGAGAAAATAAATAAACTCCTTCTCACCAGTCAGAATCGAGCTTTCAGCAACACCTTGATATAAAACGTATTGAAAGTCTTATGCAGGCCTTGTTGTTTTCATTGGGCACTCAATTAGGGTCAGTTCAGCAGGTAAGTAAATCTGGAACATGCATTTTCCCTGAAAAGCTCTTATCTTATCTTGCAAGACGAAGGAAATGCAATCATCTTTTTTGTTCTTATCTTTGTGTTCAGGGCCGTGAAGTTCTCGGCTAAGCTGATGGGTCAGGCCATGGCCAAGCGAGTCAAGGCCACCATATTGTTCGCCACAGAGACTGGGAAATCGCAAGACTATGCAAAGACCCTGTGTGAGATTTTCAAGCACGCTTTTGATGCGAAGGTAACGTCCCACATTGCTGTCTTGGAATAAAATAACGCTTAAAACCTGTGAAACACAAAGCGGCTGGATTTTTTTGATTTTTATCAGTAAAATCCTCTTTTTTTTTCGATTCGGCCACGGCACAGTCGGTTCCCGGCGCCTGCAGATTGAGCGTCAGATCTGTTTTTGCACAGAGGAAAGCCGAGCGCTTGAGCTTGGACGCAGCAAATGTGTCTTTTGTCACAATCGCTTTTCCTCCCGTGCTGTAAATCGCCAAGAGACACGGGAGAATTTCCTCAGCCAAGTGGTGCGCTGTAGTTTAAGATAAAATCACAGAAAGCACCCTAGGCTGCGTAAAGCTTCAGAGAAAATGAAAAACCACCTCAAAGCTGAAAGAAATGATTGTGTGGTGTAGAAGAGATATTTCATGGAGTAAAATAATAGATAGTGCCAGTGTTCTCTGATTGAATAAGCTTGAGCGGTTTGGGCTTGAAGCTCCATTTGTTTTTATTCCGTCTTTCACATTCTCAGGCTTTACCAACTGCCTCATCATTTTCTGAAGGTGTTCACTTAACTTCACACACACACTGACACATCGTCACTCGTGATCGTATGATAGCGCATTAGCGCCTTGTTAAAGTGCTGAGTGAAGAGTTTATCTACGCTACTGGCCGCTACGTCGCTCCAAGCTGCCAGTATCTTTGTCATAATTCAGGTTTATAGATATTTATTTGACCAAACAATCATCGTGTGGTCATCATTATTTCTCTATTATTAATGCTTTATTGCTGTCATTTCTACGATTGTAATAATTATATTATTGCATTATATTTCATAACTCTGTAATTCGTAAGATTTGGTCTTTTTTAGGGCAGAAATTGGCCCCGCCCCCAATTGAGTTTTTTTTTTTTTATCATTTATGAATGTGCAGTTTGTAATATTTTTTAATTGAATACATTAATCTCTAGCCCTGGATTTACCTTAACATTTCTGTAGATTATAAAAAAAAAAAAATATATATATATATATATATTAGAGTGTGTGTGTGTGTGTGTGTGTGTGTGTGTGTGTGTTTTACTGTATTACTTTAGAGGCGGTACACAAAATCCACGGTTCGGTACGTGCCACACCTCCGGTTTAATTTCGGTACAGTTACAGTAGAGGGAAGAAATGCAAAACATAAATTTTTTTATTTTTTTTTATTAACATTTGTGAACATTAAAATAGTTTTAAAAATGTAATGTGTAAGCTGTAAACAAAATGCCTGCTTGGTTTCAATAAAAAATCTAATATATAGTTTGTTTTATTATATTATATTGTAAAATCGAGTAATCGATTCAATTAGCACAAATTTAAATTATTATAAATTATTTAATCACATTTTTCAATATATTTAATTTGTTAGACCGCATTTGGGTAATACGGATGTGTACATGTGTAATTTTAAGAAAATGATAAATATTTTCTACTTATTTGTTCTACTTATCTCAGCATACTTTAATAAATGTCTGCAGTTATTTATTTATTTTCAGTTCATTTATTCATAAATGATTTAATTACTTAAATCCTTCATGCATTCACTCCCTCGACACGTGGAATTTCTCCTTCAGAGAAACAGCTGAATCTGCACAATAAACGCAAAAGAATCCATATCGCTAGACTTTCGTAATGAAATGACATTCCTTCAGGACCAGTATACAACAGCATGTGAGAAGTTCAGGACGAATAAATAATAAAAAAATAAAAAAAATGGTGTAATTTTGTTACATTGAGAAAATATGAATGTATATGTGCGTATAAGTTTATGCCAAAGGAGTGAGCCAGTGATGACAGCGTCAAAGAAAAACTCAGAGATGGTCTTCAGAAGAAACCTTAAATGGAATCAGGCACTAAGAGGGAAACCATCCTCATCAGGGTCACACCGTATGTCCATTCCTTGTAACTAGTTTGTAGTTCGAGTAAAATGTTCCTACATCCTTTTTTATGAAAGGACCTGTACGATGCTCTCCGCTTTCTCTATCGAGGAGGACGTGAACTTGTAAGCTCAATGTAAATGCCAGTCGGACTGGAAAATACTGAATCCAAACATGTAGCCAAAAAGTAAATGTTTGTTCATTGCACGATTGCTGTTGCTGAGTCACAGCGGAGATCCTCAAACACTTTAATCCCTGAGACTCAGAACTGCTCGAATCTGTTCTGAATTCAGTTTTGTGTTATTTTTGAGTTTTGAGCAAAGAATGAATATATTTATGTAGAAAGGATTTACAGGGTGTCCAGTTTTGCTCAACATGATCTAATTGGAGTATTTGGTGGAAATACACTTCTGTGATTAGTAATTTTGTTAGTACAGGTTTGTATTAATGCAGAATTGCAGGGTTTAGTTACTTTAGTTACTTTGTAGTTTTCCAATCACTACATAGCTTCATCCCCTTTACACTTTATGGACAGAAGTATTGGGACATTTGACTTTTCCATCCGTATGTAGTTCTTCCATGTGATGTTTTTGCATCCTGTAGAATGGCATTTTCCCTTCATGAGAACTAGGAGACCCAAATGTGTTCCATGTTGTGTGTTAGGCCAGGTGTGTGTGTGTGTGTGTGTTTGCTGAGGGATAAAGTGTGTGCTTAACATTGTAACTGTGTATTTACAGGTCATGTCGATGGAAGAGTACGATGTTGTGCATTTGGAGCACGAGACGTTGGTTCTGGTGGTCACCAGTACATTTGGTAACGGAGACCCGCCTGAGAATGGAGAGGTGAGAGAATACTATTTACTTTCTATATCTGTGATTGCTGGGAATAATACTTTGCCTCTACAGTACTAAAGATACAGCATTTAATATCTCTCTCTCTCTCTTTCTCTGTCTCTCTCTCTCTCTTTTTCTTTCTTGGTTTGTCTGTCTATCTTTTACTGGCTCTCAATCTTTGTCGTTCTGCCTTAAATCGTTTCTCTTTTTCTATCTGTCTCCCTTCATCTCTCTCCCAATTTCCTCCTTCTTTTCTTTCTACCACTCTGTGGCTCTTTCTTTCTTTCTTGCTTCATCTCTGCATCTGTTTGTTTTTCTGGCGTATAATCTGTCTTACCGCCTCTCTCCTTTTCTCTTTGTTTTTTTTTCTTACACTTTCTGGCTTTGTTCTTTCTTTCTCTCCTAATTTTTTTCTGTTTCTTTCTTTATTTCTTTCTTTCTTTCTTGCTTCATCTCTCTATATCCATCTGTTTTTTTTTTCCTCTATCTTCTCTCCTTTTTCTCCCTCTCTGGCTTTGTCTTGACCTCTCTTTCTTTCTTTCTTTCTTTCTTTCTTTCTTTCTTTCTTTCTTTCTCTCTCTCTTTCATTATTTCTTTCTGTCTACATCCTCCCCTCTCTTTTTCTCTCACTCGCTCTCCCCATCTCCCTCTGTTGTTTACCTAATGCAGAAATTTGGTACGGCATTAATGGAGATGAGACATCCAACCACCAGCACAGAGCGAAAGTAAGTGCATGTGTTTTCTGTGTGTGTGTGTGTGTTTGTGTGTGTGTGTGTTTGTGTGTGCGCAAGTGCGCATGTTTAAACACACACAAGTGGTTCTCTTCTCTTCCTCCCACCCGATAGCTTTGCCGTCATTAATTTGTGCAGTGTCCATTTATACACACACACACACACACACACACACTCACATATTTATGCAGCAGTTATAAAACACCAAAAGCAGGCTGTGAGTTGTGGGTTTGGGATTTTTGTTCCTGTGTGTCACAATAGAGTTTCAAAACAGATTTTTAGTCGGATTTTGGGATTGAATTTTTAGACTTTAAATCTGCTGTACAGCTGTGGAGAGAAACATTTTCTCCAGTAGGTGAAACATGTTTTGTTCAGATAAATCACCCAAAAGGCCCTATTTCTCCCAGGTGAATCAGTGTTGTGTTTCAATAGAGGTTGCAAAAATGGCAAATCGGTCCTTCAATTAAATCCTTCACAGTGTGAATGTTTGAATTTCCCAATTAAAAATCTAACTTTGTGAATTGTTGCTGTCCAACTTTGTTTTAAGTCCAGGACAGAATTTTGTGTGTATTTACGATTTGCTCTTTCAAAGGAGCTACAAGGTGCGGTTCAACAGCGTCTCTTCGTACTCGGACACCCGGAAGTCCTCCAGCGATGAACCTGAGCATAAAGCGCACTTTGAAAGCACTGGGCCGCTCGCTAACGTCAGGTATTTCAAACCGCCAAAAATTAAGTGCAAATGTAAAAAAATGTAGTTTGGGTCCTCAGTATTGTGTGTTTTTGTTTCTAAATCCTCAGCCTTGGCTACACCCACACTCTTTATATGTGTGTTTTTAAGTAGGTTTGTTCCAGGTTCCAGGCCAGCAAACCTCTCACTCTTGTGTTTATGTGCATATCCCTCTCCTGTAGCTTCTCTGTTTCAGGCCTTGGAGCTTCAGGGCCTGCCCACACTTTAGCATGTCGGTGTTTGTCTCTTTCTAAATGTCTCTGATAGGTTCTCAGTGTTTGGCCTTGGCTCGCGGGCCTACCCACACTTCTGTGCATTTGCCCACGCTGTGGACACGCTGTTTGAGGAGCTTGGAGGAGAGCGTATACTCCGCATGGGTGAGGGAGATGAACTGTGTGGCCAAGAGGAGGCCTTCAGAACCTGGGCCATAAAGGTCTTCAAGGTACTTGAAATCAATGTGTACATGCCCTGATGGCATCAAAGTAGTATGATTATATTTTTTGTAATCAGTAATGGCTCACGCAGTTCCAGAAACTCTGCTGCTCATATATGAAGCTCTTTTTTTTATGTAAGATGCTTTGTAAGACTATTTGACCCCCTTATATAGGGATCTACATCTACATAACTGAGGCCACTGAGATTTGCATCTTGATGTATAGCCAACGTTACAATACATTAAAGATGCATATAAAGCAGCTACTGATGCGATACAATTCACCCCATTACGATGTAGTACGATCCGATTTTCATTTGATTCCTCACAATACGATTTAGCAGTAAATATGCAATTCAATGTAGTACTGATAGTTCATTTATCACTTTGCTCCAGATAGACAGCAAATGAATTAACGTCTAACGCACGGCTCTTTCACAAACACGCCTTTAAGAAAAAAAAATTAATAAAACCGAGGAAGATGCAGCTCTACCTCTGCCATGTAAATCTGTATTCTATGGGACTTTCAGGTCTCTTTAATATTGTGATGCATCATATTGACAAATTATTGGTTACCTTCTAAATAATAAAAGTAAAGTGCATCTACTATTAAAGATTTATATTTTTTTTAATCGCTTTATACCGATGCAAATATGTAAAAAAAAAATGCATCGCGATACAAATCGTATCCAATGCACACTTTTTAAAACCGATGCATCAGGCACATATCATCATTTATCTGAAATTTCTTGGGACATGGTAGTCATCATATAGCCCTCAATAGTTTTTCAAATTGTTCCTTCAGGGAAAACCTCAAAGATTCTATGAAGGAGAAAATGTTGCGTGTAGAAACCCCTCAAGAATTCAAAGATAGAAAACAATCTCTAAGGAAGTTATGATCAGAGAATGAAGTATAATTTCACATTGGGAATTAAGACTAAAAGTTTTTGACAAGGTTAAAGAATTGATGAATGGACAGCTGGATGGACGGATGAATGCTTGTTGGTTTGTTGGATGAATGGATTACATTAAAATGTATAGCATTTGGCAGACGCTCGTATCCATAGTGACTTTTGTCTTTATTAATAAATAAATGGAGGGATGAAAGGATTGGTGCATGGATGCAAGCTGGATTTGTAAATAGATAAAAGGGAGATGATTGAATAATCAGATTAGAAGATGAATGGATGATTGGATGGATGGATGGATGGACGAATGCAATTTAGATTTGTATGTACATTGATAGATGGATGAATTGAGGCATGCATGTGAGCTGGTTTGTAGATGTATGAATAGGTAGATGGATGGAATAAAAAAAAAGAATGGGAAGATCTGAAGGCTTATGTTCCTCCTGGCTGGAAAAAAATATATAAACAAATATGTGAATTGTATTTTTCTTTGCAAGTGTTTTAGACATTAAACATTTGATTCCTTTCAGGCTGCCTGTGACGTCTTTTGTGTCGGCGATGATGTGAACATCGAGAAGGCGAATAATTCACTGATTAGTAATGACCGAAGTTGGAAAAAGAGCAAGTTCCGCATGACCTACACAGCCGAAGCACCAACACTAACGCAAGGTAAACTTCAGCCTCTGTGTTTATCAAAGCGATTCTTCTTCACACACATCACATATATTTGCTTTTAATTAAAATGCTAAACAAGCAGCACTTGTGGTGCAGTGCTAACAGCATCATTTGTTATATATTAAATCTTATGGTATTTCTAATTTATACAGTAGAAAAATACCCCTGTTACCCTCTCTAGAAATCGAAATATCCCTCTAGAAATCTAGAAATCGATCAGAAAATGCTTTCATTTCAGTAATGCAACATGCTCTTACAATTAGCATGCGATTCCATACTCAAATTGCATGAATGAAAGCCAAAAGCAATCATCCTAATTTATTTATTTATTTATCTATTTTTTAAATCAATCAGATTTTTTATTTTGTGCTTTTTTAAGTAGCATAAAGTAAAAAAAACAACAACAATTTACCTGGACATTTGATTGATTAGTGGCATTTTTTTTCTAGACACAAGACTTTAATTGTCATATAAACATTACTGCACAGTGAATTTTGTTTTAGGCATATCCCAGCTTTGCTCATAAACTGGGGTCAGAGAGCAGGGTCATCTATGATACGTTGCCCCTGAAGCACAGATGGTTAAGGGCCCCAAGAGTGGCAGCTTGGCGATACTGGGGCTTGAACCCCTGACCTTCCGATCAGTAACCCAGCACCTTAACCAGTGCGATACAACTCCCCCTATTTCTATGTTTTTAAGGTTTATAGCTTATTTAAGAGCCAGTGCCATCAATATTTTCCACAAAACTCCAGCTTTTGATTATATGATGGCTTGTAAATAAATCAGTTATGGTGCCTGGTGCATTTTAACTACCAGGATAATCATCTACAGGTTCCAGCCCTGGTCTGCGTTTATGTTCATATTGCACATGGCACAAGAACAATATCTTAGGAATCAATGAGAGTATTAAAAATAATTACAAGCATTAATTAATAGATCAAAACATATCAAATGTATTTTAAAGCACCAGTTAAACAAGAACTTACCAACTAAATGTACTTTGTAAACACAGTATACATGCTGTAAACGTTATCATCAGTTTCATAGCTTTCAATGGATTTCCTAAGAATCTGCTTTGCTTTTATACGAGGGCAGTTATTTAGAATATCTTAAGTGGTTGTGTGCTTCAGGCTGTTGACCGACGCTCGTATTCCCCTCCACAGCTCTATACAGCATTCACAAGAAGAAGGTGTACGACGCCAAGTTCCTGATGAGACAGAATCTTCAGAGTGTCAAGTCAAAGTAAGTGATCTGATATCATGCTCGGATCTCGGAGCACTTTAAAAGCATTAGGCGCACTAATGCAGTGTGCACCGAAGAGACACGAGGGCTCGTGTTTTCCATCACGCACGCTTTGATATCAAGCTTCGAGCTCTTCAACCTCGAGGCGAGGTGTTCGCGCGGTGCGCTTTCATATCACGCTGCATCAGAGATGTCTTCTTGTTGCACGTTTCAGAATGTCTCCACACAGGTTGAAAAAGAAATTGTATGGAAAATTGTAGGGGAAAATGCACAGGAAAAAAAAAGTTTCAAACCTGAGAAACATCGGCTAATATTCATTAATTTATTCGTCCTCGGATGGTTTACTGGTTTCATTTCATCAGTTCGATTGCAATTTTTTTTTTCTTTTCACTCAATTTTACACCAACATGGGTTGCCAGGTAGCCCGTTAGGACCACATGAGCAGCCCTTGGGCCTTTTCTAAAAAATATGTTTCCTAAGTTGTTAAATTATTGTTGATAATTATTATGAGAAATCATTAGCATGATCATTGTCTTAACATAGAGGAATATCATTAATTGTTAATAATAACATATAATCAAAGTTAAATTGAGCAAATTAATTTTCTCAGATCAAACTGTGTGTATTAAACTGGTGGCCCTTTACATTAAATAGTATATAAGAAGTAGCTCTCAGTTTCGAAAAGGTTGGTGACCCCTGATGTAAAGGATTAAGCAGCTACACTACTGCTAGTATGATTGGTAGCCAGAATAAAAACAGCCATATTATTGCTTGCTTTTACTTGCTTGTGTTTATGCGTAGTATAAGTTTCCCAGAAACAGCCTGAGGAATATTTTCAGCTCTGAGAGAAAATTTGGCCTGAACGCTGTGCTGATTGCGTCAGCATTTGCGATCCTTGACAGTGTTTGTTGCATTCGTTTCAAGGATGATCTATCTATCTATCTATCTATCTATCTATCTATCTAGACAGACAGACAGACAGACAGACAGACAGACAGACAGAGATCTTACTACCTAATTTAAGTGCCTAGTCTAGCTTGTGTGTGTGAAATTTCCATTACATAAATATGAAGTTCTTGGAGGTAAAAAAAGCAACAAACAAAATTTAAATTTAATTTCCTTGAAACTTTTCCAAAGACATTTTTGGCTGGGCCTTTATTTATTTTTTTCTCAAGAAAATCCAGGATTAGGATTATTAGGGAAATTTAAATGCTTTGGAATCCAAACACATCCTATACAATTGTATGCCTCCAAAACTATAAATATTGCTGGAAAAGTTCACTATCCAAATACTTTTTGTACATGCAGTTTAGAGTGTAGTGTGTGTGTGTGTGTGTATATATTAATCTACAAATATGTGTCTATTCCAGGTTGTGTTTTTATTTATTTATTTTTATTGTTTAACCAAAGTACTGGCAACTCTTTAATGTGTCCAGCGGGAAGCTGTAAGGAAAACGTAACACATTTCCTGATGCGCTGAACTGAATGTTCTCGTTTGAAATCCATGTTCCAATGACCCCGAATTGAGATGGGGTGACGTGAACGATGCGTTTTTTTTGTTATGTTCAGTGCTTATATTTTTATTCTCTGAGTGCAGCATTCTCATTTTTAGAAACACAGCAAACACATTGCTCTAAAAAAAAAAATCATTCTGCGGTACAAAAAAAGTTTAATATGTGGTGTTTGTGAAAATCCAGTTAATGCACAAGGACACTAATGTAATTGTGAACCATAATTGATTAACTACGATTAAATATAATTGTCAGTCAATGGAATATTTATTGGTTTTGTTGCCAATTTTAGTAGTTTATTTATTTGTATAGCTGATCATTTCAATGATAAAACTTTGTTAAATAGATGTTTGGAGACGTTTTATTAGGACAAAAGTACTGAAGGAGGAACAGTACTTTAAGTGGCTGAGCTGCATTGTTAGAAGATTTAGTGTTGGCCATTTTTTTTATTTTTTTATTTTTTTTTTTTTGGAAGTGCTCTTCGAAAAACATTTTTTAGCCCTTGCAATATATTTTGCCAGCTTTTATAGAAAAACCAAAACCATTAAAAATCTGGATAGAAGCATATGGACTGCATTATCAGTTATTTACACAGTGTGCAAAATTACTCGTACAACGTGCAATTTTTATTTGCGTACACCAATATTCAAAATGTTTGTGGACTGCAATGTATCTGTCGCAATGGCAATAAATTGGAAACTTGCTAAAAAATAAACAAGGGCCATTAGCCCAATCTTTTAGCCCGTTCACTTTTGTTGTGTTTCTTTCTGACTCCTAGTCGATCTACTATATACGTCCAGCTCCATGCCAACAACCATGAGAGTCTCAGATACCTGCCTGGAGATCATCTGGGCATCTTCCCTGGCAACAAAGAAGACCTGGTAACTGCTCTGATTGACAAACTAGAGGATGCTCCTCCTGTCAATCAAATTGTGAGGGTGGAGTTTCTAGAGGAGAGGAACACAGCATTGGGTAAGGACATAGAACTTTCTTCATCGCATTGACAATAAGAGCAAGTCTTTTAGTCTGAGGATACAAAGTGAAGAGGTGATGATATAAAATAATGAGTCCAAGAGGAAGTGTGTATTAAAGTAAAGGGAGGGCAGTGGAGTGGTGTGGTTGCAGGGAGAAGACATGGTGGAGGAGTTCAGGTACCTGGGGTCAACAGTGCAAAGTAATGGAAAGTGTTAAAGAAGTGAAGTGCAGGCAGGGTGGAGTGGGTGGAAAAGAGTGATAGCAGGAGTGATTTGTGATAGAAGAGTATCTGCGAGAGTCAAAGGGAAAGTTTATAGGACTGTGGTGAGACCTGAGATGTTGTATGGATTAGAGACAGTGGCATTAAGTAAAAGACAGTAGGTGGAGCTGGAGGTAGCAGAGCTGAAGATGTTGAGGTTTTCGTTGGGAGTGAAGACGATGGACAAGATTCGGAAAGAGTTTATTAGAGGGACAGCGCATGTAGAACATTTTGGAAACAACATGAGGGAGGTGTGATTGAGATGGTTTGGACATGTGCAAACGAGGGACATGGGGGATATCAGTAGATGAATGCTGAGGATGGAGCCACCAGGAAGGTGGAAAAGAGGAAGACCAATGAGGAGGTTTATGGATGTGGTGAGGGAAGACATGCAGGTAGTTGGGTTGAAAGAGGCAGATTTACAGGACAGGGGGTGTCGAGACGGATGATCCGCTGTGGCGCCCCCTAATGGGAGAAGCTGAAGAAGAAGACGACTATATGAAACATTTATTTAAGAACTGTTAGCAGGTATTTTATCAGAAAAAAACTACAAAGTATTATCATATTCATTGTAATCTAATGAGAAATTGGTCACTTTATACAGAATTAGGGATTTTTTTTTACATGGATAGATATATGGAGTATGTAATAGTTTTTCTCACATCATCTAGTATTTCCAGAATTGAGAAGCAGAGATGCTGTAAATGCAACCTGGAATTGTATTCTGCCAGTAGGTTAAATAATAAATGAATAAAGAGTGTAATTATCTCAGCCTCTCAGCATGTCAGGATTTCTACACTCAGGCACATTTGTGTTCACTTGTGTAAGGAGGAAAACATGACTGGAAGAACAGGAATGGAAAAATAACAATAATGACCTTGTATCTGCCTCAGTGTTGATTGTGTGTATTCAGTTTTTAAAAGTTGTCAGACATTGTTTAAAGTTTGGAAACACCCAGTCTATTATGGTTTCGAGAGACACGTGGAACAGACTAATTAATTAAATAGATTTATTTTGACCAAACAAACATCTTTCCTGTTTTCTGTCTTAAACAAGTTCCTCTGTTAGAGCAAATAATGTCAAAAATTGACTCATCTGTCCATCGAACTTTCTTCCAGTCATTCATTGTGCAGCTCCTGTGTTGTTGTTTTTTTTGGATATTGCAATTTTACATAGTTTGCTGAATATAAACAAGTGGAACATGCATGTGCATCAAAAGTGATAAAAGACTAGGTGTTTCCAAACTTTTGGTAGGCCTTGTGTGTGCATGCCTGTCTGTCTGTCTGTCTGTCTGTCTGTCTGTCTGTCTGTCTGTCTGTCCTTGTTCCCTGGTTATTGGGGTCCTCTGGGGGACATTATATTGTTCACCTTTAGTCCCATTTAAAGAATTAAGTAGCTGAGACACTTTAAATGCAACCTGCCAGCAGGTTTAAAAAGACATCCATAAGGAGTATAATTATCTCGGCTTCTCAGCATGTAGCACCGTCCAGATGCAGGAGGTCAGTTGCACATTTTGTGTTGATCTATTAAATAATTAAATGCCGTCTAGACAGATATACAAAGGGCAGGCACAGGCACGATCTCCTATTCCTCGTAGTACACATTGTTGCAGTGCATTAAAAGCATGTATTCTGTTGACCTTTCAATGTCAGTCTCGATGCAAGTGATCTCACAGCAGTACAATCTGTCTTCCTTGCGATATTAAACATGAATCGTTTTCTCTCCTTCCTTAGGCGTGATCAGTAACTGGACTAACGAGAGTCGGATTCCTCCATGCACCATTTATCAAGCGTTTAAATACTTCCTGGACATCACAACTCCTCTCAGCCCTCTGCTTCTACAACAGTTTGCTTTGTTAGCCACCAATGAGAAGCAGAGGAAGAGACTAGAGGTGCTCAGTAAGGTAATAAAAAATTTTAATTTGTGCCCACAATTACAACCATGCAGTAATGATCACACAATGCATATGAACCACACAGTTCAGTCTCACAAAAACCTATTAAAAAGTGTGTGTTTTTGTCATGTTCAGCCTAATTTGCCAGCTTTACTCATTTAGTTAACATATTCACATCCACCGTCCAGCATTTCCTCCATGCACAGCTGAAGATGACGATGGCGACTATGTGCATGATTCCGGCTTTGCTTTTCCAATTAGCTGCAATTTTCTCACTCGGATCGTTCATTACCCCTCCAACTGTCTCGCTTTCCTTCTGCCAGTCACTCAGTGTCAATGCCATTTACTTCTGCCTCTGAAATATTTCCCTCTCGCTTCCTCCCACTGTAAAACGGGCTTCGCAGTTCGGCACAACGTTGCTAAAAATGGCTGCCAAGCCGCTGAGTCACCCTGAAGCTGACTCTAAAGGAACGGACCGAATGATGGCGAATTGGGCGCATAGGGAAATAGAAAAAATGTAAAAAGCGATGGAATGGATGGAGATGAGGAGAGAAAAAGTGTGTTCATTCCACACAGCATGCTTGTTGCACAGGACTGCAAGAGGTATCTTTGTGAATCACTGTGATATTTCAGGTGTTGCAGACTCTCCTGGAATTCTCTATGATTCTAAGTGACACCCCAGAGCACATAACATAACCAAGACCTGAGCGGTCCTGCAGTTTACAAACTGCTGTGTTCTTCACATACTCTCCACTATTTGCACTAGCTGCTCTAAAGCCTATGGTGTGGTTATGTTCTTTATGCTTGTATGTGCTGCAGTGGTGTAAATTATATATACCACTGGCCTGTCTGAATTCTGATTGGCTGGAATGTCATGACTTCTGTAACTAAATGAAGCAAGGTGATGGGTGTGCTCTTGCTCTCGCTCTGGTTGCTGTGTGAGTGCTATTTTTTTTTTTTTTTTTTTTTGGCAATAAAAGGAAATCTGTCCTTCATGATGACATAATGGGCCATACAAAAAAAATAACTTTCCGAAATGTATCTGAACCTGAAAGGAGTGTGTTCATCGCACAGAAATTCTCCATCAGATATCCAAATCGCATTTTACTTTTGCCATGTTTAACACGTGAATCCAACACTTTAACAGTGTCAGTAACTTGGTCAGTAAGATGACCCCTTTTATATGCAATAAACTCTATGCTAATTAAAAGGCATGGCATATTACAATTTAGGGGTTTCCAAAAGAAAGTAATCTGGCAAATTTTTTGGTGTAAGATGAATGAAACTCTTGGGGACATGCTGACAGAGTATAAAAACACAATCTATCTATTTGACCTTTGGTGTGGCACATCATACATTTACATTTGCGGCATTTAGCAGACGCCCTTGTCCAGAGCGACGTACAAACGTGCTTTAAATCTCTAGTAATGAATAAATCTACACTGGTACGCAAGATTACAAACTCAATATGAATATAACTCAAATTCTACAAACTTTGAAAGTGCTAATTTAGGTATTTCAGGAAGAGGTAGGTCTGATACCCATCATACGTATCATAACTGTGATTTCTTCTTCGACAAAAGTTAGTAAAGCATTCGAAAGAGAAAGTTTTGTAGTCAAGGCATGGCCAAGTCATCTACACTAGGTGTCGAATTGGCCACTCAAGACTTACACATGGGTTCCTTCTGATGGATAAAGCTCCTTCCTTATGTCTTTGCACTGTTGTAGGTCTTATGTCAGGTAACATTGACTCTTAAACACATTTAGATTGTAGTTTTTTCAATGCTGCTAGGAAGCTTTTATATGGGATTTTTTTATAATGTATCACCTGAATGTGTATTTATTTTTTTTTGTGTCATGTAAAAAATATTTTATATAGTAATATAGATTGTATCGATTTGTTAAAGACCTAATGTTTGCCATGTATATAGCCCTGATGCTAACATGGCAATAGACAACAAACAAGCAAATTAACTTTGGTAAATTTTTATGATAAAGTAAAATTTTATATAAAAAGTTATATTTATATTATTATTTAAGTAACATTACCTATGTATATGCATATTTTTGGCATGTGAGGCAAATTATTATTAAAATCTTTCAAATTTATGCTTTTGAAAGTATATCGCCTCAGGGTTAAGTATTCCAACTAGATTCAATTCTTGTTTATAATCACACGTGAAGTCTTTTGCAAAGAAGCCACGTAGGTTTTGGCTACAAAACCAAGAGAACAACTGAGAAAAGCTGTGTTGGCCCTCTTTTTTGGGCACGCTGCCAGAAGCTGGGGACCACAAGGGCTTTTTGGCTGATGATGATGGGCATACCAGCCACATTTGAATCCAGAGGGTCATCCTCTTAGCGCTGTGTTTAAAATTGAGTCTGCATGGAAGCTACAATCGCTGCTCAAGCACCTGTGAACACTGAACTTATTTATATGCATATGAGCTCATAACTGAACAAAACAGGAATCCCATGAACCAGTCGTGGATATTGAGGCTAGACGGACTAAAGTTTTTAAGTCCTGAGGAACCTGGTAATAAACAGGAAACAATGGCGTATTTGAATAAATTGACTTGCAAAAGGTAATCAAACCCTTTAGAATTTGTCTGAATAAGAAATTATTAATAAATAGTTTGCCTGTCTTTATTTATATTGTAAGCACATGTTCTTTGAGAGTGAAATCAAAATTAATTATTTTAAGCAAGATTTTTATAAATATTAAAGGTTCTAGAACGTTCCAATGAAAAATGCTGACGTTAGCAATGACACAATTGACGTATAAATGGCTTTCACCGGTAAAAAACTAATTGATGTGTTAAATAAATTGTGTTTAAGTTTAGAATAAGTTGTGAAATTATATTCAAGAAAAGCTACAGTGAAGCTAACAGTCATTCTGAAGGATTGACACTGTCAAAGCTATTTCAAGAGCTCTGCATAATTGAGGACTGAATGGGAGGTGTGGCTTATAAGAAACAAGATTGACCAGTGAAGATACACCGATCAGGCAAATCATCGACATTATGACCAGTGAAGTGAAGAACACTGATGATCTCTTCATCGTGGCACCTGTTAGTTGGTGGATATTTTTATTAGGCAGCAAGTGAAATTTTTGTCCTCAAAGTGTTTGAAATCAGGAAAAATGGGCGAGTGTAAGCATTTGAGCGAGTTTGACGAAGACCAAATTGTGACGTCTAGACGACTGGGTCAGAGCATCTCCAAAACTGCAGCTCTTGTGGGATGTTCCTGGTCTGTATTAGTCGGTATCCATCAAAAGTGCTCCAAGGAAGGAACAGTGGTAAACTGGCGACAGGGTCATGGGCGGCTGAAGCTCATTGATGCACATGAGAAGTGAAGGCTGGAGATGTTTTCAAAGATTCAAGATGTTTGGTGAAAACTTAATGCAGACCATACCTTAATTACCACCATATCTACAGGAAGATCTAGTGTTTGCAGCATCATGTTTATGAAGGTGTTGGAATACTTATGCAAGCAGGATTTTGGAGGTTTTCATTTTAAGATCTACTTATAATAATTCTGCATAGTTCAGGATGTTCAATGTATTATTTAAATATTTCTCAAAATTCAATACACTAAAAAAACTGTTCAATCGAAATTGCTGTTTCTGTGCATGCAGGGTCTACAGGAGTATGAAGAGTGGAAGTGGTACAATAACCCTACTATGGTGGAGATATTGGAGGAGTTTCCATCTCTGCAGGTGCCCTGTACACTTCTCCTTACCCAACTGCCCCTGCTTCAGCCACGCTACTACTCCATCAGCTCCTCACCAGACCTTCACCCAGGCGAGATTCACCTCACTGTGGCTGTGGTTTCCTACCGCACTCGAGGTAAGACAAAGAATTACACAAAAAAGCCAAAACAAACCTATTGGGTATTTAATAAGAATGAGTGAACCAATAATCCGTTTTTCTGCAGTATGTACAAACTTCTAAAGTGGAAAATAAACCTGTTAAGCAAAAGAATGAAGTAAATTCAGAACACTTAGGCCAACATAACCAAAGCCGGCACTTCTAAACACTTAGAAAGCATTTGAACCTGTCACTGACTCTAGCCTGCTGTTCTTGGAACTTAGCAATTACTGGCAATTTTGCATGAAGTGCAATACACCAAGGGCCTTCTTACTTTCAGCAGCTCTTTTGGCAGAAACCGGATCATTTAGTTGATTTGTTACGACTGATTTGATCGAAATAAAGACGGTAATCATCTCTCGCACTTACGAGGTGACCTCTCGCACTCCTCCACTCGTTCTCCTCACCCTTCTCACTAAATGCATTTTAAACATCAAATGATGTACATAATAGCTTAATTGCCAGTTAAATTATAGCAGTCCCAATCCATCTGAGATGCACTCTGTCAGACCCCAGCTGGCTTAATCACTAGGCATCCGATTAGTGCTGGAGAGGTGTTCAGTCAAACAAGCATATGTTTAAATCTGTGCAGACGGAGCCGGTCCTATCCACCACGGAGTGTGTTCATCCTGGCTCAACAGCTTAGAGGCGGACGAAATGGTGCCGTGCTTCGTCAGGGGGTAAAATTCTTTTCCACCGTATCAGTAACATGTCCAATTGAATTTTTTTGAAGACACTATTACTGGTCTTTTTGAAATCACCTGTGCTTTTTTTACTTACCTAATGCGGATGGAGATCATTTTAGGGTCGCCCGAATTAACACACTTCACCAAGCAGTATTTTGAAAATGGCTTTAACAGTCTGTTGAACCTGTATTTTGGAAATGAGCAGAAAAAAATTTAACACAACAAATACATTTTTGTACATTTTAAAGAATTTTTTAATTCCTATTATTCGTGCCAGAGCTCCAACCTTCCGCATGCCAAAAGACAGCAAAGTCCCCTGCATCCTTATTGGACCAGGAACAGGCATTGCTCCCTTCAGAAGCTTCTGGCAACAGAGACTTTATGACCTTGAAAATAAAGGTAGGTTTTAACCCTAGAATGTAAATTCATACCTTCACGCACCCATGACACAGTTTCAACAAAGTATACATGATGTGAGTCAGCGTTTTATGGATCTCTTGAAACAGGGATTAAGTCTTGTCCAATGCTCCTGGTGTTTGGGTGTCGACAGTCGCAAATGGACCACATCTACAAGGAGGAGACCATCCAGGCCAAGAACAAGGAAGTGTTTAAAGAACTCTACACTGCGTACTCACGGGAACCTGGAAGACCCAAGGTTAAAATATGAACAAATAATGAGAATGATTTTTAAAGCATTTAGATCGTGAAATATACTGCATAAGTTTATTTAATTAGATTAGAGCAGCAATCTGCAGACTCACCCAAGTGAACAATCTAGAAAGTCTGCAATTCATGTATATATTTGTGGACCTACTCCTCAGCTGGAGTGACGGTTTGGAATGCGATGTTTGTCGAACCCCTACTGCTTTACAAATTATTATGGGATCAGCAACAGTAAAGTGAGATCCATCCACAATACGTTCCTTATATTTGGTCAGACTAATGGATCTTGTAAGGGTAGTAAATGAGATGTTTTTCAAATGCTGCTTACTCTTCATACTGGAACACAGTGTGTCCTTGTATAACAGGCAAGTTTTATATATTGTGAAAGCATGGGCACGCTTTGACGAAAACGACACCATGAAACGCCGCCGAATAGAAAACGCAGGTGTTTCATTCACAGCATAAAAGTGTGGAATGGGAACAGTGACGCTGCAAAAGTTCTTTTGTTGTAATGTAAACCGCATTTCCACCAACACTGACACTTTTCTGGTTTCTCATTACCATCTGTCTACTATTCTATCTTCACATCTGTTTTTTTTTTTTTTCTTTCACAGAAATATGTTCAGGACGTCCTTCGGGAGCAATTGTCTGAGACGGTGTATCGATATTTGAAAGAGGAAGGGGGACATATTTATGTGTGTGGGGATGTGACTATGGCTGGAGACGTGCTGAAGACTGTCCAGCAGATCATCAAACTACATGGCAACATGACTTTGGAGGATGCAGGGTTCTACATCAGCAAGCTAAGGGTCAGACCCGCTTTGAATTACTTAGCTTTATTAATATTTAATTGTCCAGTGAAATTATTATATATATTAGCATTTCTTCTATCCACATGCTATAATTAGCCCCACATGAACGCAGGGAAAATAGTTATGTATGTGCGTAGTGAACAATTGATATTTAATTAAAGCACTTTACCATTCGGGTGTTAAAATGCACCTCTCTGGCTCAGACCTGACAACACTGCTGCACTTGCAATTGTTTGAAGGCCTGGCTTTTGTGCCAGCTATGCTTTATTTTACTTATTGAGGTTGTAATGCATAATTTCTGACCTTCAACTCAAAAAAAGACAAATAAAGATTACTTTGAAATTATATATTATATGTATATATGTATTGAGGCCTGTGTTCTAATTGTATATTCAGTGACAGATGTGTGGTCCCTGTGTTGGTTAGTCCCGGTGGGAGATGTGGGATGGATGGATGGATGGATGGATGGATGGATGGATTAATGGATTGATAGATTGATTGAATCACTACATTTATCCCAGAGGAAAATTCACATTTGTGGCCTTGTGTTGATTGGTTCCAGAGGTGTAGTTTCTGTATTAGCAAGCTACAGTAAAGAAGTTCTGTGCTAGTGGAAGAGGTGTGGCTTCTGTGTAGGTTAGTCCTAGTAAAGGAGGTGTGGCTTCTGTGTAGGTTAGTCCCAGTAAAGGAGGTGTGGCCTCTGTGTAGGTTAGTCCCAGTAAAGGAGGTGTGGCCTCTGTGTAGGTTGGTCCCAGTAAAGGAGGTGTGGCCTCTGTGTAGGTTAGTCCCAGTAAAGGAGGGGTGGCCTCTGTGTAGGTTAGTCCTAGTAAAGGAGGTGTGGCCTCTGTGTAGGTTAGTCTCAGCAAAGGAGGTGTGGCCTCTGTGTAGGTTAGTCCCAGTAAAGGAGGTGTGGCCTCTGTGTAGGTTAGTCCCAGTAAAGGAGGTGTGGCCTCTGTGAAGGTTAGTCCTAGTAAAGGAGGTGTGGCCTCTGTGAAGGTTAGTCCTAGTAAAGGAGGTGTGGCCTCTGTGTAGGTTAGTCCCAGTAAAGGAGGTGTGGCCTCTGTAAAGGTTAGTCTCAGTAAAGGAGGTGTTTACTTTTATGTTGGTCAGTGTTGGTGAACTTCAGTGTGGCCTCTTTGCTCTTAATGATTAAACTGCTTAACATAATTTTTCATAAAAAAAATTTTTTTGCACAAATACATCACATTTCATTACGTAAAACTTAGTAAGTAGACTGCAAGACATAAATCATTAGTGGCTTCAAGTCTTTTTTTATACACAAAATTGATTATGTAATCTCAGATGGAGACTCTGTTTAATCAGAGAATTTCTAGTTTAATCTTCGCCTCATTTCGAGTTTTATTTTGCCCTTACTCTCCTTTGAACTAGCAAATAAGTTTTGTAAGGGTTTTCGATTATGTGAGGAAAATGAAAAATGTTTTTTGTGTGTGTGACATATTTTTCTATCTGCACATTGACGCAGGATGAAAATCGTTACCATGAAGACATTTTTGGCGTTACTCTGCGTACCTACGAGGTGACAAACCGGCTGAGGTCCGAGTCCATCGCGTACATCGAAGAGAGCAAGAAAGACACAGATGAGTGAGTTTTTTTCCTCCTTTTTTTTTTTTATTTAGTTAAATATTTTTTTTTGTAAAAGCATGTTGATGTGGTAGAAATGATGCACTTGAAAGTTCAGCGTTAGTTCATTACAGTGAAATTATAAATGTTGTGATATTTTCCTAGTCCTTTTCCAAGATATCTGAGGGAGAGGATTATATTTCTGATATCATATTCCTGACAAATTTGTCATTTGCAAAATTCCAAATCATTCTGCAAAAGCTAGATTTATTCAGTAGCTAACTTATGCTAAGTTTTATCCTTTTCTCAGTTGCCTACCTAAAGTTTTCATAGATTTTTTTTTTTCCACTGATATTAGGGGTTTACCGGTAGACAAAATTCACTTTTTGGTACGTACCTCAGCTTCTAAATCACATTTCGGTACAAATCGGAGGGAAAAAAATGCAAAAACTTAAAATTACTTGTAGTTTTTTTATGTAAGTTTATTATTATTAATATTTCTGATCATCCACATTTAAAAAGTTTAAATAATAATAATTTTTTTTAAATGCCTGCTTGGGTAAATAATATATAAAATAATATAATTTGTAACTATTTTGTTATATTTTTATTATAATTTATATATTTAAAATATAAATTATAATTATTATCGAAAAATAAAATTTAATACATTAAATTGATGCAATACACATTTTTGAGTAATTAATTAAATTGGCACAAATTAAATTGATTAAATAAAATTAAATAAATAAAAAAATGTAATTAAATAGTTTACATTTGTCAGACCTCATTTGGGTAATACAGATTCACTCCCTCGATATAAGAAATTGTCAGGATTTTCTCAGTTTAAGAGAAATTCATAAAGTTGAACATAAAACGCAAAGGAAATCATAACGCTAGCAATTTAGCGTTTTCATGCATGTTCAAAACAAATCTTATTTCCGGTACTAAATCTAGTCCTGGCATTGTTGTGTATGTTTTTAAGATTAATAATAATAATAAAAATTGTATAATAAAAATCAACTCAGTGTGACATTGACTAAACAAACCTGCGGTCCGTCACTAAATACGTTACTGAAGAAACTCGGATTTTACCTTCGTTCCGCATGTAATGTGGATCGAATCGAAAACCCTGTACAGAAATATTTCGGTACGTACATGTACCGTTACCCCCCTACTGATTGCCTTATAAACAGGCATTTCTTATGTTTCCAAGTTGTTGTTTTTTCGCCAGGAGAATCGGAATGCCTTTTCAACAGGAGTGCTCTTTGCTCTCGACATTAGCGCAGCTACCTCAGAAGCCAGCGTGTTAACCGTAACTATAGAAACTGTGATGGAGAACAGTGCTGTCAAGTAGAACTGTGCTGTAACAGGATTAGTGCTGAGCGAGTGGCTCCTTTACGGCAGCTCGTTCGCTTGTGCTAGCGCCGATAAGAGCCTGTTCACCCGGCACTCTTTGAGAGAGCTGCGCTCGCAACACGCTAATTAGCGTATACCAACGTTTTCGTTCCCTGAGACAAGTCTCTTCAAAATCTTTGCATTCCAGATGAACCTTGTTTTAATTGTCCTCTCCTCTTTTGTCTGTTTATTGCAGGGTGTTTTGTTCATAAAGCTCTGTTTTGTTTCTTGGATTTCCGGATTTCAGGAGCAACAATGAGAGACAAAAAAAAAAGAATCAACTGCTACTTATGAAATCTGTCTCAAGTTTGTCTTTTTTTTTTTTCTCCAGTTTTTTTCACTCTTTGGTAGTTTCTAATGCATTTGTGGGATTGGAATCAGCACTGATATTATGACTTTTCCCCTCTTTTCTTTCTTCGCTGGTTTCCGGAATGCACTTTTGATCTCATGTATGTACATGTCCAAAAAAATAATAATGCTCTTCTTTATGAATAAGTTGTGCACATTTGGCATCTGAATTCAAATCTGCCTTTTGTGGATGCATGCGCAAGACCTATGATGTCAAGTCCTGATATATTATCACATGTAAACACATTAGCTGTTAAATGTTGTTGATTAAAAAAAACGGTTCAGATTTGAGTTCTGGGTCACTGTGCGCATCGTATCGTGTCCCGGTCGAGAACTACAAACGCCGTCGGAGGCTTTTCAGTGTTTTCTCAAGGCTGATTTCAATGCATGCTCTGTGATTGCTGACCGAATTAGTGGCAGCTTCAGCATCGATACCTGATCACGTCATCCCAGACGAGTGCGTTAAAACCAAACCGGACTGCAAACAGAATCATAATGTAACGCTTTTCCAGCGAGTCATCATATTGTGTCTGGTTTGAGTCATAGGTGAAAATGAGGTGAAGGTAACCGGGTGAGGAAATCTACAATTTTTAGCAAGTGTTTTTGTCAAATGTCATCCATTGGCTATATCAAAAGTTGTGATGATACATTTGCGCATGGTTTTTCTCTCAGATTTATCTTAGTCAGGTTTAGAGGAAAAAAATGATAAATCCAGTTTCTGTTCATAAATTCCATCCACAAACCCATTTTTATGACTTTTGACTTCAAATTTCATTTACATTTATAAAGCAACAGCCTTCCAACAGCCATCAAGTTGAAATGCTGCTGTCAAGGCATAGATTTCTACTATCAGTAAGGATAAACTAGGCTGTTTGGGGATTATTTACATTTTTATACACAGCATTATTGAATTCTTGTCTATAATTCATCAGATGGTGTTAACTAATGAATTCTATGGGAAGATCTCATTAACTGGACTTCAATGGCTCCATGTGTTCGAGGCAAAAACATGAACGAAATTCGTTTTTTGTTGAGAGGTCGTTAATGTAACGTGCATGGAAGGAATCTCCAGTGTCAGCACTTTTCCTGTGGTGATATTAGAGAAAGAAAACACTACAATACAGTGTACTGTTGGAGGACAAATAATATGTGACCGAGACATGAGGACGTGGTAACAGGACCCCCAGTTTTCCTTTAGATAGATAGTAAAGTCATATAAGTGCAGGCTTTAGGTCAGGGTTATGGCATTAAAACTTTCTTCATGACAAAGTTGTGGAGCAAATCTTTAGTCAGTACAGTGTAAGAACAATTAATTATATAGTCTGTGTCCTTTAAGGCAGTGGTCCCCAACCTCCAGGCCGCAGACCGGCATTGGTACCAGGCCCCACAGAAAGAATACAGAACATACATTATTTTCATTTTATTTATTATCTGATTCAAGGTCCCCTGGTGGTCTAGTGGTTAAGACGCAGCGCTCTGATTCGGTTTTATTTTTTGGAAAATGACCAGATTCTCTCCTCCACATCTGTCTATGACTCACTCCTGATGCATGTCATGATGCCTCGGTCACATGTCTTACCTCCATCCGCTACCTTCTTAAAGGGTCTTCTCCGGCCGCTAACACATAATACATTACGGCTAAATTGAAACCCCCAAGCGAGCAAAATGAACAACAAATAACAACACAGTGGATTCACGTTTATTATTATATTTAGAAAATACCAGTTTTTATGTCGATCGTATCATTTTATTTTGTTGTATTTATCCACCACTCCTTAAAGACCGGTCTGTGAAAATATTGTCCGACATTAAAGCGGTCCGTGGTGCAAAAAAAGGTTAGGGACCACTGCATTAAGGGACAAAAAAACTTCTTTATATTTTACTGCATCATTTTATTTTTAACAATATGGATTATATTCCTCACTTATTCGGTATCGATTTATATTTGATACAAAACATCATCGTTATCATTATTTATGCACATCTACTACTAATGAAGCTGTTATATTTCTCATTTAAACATTTCCTTCTCAGTTCTTCAAATTTATGTCGAACCATTTATCAAAATCAGCATATTTCCCTATATTTAGTTAATGCAAAAAAATCCATTATTTATCTCTATGCGGTCACTGGGGTTCAAAGCTGTATCACTCTGTATGTTGCTATTGGTTACAGCTGTTTATATGGGAGTTTGTTTAGTTATAAGTCACTTGGTTTAGTGGTGATGAAACTGACCGGAAGTACCTGTGCAGAATTAAACATTCAGATGATATAGACTCAAACTGAAATGCAAAGTCACAACTACACATCATCACTTAGGATTTATGTTCATTTGACAACAAAAAAGGACAATAGCAGTCTGCATATGTTGGAATAATCCTGATAAATGCTTGTTGGTCATTAATAAAATCCTAAGCAATTTTTCTTCCTCTCTTCAACCCTAAAGTTACTGTAACACCAGGTCAGTGGTGCAGAAGATTTGATTTGGAATGAAAGAAGAATATCTGGAAAAAAAAAATGTAATCAGAATTTATTAAGTGTGTGAAGGCAAGACCTTTTGGTTTTTAATACTATTGATAAATCAACACCAATTACATAAACAGATTGTTCCCCCATGAGTTCTGAGACATATTAAATGCTTTCCAATCCCACCACCTAATAAAGAGAGGGGATTTTTTATTTTTTTTCGAAGTTATTTAGACCCCTGAGTTTCCTCGAGGGATTTGGATGTCATAACCAGACCATCACTATGTTCATAATGTTCTAATCACAAACCCACACATTTTTTTTTTTTAATTCACTTATTTATTTACTTAATTTTTTATTTCTCATTGTTACATATTTGAGATTAGTTAAAAAAAAAAATTATATGATACATTATTAGTTATGGAAGCCAGTTTCCGTCATGTTAGAACAAAAAAAAGTTTACATAATTGCAATTAAGCAATTATAACGCCTCAGAATTGCAAGGAAAAACGCACTAATTGCGAGGAATAAATTTGGATTTTTTTTTTTTTTTTTTTTTGCTGGAAATTGACTTCCATAGGATTAGTTAATCAAAGCGAAATCTTGTATCATAAAAAAAACTTGATGTAAAAATTTGTGCTGTTGATTTCTTTGATTGTTTTACTTTATCTTTCCAAATTTTTGACTCTAGTCAAAGTGTCAAATTCCCCTTTATCAAACTCTCAAGCATCTCTGTTTTATCATCCGTTCTCTGGATTGTTTCCCTCCATAAAAAGTGCATATACACTGGTTATATACACATGTTCCGAGGCTGCGTCAATATATTCGACGATGTATAAGAATTTTCAAAGAATGTATTTTAATTATAGGTCCTGTTTTTTTCCAGGTTTTTTGTTGCTTGTTTGGAAATAATGTAATGGAGGGCATTGATTTCTTGTCTGGTCCATAATTTTTCTTTTGCTTTTGGAGAAACCGGAAGCAAATGCATGAATCCACTGTGTCCTGTTTTTCCTATTCAGCACTGTGTCTAGTCAACTATTGTGACAGAAAAAAAACCTTGAGGGACTCTTTCTATGTTTTCTTTCTTTTTTGTCGCTGCTGCTAAAAGAAAAACAAAACATAAAAAAAAAAAGAACTCCATTCACTGCTGTGAACCTGCGAAATCGTGCAACGCCTGAACCTTAAAGCGTTCGCCATTTTAACACATTTTCTTTATTGCATATTCCAGGAACCTTTGCATTTACTTAATAATAAAACAACATTTATATGTCACACGTTGTTGTGTGTCTGTCTTTTATTGCTGGGTTTTTATTTTTTAATTTTATGCTGTTTACATTTTTTTAGAAAGTTGTTTTAGTGTATTTATTTATTTATTTATTTAATTTTTTTTTTTTTTACAAGAGCAGCTCTAAGAGTAGTTCAGGCTGCATGGTATTTTGGCAGATGCTTTCATCCAGAGCAACTTAAAATTGTCTCATTTGTATACGACTAAACAGTTAAAGGTTAAAGGATGAAGATAACTCCTTGCTCAGAAGCCCAGTAACATGTTGATGTTTCCAGGAATCGAAACTTCTGACCATCCGATCCAAAATTCAACATCTGAGGTACGAAGTGGTGTCAAAAAGTTTCAAGAGAGTACTTGATCTGTTTACACACTATCACCTTCAAAATAATCCCCTTGTGCAGCAAATCATCGCTCCCAGAATTCCTGCCACTTCTGGAACATGTCCTGGAAGTCTTTTTGTGTCAAACACCTTCTGCTTTTCACGCTGGATCTACGCAGTGGTGTCAAAATGGTAACCTTTGAGCCGCATCTTCAGGAAGAGGGCGAAGTCCACAGGAGGCAAATCTGGCGAGTAGTGTGAAGTGAGATCATGTCGATTGTTCTCCAACGATCGTCATGAACAAGTTGCGGGGGCTGAGCTCATTGGAGGTCTTCCTGATATCTCGTCATTTCTCAATGATGTTCTTTCATTGCCGCATCGATGTATGTCAAACATCTTTGTGGGATATTTGCTCAGTTTTACGCAGAATTTCACGTTTGCTCTTTTGTTTTAACTCAATGATAAAATCGCAGACGTGGTAATGCACATGGTCAGAACAGCTCCAGTTACACCACGAGTCTCAAAACTTTTTGATACACTTTGTGGTATTACAATATGGCAGAAGATCAAACATCTAAAACCTGCGAATAAAATATGATTGAACAAAAAAGTAGAATTTTTGACATTGAGAAGTTCATTTGATGATCTAAGGAAGGAGACTTTAGTGTCTGCACTTTGCAAGTTTGACCACTGGGTTTTCATGTTTTTTTTTATTTATTTATTTGGGGGGAGGGGCATTTTTGCATAAATTCAAGACAGAAAAAGAAAGAAGATTATGAGGAAAGGAATATGTTAAGTTGTAACACAAGTGATAACTGGAACTGTATTTAAAAAAGTAAAGAGTTTGGCTGTTTCTATTTCTGTAAAAAGCTGCAGTTCTACACAAAATTGTGGTATTAAAGGTAATAGATTAAAAAACAAAACAAACAAAAGCACATCCTCAAGTGATTAACTTTTACATACATACACACACATATATATATATATATATATATATATATATATATATATATATGCAGTACTGAACCTGTTAGACAGGTGTGGAAAAATGCTGTAAAGTAAAAATACAAAAAGAATATAATTTTTTAAAAATAAATATGTTGTTAAATCTGGATGTATATCTATGCATGTATATTATTCTATATATACATAAAGGGTTCCTGTGAAAGTTCTTTGTGGTCAGGTTGGTTCCTATAGAAACCTCACGTGTCTGAGTCTCATGTCAGTTGTTCTCAGTCACAAACATGAGAAAGTGTGACGTCGGAGGAGGATTATTGCCGTGGCAACCTGTCAACAAAATGAACCGGCCTCAACACAAACCCCACCCCTGTCTGTTCAGGCCCCCTGCTGATTGGAGCATGTGGTGTAAAGTTCAGAGCTGTGCAGTTAGTCAATGTGTGTGTGTGTGTGTGTGTGTGTGTGTGTGTCACTGCGGTAGCACTGCACTGATTTATTTACGCAGTGGCCCTGAAGTACACACGGGTCAGAAATCTTTGGTTATGAAAATTGTGTGAATCTTTTTTAAACCCTGTGTGTAAATGATTTGTAACCGGGCACAAACTCATACACACACTTTCTAAGATGGTGGGTAAAAAGGTGGCAAGAGAGACGCAGTTGCCCTCAGTGCGTGAGGATGATGGCGAGGAAGGTCATGAGGACGAGATGCTGGGGGGGATCAGAAGCAGACCACCCAGCCGACCTCGCAATCTGTACAGCCGAGGCAGCGTGGACAGCCAGGTGAGTGCAGGAGCAGCAGGAAGGTGATCAGATCCACTTTTCCCTCATTTCCGCTGACGTTCAATTTGGAAACTAAAGCTACATCTAAATTTTGTATATGAATGTCTCTTGAAGTATGTCTATATGTCTCTTTAATTTGAAAAATAATCACGTTTTGACACTATATGGTGAAACGTTTACAGACACCTGACCATAAGATTGCTATGTGATTTTTTTTAAAACCTCCACTCTCACTCACATCTCTGGGAAGATGTTCCACTAGATTTTGAAGTGTAAAGAACACTGATCATCTCTTCATTATGGCACCTGTTAGTGGATGGATATTTATTAGATAGCAAGTGAACATTTTGTCCTCAAAGTTGACGTGTTAGAAGCAGGAAAAATGGGCGAGCGTAAGGATTTGAGTGACTTTGACAAATGTCGACGTCTAGACGACTGGATCAGAGCGTCTCCAGAACTGCTCTGTTATGTCGGAGATGTCAGTGATCTAGTTTGCTCCAAATAAACAAAAGGAACATACATGTGTCTCTCAAAAACCATCAAAAACTAGATGTTTCCAAACTTTTGACAGGCACTGTACAAGCGTAGAAGTTTGCAAATTAAAAACCCTTTATGTACTCAAGTTCTTCTTCAACCCCCAAACACTGTTTTGAGCCTGCATTGGATTTGCTTATAAATAGATAAACGTACAATCAATAAATATGTTCGTCCATCCTGAAGCACCAGAAGTATGTTTCATACTTTCAAGTCTGAATAAGAGTTTAAATAAGGTTTTGTATCGAATCTAGAGCGGTGAAGCAGACCGAAACAAACGCTGTGAAAGACTTGATAAAAAAAACTAATAGAAACAAAAGAATTGTGTGTGTGTGTGTGTGTGTGTGTACAGACGGTCATTCGAGCGAGCGGCTGCAGCCAGAGAGAGCTGAGCGCAGGGGAGAAATCCCAAGATGATGATGATGATGCCGATGAAAATGACGAGGAGGAGAAAGAGAAGGAGGTGGAAGAGGAGGAGGAAGGCGGTCAGAGCAGTGAAGCGGTTGACGGACAGGAGGGAGCTGAAGCGTGTTTCACCGTGGATGAAGACTATGACATGGAGCTGGAGCCTGAAGGTTATGTAGCAGGAGTTCTTATTAAAAGTGGAAGAAAAAAAAAAAAAGCCAGAGCGAGAGCGTGGGCGATTTATGTTATGATAGATGGTGTCAGAAAGCTAAGGGCCAGAGAGTGTGTGGTTGGTGCTCCACAGGGAAATAAAGCGGCCTAACAGTCATGAGTCATGCTTTTGATTTCAGACTGAATCTCTCTCTCTATCTCTCTTTCTCTCTCACTTTCTTTCTCTTGATTTCTCACCTGCTCGTTCCAGAGATACAGAGACACCTACGCAGTCTCCTACATCTACATAAATCTGTTTTAACCCCCTCTCTAGCATGTATTCTCTCTCTCTCTCTCTCTCTCTCTCTCTCTCTCTCTCCCTCTCTCCCTCTCGAACTGGCTCTTTATTCGGCTTATTAGGGATGACCATCTGCTGTATTAATGCACTGCGCCTCTGCATGGCTAAATGAACGCCATGGGAATTTTTCCTCGTTTATCATAATTTGGCGTCTTAATGACAGACAACGTTGCGCCGTCAGGTGCGATTTGCAGACGGCAAACATTTCATTTCGACAACGTATCTTGACAACCCTCTTTTTTTTAAAAAACATTAAATTAGATATCAAGCATAAATCACCAGATTTGTAGTTTCATTAAAAATTATTGTTTTAATTTTGTGGAATAAAAGGATTAGAGCTGCAATTAGCAAAACAGTAAATGGAAGATAATTTGGTTTTCCTATTCCCACATTCCCACCGGACATATGAAAATATATATAAAAAAATTATATATTATTAATAAATGGCACCCTTAAAATATACTATATATTTAAATATGTCTGGTGGGAATGTATTTAAGTATAATATATAATATTATATATTTAAAACATTCCCACCTGACATATTTAAATATATAATATATTGTAAGGGTGCCAATATAGTGTAGGGTATAAGGTATAGTATAGTGTACTGTATTATTGCAAAGTATGGTATAGTATAGTATAGAAGTGTTGTGTTGTATAGTAGTGTATAGTGTAGCATATTACAGTATAGAATAAGTATGGGGTAGTTTAGTATAGTATAGTATAGTAGCATAGTATGACAACAGTGAAGTACAGTATAGTATAGTATATTACAGTATAGTATAGTGTAGTATGATACGACAGTATAATTAACTATACTATAGTACGTATAGTATATTGCAGTATATTATAATATAGTATAGTAATGTAAAGTACAGTATAATGTAGTATAGTATAATATGACAGTATAGTGAAGTATCGTATAGTATAATACTGCATAGTAAAGTACAGTGTACTTTAGTATAGTAATGTAAAGTACATTATAATGTATTGTAGTATAGTATGGCAGTATAGTGAAGTACCATATAGTATAATACTGCATAGTAAAGTACAGTGTACTATAGTATAGTAATGTAAAGTACGTTATAATGTAGTGTATAGTAGCATAGTATAATACAGTATAGTATAGTGTAGTATACTATGACAGTATAGTGAACTATGCTATAGTATAATATAAAGTACAGTATAATGTAATGTAGTATAGTATGACAGTATAGTGAAGTATAGTATGTATGGTATACTACAGTATAGTATAATACTGCATAGTATAGTAGTGTAAAGTACATTATAATGTATTGTAGTATAGTAGCATAGCATGACAACATAGTGAAGTATAGTATAGTATAATACAGTATAGTATAGTGTAGTATATTATGCCAGTATAGTGAACTATGCTATAGTATGTATAGTATAATATAGTATAGTATACTACAGTATAGTATAATACAGTATACTGTATAGTAATGTAAAGTACAGTATAATGTAGTGTAGTATAGTATGACAGTATAGTGAAGTATAGTATGTATGGTATACTACAGTATAGTATAATACTGCATAGTATAGTAGTGTAAAGTACATTATAATATATTGTAGTATAGTACCATAGCATGACAACATAGTGAAGTATAGTATAGTATAATACAGTATAGTATAGTGTAGTATATTATGCCAGTATAGTAAACTATGCAAGAGTATGTATAGTATAATACAGCATAGTATACTACAGTATAGTACAATACTGCATAGTAAAGTACAGTGTACTATAGTATAGTAATGTAAAATACAGTATAATGTAGTGTAGTATAGTATGACAGTATAGTGAAGTATAGTATGTATAGTATACTACAGTATAGTATAATACTGCATAGTAAAGTACAGTGTACTATAGTATAGTAGTGTAAAGTACATTATAATGTATTGTATAGTATCGTATGACAGAATGGTGAAGTAATATAGTATAGTATAGTATAGTATAGTATAGTATAGTATAGTATAGTATTTTATTGTATTGTATTGTATTGTATATATCATAGTATAGTAGAGTGTAATAATTGCTGAAAGGGCAGAGAGTTTACTGCACCTATCTCACAGCAGTCACCTACTACCCTTGACCCTCCCTCATGCACTGCCCCATGCTCTTCTCGACCACTACTTAAATGGTCCCTCCATCTCTCAGGGTACAAGGAAGACGTGCTTCAAGACTCTTCTCTATTTTGGCCCTGAGGTGGTGAAACAAACTTTCACCTGAGGTCTAAAAAGCTGAGTTACCAGCAGTCTTCAAACAATATGGTGTCCAGTAGTACGTCAATTAGCATTTAAAACAAACAAAAAATAATAATTCTAATGAAATTCCCTTCCAATGCATTTGTAGGCTGTCTGTGTTGTTAGTTTGTGACCTGATGAACCAGTATGAGAATGTATTCATTGATGGGGATTTTAAAGCAGGTTTGCAAGTTGCTCTAGGTAAGCGCTCTGGATGAATTTAACCTGTGCAATTGGGTCCTCTGTTTTGTTTATGGATCGTTTGTAGATTGTAATTGCCACTCGTCTACATGTTGTGACATTTCACATCACCCCAGTCTTTATTTGTTTCTTATAACTGCAATCAGTATGTTCTGTTGTGTGTTTTTCCCAACAAAAATGACCTTTTCTGAGATAAAATGTCACGTTGCAGATCAGCCATCGAAGTATGACCCCACGGCGTGTTACCGAGAGGTGTGCAAAACGTTCAACGTGGTTCCCGTCTCCTACTTTCTCAGGAACATGCACAGCCCAGAACTGAGCATGAAGCACCATGGACTCGGGCCTCAGGTGACCCCAGGAATTCTAGATAACCGCATAAAGCTTAAGGAGATTAAAATATGAATTCTGATGCTTTACAGTCCTACGACTGGAGAAGAGAATGAAATAATAAAGTGCACTCCGTAGGGTAGTAAAGCCCTGGCAGTTCCCTTGGTAACCAACACCTCCATTCTGAAGCTGAATCTGCGAGATAATGGAATGGAGGGAGAAGGTGGAGCCGCCATAGCTGACATGCTGAAAGAGAACCTTTACATCACAGGTGCTTTTCCGACTTTTTCCTCAAGCACTGTCTTTTATATGCACGGAACACCTGCCAACACACACACACACACACACACACACACACACACACACTTTATTAGCTCTGCTTAAATATGTTCAAAGTCAATATATGCAATACCTTAAGCAGTTAAATAGAATTAGCCTTTATTTCTCCAACTGCTTTTTATTCATCTTTTTATTAGCTCCTCTCTGGGACAGGAGACGTGATGACAGCTCGAGATTGGTTTTATATATTTGAATAAGGATTTCAGGCTGAAGAGAAAGTCAGATGATCGGATAACTTTTTGACTTTTTGCTGTACTTCGCGTGTGTGAGCTTCAACCTTCAGTCTGTTTAATATATTTTGTTTAATTTAACAATAATAAAATGACAATGAATAAAACTACATGTGCTGCATGATAAATGGGTATGAGAAGAACATCATAAAACACTCGTATATTATTTTTTAAGTTTTTCCACAGAATTTTTATAGTACTTCAATTGTAGATCATGGAACAGGACTTATTTATTTATATTGTTTTTTGTGAGCCTTCGACACTAATGTAGGAAGGAGTTGGAATTGGAGATCTTGGGAATTCCAAGGAATTGGAAATCTTGGATTCATACGTATACAACAGTCCTGGTTGTTATAGGCAGGGAATCAAACTACCAAAACTACCAAATTACCAGCATTTTTTCTTTCAAACAAAGAATATTAAACATAAGGGGAATCTGAAGATGAAGTAATCAAGGACCAAACCGAAACACATGAACTATATTTCCCATCAGCCACTGCATTTTCCAGTTTAATGTCATATGACTGCATGTATTACAGTTTAGTTTAGTCCTTGTTAGTTCTTGTTACTTATTAGATCTCCTTTATATAACTACAATTACATTCAAATCTTTCTTGATCTTCCTTGATGTCTTTGATTTAATTGATTTCCTCAGATTTCTTTGATTCTGTGGGACTCAGATCTTCCTCAATTTCCTTGAATTCCTCTAATTTCATCGATTCCGTATGAATCTGATCTCGTTTTCCTTGTTTGCCTTTGATTTTGAATCCACATCAGCAACGTCTGATTGTGTGTCTGACTTTAATGAAGAATTGGATGCAGGGTGAGGAAGATATCTAATCACATTTTTCAGTGATGTCTACCTTTTGTTGGCAACATAAGACTTTTTCGGTATAAATTCAGACGCAGAATAAGACTAGTTCATTATAATTATTTTTTCCCTCATTTCTTTAGGAAAGCATGAGTTGCAAATGTCTGAACGGAAACTGTGTGAAATGTCTTGCAGAAATCGATCTTTCAGAGAACAGGCTCAGTGAAAGTGGGATGAAGGCTCTGGCCAGCATGCTGCTTGAGAACAACACTCTCATCTCCCTTAACCTTTCCGGGAACCATCTGGACGAGCGAGCGGCTAAACACCTGGCTTCAGCGCTGAACAAAAACCAGCACCTGCAGCATCTGGACCTGAGCCACAACCAACTGGGTGAAACAGCAGGTAAAGCCTGAGGGAGAAGAGATAAAAGCTAATGATAAAAGGCTAATTTTGGAGTAATTTACATGCCTATTTCTTCTCCTCCTTAGTCTTTTTCTTCTTCTTCTTCTTCTTATTATTATTAGAGAAAAAGTTATTTGTCATCTAAAGAGTTCTCTAATCTGCTTAAGTACAGCCTTGCCCTATCCAATCCTTTCCTGCCTCATGTAGTTCCCATTAGGGATAAAAGCAAAAAGGTGTGTAAATAATTAAGGGCCAGGAATCATAAACTAAGGCCTTAAATTCACTCAACTTCATTTTTAAATAAATGCTACTCACTAAATGTTAAATCCTCATCTTCTTCTTCTTTCGGCTGCTCCCATTAGGGGGCGCCATAGCGGATCATCTGTCTCCATACCCCCCTGTCCTCTACATCTGCCTCTTTCAACCCAACTACCTGCATGTCTTCCCTCAGCACATCCATAAACCTCCTCCTTGGTCTTCCTCCTTTCCTCCTTCCTGGTGGCTCCATCCTCAGCATTCTCCTACTGATATACCCCATGTCTCTCCTCTGCAAAGAGATGTCCAAACCATCTCAATCACTCCTCCCTCACCTTGTCTCCAAAACGTCCTACATGAGCTGTCCTTCTAATAAACTTATTTTTAATCCTAACAAGTTCACTAGGTTAAATAGATCTTCAAAAAAATAGATCCTGTTTTTACTTATGATTTAGCAGCTATTTTTTTTGTCTCATGAAGTTCAAAAGACAAAAAAAACCCAACAGATTTTAAAGATATTTTCTATAAATGTCGAATAAACGCTTCATCAAAGAAAATGTAGAAACAAATATACTTTTATCTATTAAAGTCATGGTTTTGGGGAAGAAGTTAAAAATATAAAATTGCTTGTAATTTTTTATTTTTTTTTATTAAAGTAGATTATTATTATTAGAGGTTGTGAACATCAACAGTTAACATTTTTTAAACAATTTTTAAATAAAATACCTGACTGGTTTAAATAAAAAAAATATCAAAATTTAATAAATAAAATAAGTTATAAAAAATATGTTCTACTTAGCTGTTCTTATTTCAGCATACGTTAACAAATGGCCGCATTTAAAAAAACACACGATACTTATTTATTCATTCGCTCGATATATTCATACATAAATTATGAAGACTTTCATTCATTCATTCTATCCCTCGATGTGCAGAATTGACAGAAATGTCTTCTTTAAAGCCGTGTGTCAAACGCAAAACAATCCATATTGGTAGACGATCGTAAAAAAATTGATGCCGATGACAGGAAATGGCAGCAATTTTGCACATGTGCGGAACGAAATAGTTTTTCCGGTACGTGAAGTGCGAGGCGGAGACTAAACAAACGTAATACAATTATTAGGGGAAACTTAGATTATAACTATATTATGCACATAAAACAAGGACTGCATTCGGTACACATGTGCAAAACTATAATATATAATATTTATTTAATGGAAAATATGCAATAGTTTGGGACCCGGTCAATATTTGGATTTTCTAATATTGCTAAATACCGTAGTTGCTAAATAATCCCCTTTTCATAATCATTTTAGCAGGTGGTGTTTTGCAGCAAAATAAGAAATTCATTATATTCCCATTGTAAAGGTTTCTTTTTATCCAGCGTAGTGTCTGCCATCTGTTCCTAGACATTCAGACCTTGAAGATTAATTGCCGAAGGTAAATGAGTGACAGTTCTGTCTCCAAAAACAATTCTGTCTCACTCGTTCTGTCTTCAAGCCTAGGTGTCTTATCAATACAAAACCTTCAGTTATAAATCATCTAAATGCGATGACACTCTCAATACCGCATCTGCTGGAATCTGGACTCTTGGGCTGAGGCATGTATATAGAGACATTGTGTGGTTCTTCACTAGTGTTCTGTACCACTTAAAGCGTTCATTTTCAATTTTTTTATTTAAAACTTTCACATTTTTTAGAGAAATCATGTTGTCAGGCAGCGTACATGATGTCGGTCAGAAGGCAGAGGATGGGCCCGAGGCTGCGCGGTTTCAGAATGAAAACGACATAATGAAAAATAGACCCAGAATGACATTTAGACTCGATTTGGTTGCGCTGTTTAATTGAGACAAACCCCACCACCCACCCCCACGTCCTCACACCCTTTCCACCAAGCGAAAAACAGAAGGCAGGTCAATTCTCTTGCAGCCAAATCCTTTGTCGTTATTTGATTTGGCAGAGGAAAGGAAGACAAAAAAAATCCTGCTCCTGAAAATGCAGGTCAGTTTGTGATGGATAATTAAGCGAGAAACAGGTTTTTGTTGGTGGATCAAATTAGGTTTGTTTTAATCGAGTGAAGGAACACTGGTGGTTTTCTTTCACGTCTTCGACGTTATGGAATGACATAAGCAGCGATTTGAACAGTTTGAATGATCGAAGACGAGCCGTAGACGTGTGTCAGGTGGGAGGATTGTGGATGTGAGCCTTCTGGCTACGAGATGCCGAAGGACAGGAGCGTCATTTGTGATCCGTCTCATTCAAAAGGAAAAAAAAAGAAGATAATTCCAACGAGAGAGCTATGAATCATGCAGTCACATCACATCCAACTGGCACCTCTTTTTATCATACATATGCCGATATCTTTCTAAAGCTATTATACAAATATACTGGAGCGTATGTTCAGCTTTCTAACAAATATAAAGCAATATGATAAAGCAGAAACACTACAGATCTTTTTTTTTCTGTAGTCTTTTAAAAGCTGTAATTGGAAGCTCCCTCTGCTGGCTGTGAGCTGAACTGCAGTTCTGAATTGCACTACAGTGGAACATCTGGTATGGTTCCTCAGAGTTGCTTAGATATCAGCCTTACACTTGTCTGTGTGGACTTTTTAAACAGGTTCTCCAGTTTCCTTATTTCTCCTAAAGCATGCTTTCAGGTGTACTACTTTACATTTTCCTAATTTGGGAAGTTGTGGATAAACCTACTTATCTCTCATTCAAAGCGTCTAGGATTAGGATCTAGAACTATTCTTGGGAATCGTGATAAGTGTGATCAGATATTATCACAAACGTTTTTGCTCGGGGGAAAAATGCAATGATGGATACATATTGGAATCATTCGTTCAACAAGCAGATTATGGATGTGATGGAATATGGTGAGAAGATCACTTACCATATGTTTAATACAGTAAATGCTAACAACTGGAGACTTACTGTATATATAGAATTCATCATGATTTGTGTATGCTGTTATACATGTACGAGGTGGTATTAAAAAGTTTAGAGTGTAGTTTTGTAACACACCAGCAGATGGCAGCACGAGGCTGCACGTACAGTCACAGGGAGCACCGACCTTCTGCCAAAAGACATTGTACAGTCCTGTGAACTTCGGGAGATGTGCAAATGGTTGAAACACGTGAGTTTTTTGCCGGAAACAACATGATCTTACTTCCACACCCACCCCACTTGCCAGATTTGAGTCCTGCAGACTTTGCTATTTTCCCACAGCTTAAAGGTGCTTAACACGCTTCTAAAGGACTTCCAGGACTCATTCCAGAAGTGGCAGGAACGCTGCGAGCTCTGTATTGCTGTGCAGGAAGAGTATTTTGAAGATGATCGTGTGTAAAATTAGATGAATAAAGTACTTTTTTGTAAACAGAGCAAGTCTGGAATCTTTTTGGTATCACTCGTATATAGATATGATAAACCAGGTACATTGATATAAATAAAATATAAGTTTTTGATATTAAAACGTTTTCGCATGGTCAATAATGTCCTTAATTATGTTTTCGAATATTTGAATCTTGCAAACCTTTATCCTGGTTAATCAGGGGTTTTCTGATAGATCATGTCTAAATTTGATCTGCTAGATAACATTATATAGAGAAGGTCAGATGAACATTTCGATAATATCAGCATGTTGTGTAAACATGTTGATGTAAATATAATAAGGCTTTTCTTTTTTTTAAGGACTTTCAGATGATGGTTATAAAAATTGTGTTACCTTGGGAAAGCTTAGATAATGATGCACACACCTCATCTGTGACTGTATCTGTGTGAGTTCATTCCCTCTCTTTTCTGGCCCTCAGGGGAAGTTCTGGGTGCCGCTGTAGCTGAGAACACGGGATTGAAGTTACTCAGTCTGGCCTGGAACTGCATTCGTGGAAAAGGAGCCATTGCTTTAGCTAAAGGCCTCGGGGTAAATGTGACAACGCTTCTTTCATGCTCCAGAGGAACTCACTGAGATATTTATAAACCCAAAAACAACGAATAAACTTCTCAGTACTCTTTATACGAGACGATACTATGGAGGTTTCTTTACCACTAGAAAGATTTCATGGGACATTACACTTATAATTGGCTCCTCACCAAGCTGTATCCAAAAAGTTGAAAGCACACAACTGTATAGAATGCCAATGTATACTGTAATATTGCACTAAGATGCTCAACCCTGTTCCAGCATGACCATGCCCCTCTGCAAAAAACCAGCTCCATTGGGGTTGTAGAAGAGGAAGTAAAATGGACTGTAATTAAATGTACTTAATTAACATGTATCCCCATAACCTTGTTCTACAATCTAGTGGAAACCATTTCCAGAAGATTGGAGCTTATTCTGCCCGGGGAGGTGTATCTAGAATAGTATGTTTAACATAAACTATATAGACAAAAGTTTGTGGACACCTGACCATAAGATTGGTATGTAGTTTTTAAACATTTTATTCCACATTTAGACCCCTAAATGTGCTGGTACTAAGAGCTGATAAATGGGGAGGGTTGCATTAGGAAGGGCATCCAGCATAAAACATGCCAATCAAATATGTGGATCAGGAATCAGAATTTCATACCGGGTCGGTTGAGGCTCGGGTTACCATTGACTGCCACAGGTATCATTAGCCAACAGGAAATTGGGCTACTTTTGGCTGAAGGAGAGGGAGAGGAGGAAGTCGACTACAGAGACGGCAGGGAAAGGAGAAGTGGAAGAGAGTGGAGGTTAGAGTTGGTACTTTAAATGTTGGTACTATGACGGGTAAAGGGAGAGAGGTAGCTAATATGATGGAGAGGAGAAAAATAGACATGTGTGTTCAGAAAAACAAGTGGAAAGGAAATAAGACCAGGAACAGTGGAGGTGGGTTTGAACTGTTCTTTCATGGTGTGGATGGAAAGAGAAATGGTGTAGGGGTGATCCTGAAGGAAGAGTACAGTAAGAGTGGAGTGAAGGTGAAGAGAGTTTCAGGGAAATTTAAAGGGCGATGATAAATGTCATCAGTGCCTATGTTTCACAAGTGGGTTGTGAAATAGAGGAGAAGGAGAAACTCTGGAGTGAGTTAGATGAAGTGGTGGAGGCATGTAGGTGAAGGGAACAGAGGTGATGAGGAGGTGATGAGTAGGTATGGCCTTAAGAAGAGGAATGTAGAAGGGCAGATGGTGGTAGATTTTGCTAAAAGGATCGAAATGGCATTGATGAACTCTTATTAAGAGAGGACAGGGTGATGAACGTGCAGCTGGAAATTTAAAGGGCGATGATAAATGTCATCAGTGCCTATGTTCCACAAGTGGGTTGTGAAATAGAGGAGAAGGAGAAACTCTGGAGTGAGTTAGATGAAGTGGTGGAGGCATGTAGGTGAAGGGAACAGAGGTGATGAGGAGGTGATGAGTAGGTATGGCCTTAAGAAGAGGAATGTAGAAGGGCAGATGGTGGTAGATTTTGCTAAAAGGATCGAAATGGCATTGATGAACTCTTATTAAGAGAGGAGGATTATAGAGTGACGTATACGAGTGAAGGAAGGTGCACACAGGTGGACTATGTTCTATGCAGGAGATTGCAGAGGATAATGTAGCTAGACAGCATCGGATGGTGGTCTGTAGGGTGGCTTTGGAGGTAAGGAAGAAGAGGAGGAGAATGAGGACTGAAAGAAAAATAAGATGGTGAAAACTGAAGGAGGAAGATTGTAGTGTGAGGTTCAGGGAAGAGGTCAGACAGGGGCTTGGTGGTGGTGAAGAGGTGCTGGATGATTGGTCAACTACTGCAGAAGTGATGAGGGAGACAGCTAGAAAAGTACTTGGTGTGACATCTGGAAATAGAAAGGAAGACAAAGAGATGTGGTGGTGGAATGAGGAGGTGCATGAAAGTATAAGGAGAAAGAGAAGTGGTTTTGGTAGAGAGAGAAGAAAAGATAGTGTTTTTGACCAGATTGTTTAACAAGATTGTGGAAGGTGAGAGGATGCCTGAGAAATGTGTGCTGGTACCGATCTTTAAGAATAAGGGAAATGTGCAGACCTGCAGTAACTACAGGGGAATTAAGTTGATCAGTCACACCATGAAGTTATGGAAAATAGTGGAAGCCAGGCTGAGAGAAAAGGTGACCATCTGTGTGTTTGTGGAGATTTGTGCTCATTCAGCCACATTACTAAAGTCCGGTACTGATGTAGGTGAGGAGGCCTGGTGTGCAGTCATCGTTTAGATTTATCCCATTCAGTAGGGTTGAGGTCAGAGCTCTATAGCAGGCCATTCGAGATATTTTACTCCAAACCATGCACACTATATCTTTATGGAGCTTGGCCTTGGGCACCGGAAAATTATCATTTGGAACAGGTTTTGTTCTCTTTGTTTGAGTGAGGGGAAAATTTCATTCTACCACATCCAAAGACATCCAATACAAATGTGTGCCTTCAACTTTGTGGTAGCAGTTTGGCAAAGAACCACATGTGATTCATTTTTTGACAATGATCACTAATGTCCTTTATTTTCTATACTATTTTCTCACTCGTTGGATGCTAGCTAGACAGTGAGGTTGCTATGATCTTGCCACACTGTCGAACCAACAAATAAAAATGATTCTAACAATAAGGTTAACATTTCTACAATAGAACAGTAACATTATAGAAACCAAAGTGATAGTACAAGTGAAAGAGCTTTTATAGTGTAGTGCAGACGACTTGGGTAGTTTCTAAAGGATACCTTTTGCTTTTATGTGCTAACATCTTCCAGAAAACTAGCTTGAATTAGGCGAATTAGCATCACAAAACATGCATTTTTGTATTTTTGCAACATAAAATAATGCAGAGTTTTTAAACATGCTTTAAACATAGTTTTACTGTGTGTTTAGCACATTTAGAATATTTTGTTAGCAATGATTAGCAGGATTAAAGTTTTGACTTATTTGCACTAGTTGATGAAACAAGCTCTGTAAATCACTCACAATAATCCACTCACAATGACTTTCTCACTGTTGGAAGGCTAATATATTCTTGCAAACTGTGGACTTATCTTACAACGGACTTGGCAAAGAAGGAGCATCAGCTCTAGGTGAGGGACTGAAAGAAAACAACACGCTGGAGGAACTAAATATTAGGTATTTTATTGGATCATTTCCTTTATCTGGCATCTGCCAAATGAGTATTTTTTAGTAATTATTAATTTTTTTCTAAAATAAGTAGTAAAAAAATAATGAGTACGAAGGAACTAAAATTCATATCATCCATCACACAGTTAAAGATTGAGCGAAATCTATTATAGATAGTGCAGGAAGACAAATCAAGCTTGTCTTAATCAAAGGTCATGTATGTTTTGAAACTTAGAAAGATTTCTGTCAGAAACAGAAACAGTTTCAAAGCCAAAGTTGAATTTTGTTACGTAGATCATTTGTGTATAGTGCGGAAACACGTAATCTTTATGGTTTATGAGAAACACTTGTATGTTCCTTTTGTTTATATGCAACAAATAAGGTAATTTAATAGTATGAAACTTTATTTAAACAAGCAAATCTAAAAATGTACAAATGTTCAACATTATTTCAATTGAAAAATCCTTACTTAGCATGACTAACAGCTTTTGGAGCCATTTTCTTCTCCAAATAATCAACTGAAATACTTTATAATGCCTCTTGTAAAACTTGCCAAAGGTGGTCTTCAGCAGTTGGAGATTACTTTCTGACCTTGTAATCCACTAAATCCCAGAGCTGTTCATTTGGATTTAGTTTTGGTCGCTGGGCAGGTCATTCCATGATAGAAACACTCCAGTGGACTGGTTCTATAATCTTACAGAGCTCGGATTTATGCTTGAGATCATTGTCTTGTTGTATGGTGAAGTCGGTTCCAATAAGCCACAGTCCAGACGGAATTGCACGGTGTTGATATATGAAATGGGAGCCATCTTGGTTCAGTTTTCCCCTTCCCCAGAATGTCTCTAACCTTCCCTGCTCCAAAACAACCCCAAACCATAAACTTCCATCTGCATGTTTGACTATTGAGGTAAGGCAGTCTGCAAATATCATCTCCTGTTCTCTGTCTTACAGAACTTTCTTCCGATCTTTCGCTGTCCAATTTTTGTGTGTTTTTGTCTTTTACAGAGTTTGTTTTATAAAAACAAAGGGAACATAGATAAGTCTCCAAAACAAAAAAAACTAGGTGTTTCCAAACATCTGACCGACTGTATATAAAACGATATTATTCATTGTGCAGCTACGCAATTCTGCTTTTCACAGTATCAATCGTATCCCTACTGAAGGAGCAATCCATTTAGCCATGGGCCTCAAAGTAAACAACAACCTTCGGATTCTTAAAGTAAGTGTGAAGGACATTGGTTTCTGTTTGACACTGAACATTGGCATTCAATGGCATATCGAGTGAAATGATATAGAGAACGCATTCTCTGTGATATTCTGATGATTCTCTTCACGTCGTAGATGGCTCGGAATCCTGTTCGCCCAGCCGGATGTTTTGCAGTGCTTAAGGCCATAGAAGGAAACCCTTCATCATCAATGGAATATCTGGACTTATCTGTATGTAACCTTTTACTGAAGTTAGTTCAAAATGATTTGACAATGTTCTGATGTCACATTATACCATTATTCTCTTGTATTTCCTCAGGACATCAGTGTGGAGCAAGAGTTTGAAGACTTTTTGAATATGATCAAAGAAACAGTTCCGAACTTCCGAGTGAAACACGGTGGCACAATAAGACCTTCACAAAATCTAAAGAGTCGACCACTAACATAGCAGACGATTCTCATCTGTGTTTAAAACGAGCAGCTGTCATACACGGCCATGTTCTCATGCACGGCTGAGTTCACGGGCTGGTGACCTTTAGAACCGCAGGCACTAGACCTGGTATTTTCTTTCCTTTTCAGCACTTAATGTCATTTAGCAAAATACTTTCATTGGTTACCGAAAAATGGAAATCATTCAAAATCACTGTAGGAGCCATGACAATGATTGTCTGTTTAAATGCGAATGTCACATGATTTGGGATTGATTCGATCAAGTTTAAACATCCCTCCTTATTTGAAAGGGGTGTATCGCTGTAGTAACGTCCTGAACAATCATCTAAATGTACACTACATGGCCAAAATGTGTGGGACACCAAACTTTCAAGCCATATGTGGTTCTTACTCAAACTGTTACCACAAAGTTGGAAGCACACAATTCACAGGATGCCTTAGGATGTGGTAGCATGAAATATTTCTCTACTTTTCTTCCCCTGTACTGGACACCTTTTGGGTGAATGTAAATGCTGACTGCACCCCATCCACCTACACCAGTACCTGACTTCACTAACACCCTCGTGGCACAAATCTCCACAAGCACACTCCAACATCTAATAGAACATCTTTTCAGAAGAGTGGAGGGTTTAATAACAGCAAATGGGGATTGAATGTGGAATAGGATACTCAAAAAAGCACTAATGACTCTGATGCTCAGATGTCCACAAACATTTGACCATATAGTGTATCATGACATCCATATAACTTCTACATATATACATAATGACACACAAAACTTTATTTATTTTACACTAGCTCAAATGTGGATACACGTCTTCAGCACAGAATTGAAGACAAATCTAGTGCCCTTTAAGGGAAATTACCAGACGTGAAAATAAATAAATTGTGTGGGGAAAACACATTCAAAAAATATTCAACCATATATGAAATAAAAATAATAACCTTAAAATAAATCAAGGGTGAATGTAAAATAACTGCATGTGAAAACTGTGGGAAATATGTGTCTGAAACTCTCACAATCAAAGTTCATGAAGTTCATTTTGTAAAGAAATTTTGCTAAAATTTTTATGACATTTATGTATGTTCATCCCAGTCGTTCTTGCTAATGCTAGATTTAACTGTTCGACCATGATAATGTCATATTTAAGTCTGTTTTCTTTGCTAATCCTAGATTTGACACGACTTTGCTAATGCTAGATTTGACTATGCTATTTTTTCTTTGCTAATGCTAGATTTGATTATGCTAATTTTTCTTTGCTAATGCTAGATTTGACTATGCTATGTTTTCTTTGCTAATGCTAGATTTGACTATGCTATGTTTTCTTTGCTAATGCTAGATTTGACTATGTTATTTTTTTCTTTGCTAATGCTAGATTTGACTATGCTATTTTTTCTTTGCTAATGCTAGATTTGACTATGCTCTTTTTTCTTTGCTAATGCTAGATTTTAATCTTTTTTGCCATTGTTAAATATGACTGTTTTCTTTGAAAATGTTCGATTTGACTGTTTGTTTGGGTTTTTTGTTTTTTGTTTTTGCTAATGCCAGATTTAATGTTTTTTTAATACCAATGCCAAATAAAACTTTATTATTTTATTTATTTTTTGCAAAGTCTAGATTTAACTAATGTGACATTTAAATCTGTTTAATTTTCTAATGCTAGTCCCATTCCATTCAATTCAATTGTATTCGTATTGCACTTTTAACAATGGACATTGTCACAAAGCAGCTTGACAGAAATAAAATAGATCACGAATATACATTTTCTCGTCTTTAATTAGTCCCTATAAATGTGCGAGCGGTGGTGGCCTGTGCTGTGGAGATGATATGATGAAAAAACCTTGAGAGAAACCAGAATCAAAAGAAATCCTGTCTTCATCTGGTGACACCAAACATCCATGTGTTTTATCTGACTCGGATTTTCTTTTGCTAATGCTAGATTAGACTAGAGTAAATTCCACTAGCTAACATACTTGCCTAGGTAGCATATTATGGTTATTTATATACTACTTTCCTTTCATGAAATTAAAAGAAGGAGTTTTTTGTTTGTTAGTTTTTTTTACTTTCACCTGCATATTTTTTATTTGTTAATTACTCCTTTGCTTTCGTTTTGATAGTACTAAATTAAACTAGCTCAAATTCCCACAGTTGGTATCACTGGCTGGGCAATTTAAGTTATTCATATTCACCCAATAGAGGTTTGATCATGTTTTTAAGCAGAAATACAATTGTATTTAAAATGAAAACACATCATAAATGTTATTTTGGTGTGTCACATAAATATGTCATCATCAACTCAAATTTCTTTCTAAATTTAAAGCCGTTTGATTCAAAAAAATTATTATTGGAAAAATGTATGAAATTACGGGTAAAAGCATGCTATAGGTTGGAAATAGGCTAAAAACAAAGGGTGTTTTGTCATAGGTTAGATTTTACTCGAGTGCAAAGGTAACTGCGTGGTGCAGTGATTAAACGCACATACACAAACTGGTTAATCATTCACACAGCAGTATTTAAAAACCTCCCTGTCCTGTTAGGGCAGAAGAGCAGGCTTTTTTTTTCTTTTTTTTTTTTAGTTCAAACTGAAGTCATGGCCCCAACACGCTGTCTGACTCTGTTCCGCAGCCACAGGGGTTTGTGGAAAATCTTCTTCCGTCCAGGTGTTCAGCAACACAGGTAAACTTTCACACTGATCACTCTTACAGGTTTCCGGTTTGACTCTAGGACCTGACTATAGGACCCTGAATTGTACCCTATGTCAAACTGGTATATCATCAATTGTTCCAGAGATCTGAAAAAACACCCACTGAATGTTATAGTCATTAGTGTGTGTACAGGGATTAATGTGTGTTACAGGGATAAGTGTGTCTTACAGGGATTAACATGTGTTACCGGGATTAGTGTGTGTTACAGGAATTAGCATGTGTTACAGGGATTAACATGTGTTACAGGAATTAGTGTGTGTTACAGGAATTAGCATGTGTTACATGGATTAGTGTGTGTTACAGGGATTAGTGTGTGTTACAGGGATTAGTGTGTGTTACAGGAATTAGCATGTGTTACAGGGATTAACATGTGTTACAGGGATTAGTGTGTGTTACAGGGATTAACGTGTGTTACAGGGATTAATGTGTGTTACAGGGATTAGCGTGTGTTACAGGGTATAATGTGTGTTATAATAATTAGTGTGTGTTACAGGGAGTAGTATGTGTTATAGTTATTAGTGTGTTTTACAGGGATTGGTGTGTGCTACAGTTATTAGTGTGTGTGTTATGGAGATTGGTGTGTGTGACATTTAATACAGTGTGTGTTACAGGTATTAGTGTGTTTTACAGGGATTAGTGTGTGTTACAGGGAGATTTGTGTGCTGCAGTTATTAGTGTGTTTTACAGTTATTAGTGTGTGTTACAAGGATTTGTGTGTGTTACAGTTATTAGTGTGTGTTACAGGGATTTGTGTGTGTTACAGTTATTAGTGTGTGTTACAGGGATTTGTGTGTAATGCAGTTATTAGTGTGTTTTACAGTTATTAGTGTGTGGTACAGGGATTTGTGTGTTACAGTTATTAGTGTGTGTTACAGTTATTAGTGTGTGTTACAAGGATTTGTGTGTGTTACAGTTATTAGTGTGTGTTACAAGGATTTGTGTGTGTTACAGTTATTAGTGTGTGTTACAGGGATTTGTGTGTAATGCAGTTATTAGTGTGTTTTACAGTTATTAGTGTGTGGTACATGGATTTGTGTGTTACAGTTATTAGTGTGTGTTACAGTTATTAGTGTGTGTGTTACAGTTATTTGTGTGTTAAAGGGATTTGAGTGTTAAAGTTATTAGTGTGTGTTACATGGACTATTGTGTGTAACAGGGATTATTGTGTGCTACAGTTATTAATGTGCTACAGGGATTATTGTGTGCTACAGTTTTAAGTGTGTGCTACAGTTATTAGTGTGTCTTACAGGGATTAGTGTGTGTTATAGTTATTAGTGTGTGTACAGGGATATGTGTGTTCTTACAAGAATTAGTGTCTGTTACAGTTATAAGTGTGTTTGTGTGTTACAGGAATTAGCATGTGTTACAGGGATTAACATGTGTTACAGGGATTAACATGTGTTACAGGGATTAATGTGTGTTACAGGGATTAGCGTGTGTTACAGGGCATAATGTGTGTTATAATAATTAGTGTGTGGTACAGGGAGTAGTATGTGTTATAGTTATTAGTGTGTTTTACAGGGATTGGTGTGTGCTACAGTTATTAGTGTGTGTTATGGAGATTGGTGTGTGTGACATTTAATAAATTAGGGATTAGTGTGTGCTGCAGTTATTATTGTGTTACAGGGATTAGTGTGTGTTACAGGGAGTTTTGTGTGCTGCAGTTATTAGTGTGTTTTACAGTTATTAGTGTGTGTTACAAGGATTTGTGTGTGTTACAGTTATTTGTGTGTTAAAGGGATTTGAGTGTTAAAGTTATTAGTGTGTGTTACATGGACTATTGTGTGTAACAGGGATTATTGTGTGCTACAGTTATTAATGTGTTACAGGGATTATTGTGTGCTACAGTTTTAAGTGTGTGCTACAGTTATTAGTGTGTCTTACAGGGATTAGTGTGTGTTACAGTCATTAATGAGATAAGGAGATTTTTAACTCCAACCTATTTAAAGCATGTCTTCATGGAGCTGGCTTTGTGCACAGGGACATTGTCATGCTGGAACATGTTTGGGTCTTCTAGTTCACGTAAAGGGAAATTTAATGCAAACACATCTAAAGACATCCTTAAAAAGTGTTTGCGTCCAACTCCAACTAGTAAAAGTTTAGTGAAAAATATACTTGGACAAGGCCCAATAATTAATACATTTATTAGTTAGTTAATGCCAAACAGGATGATTGGAGTATTATTATGGATATCTCCTTCAGAGCAGTCTCTAGAGTTTACACAGAACTGCAGCCTGCTAAAATCTTGATTATGAGAGAATCCATAGGAAAATAGCCAAAAAGGAAGGTTCAAGCTGGCAGGAAGATTTTTTGAAGATTGAGGTGGAGAAAAAGAAAAACACAATGTGATCGTACTATTTTCTTGTTCGGATCCTTACTGTGAACAATAACAGAAACCTGTATGATGCTGCCACATGATTGGTTGATTAGATAACTGTTACAGTGTATATGAGAAGCTATTGTGTATTACACAATATACCTTAAAGTAAAAAGCAGTATATAATATGTAAGAACTGCTGCTTTGTTATGCTTCAGATTTAATTTATCATATAATAAGTGTTCACAGATTCAATGATCTGGGTTCTTTGGTTTACTCCTATCTTTTAATGTCTGTCAATATTTTGGAAACACTTAGTCTTTTATGGTGTTTGAGTCGACTACATGGTCTGTTTTTATGCAACAAATCTGGTAACAGAAGTACTTCTACAAGACGGAGAACAAGAGAGATGATGTTAGCAGACTGCCTCACCCCCACAGTCAAACATGAAGATGGAAATGTAATGCTTTGTAGTTGTTTTGGAGCAGAAAATGTTGAAGACTTATTTCAAGTGAAAGGAACCAACATGGCAACCATTCCATGGGATTCCTTCTGGACTGCAGCTTAATTGGATCCACCTTCAACATGCAACAAGACAGTGAGCCAAAGCGTACTGACGTCTGAGCTCTGTAAGCGTTATTTAGAGACCAAACAGCTGTCTGGAGTGATATCTATCATGAAATGGTCTACACAGTCACTGCACCTAAATCATAATAAACTTCTCTGGGATGAAGTGGATCACAAGGACAGGATAAAATTTCTAGTGTAGAAGAACTTTGGCAAGTTTTACAAGTTCAGAGAAATGAACTGTGCTAAGAGCGTGTAAAGCCGTTATTCATGCAAAGGAAAGATTTTCAAATGGAACATCTGTACATGTATATATTTGTTTGGTCGTGTACATGAAATAGTGTTTCCACACTTTTGACGTACGATAAAGTGAAATTGTATTTAGGTGTAAAAGCGTTTGAAAGTCAATGGTGTCTCAATAATGTTCCATGTATAAGATCTGGATTCTGACCAGAATAATGTGATTTACAGAATATAAATGAATAAACAAACACATTTGCAGCAAACATTAAAAGCTACTTTTTTTAGCATTGAATTCCAAATGAGCTGTTATCATGTTTTTATTAAAATTTTTTACTTTACTTAAGGTTAATAAACCTTGTTTTGCTTTGCAAATGATTAGGAGCTTGGCGGATAAAAGCGATGGTGGATGGTGGAGCTCTGTATTTGGACACAAAGTGGATGCGAGGAAAGATGCCCACTCCAATCTTCTGTCCAAGAAAGCAACCAGTGGCCTTTTTAAATTCCAGTGTAAGCTGCTTTTTTTTAATAAAAGCACATAAGGTCTAATAACGAATCGTGGCAATAAACAAATGTCCTTGGGTGTTTCTGTGCATTGATATCTGACTAAATGAGTTGGAGGGGAAAAATATTAATTGACTACAATCTATTTTATTTGTATTTTTCCTTCTAGTTCACAACGTCAAGCCTGACTGCTTGGAAGCCTATACCCAGCTCTCGTGAGTAGAGATCCTCTTCATCTTAGGAAACTTGAGTATCAGGATGTCCTGTACTTGAGTTTGTTATCGTCACTCAGGCCTAATGCACTTGTTATCAAGACATCATGTAAAGTCCTGACCTCATATGGTTTCAAGTTGTTTTCCTCTTATGATCCACAAGACAAAGTTTACTGAATGTTGTTTTAACAGAAACTGGCCTTTTAAAGCATTTCCTTAAATTACAATAGCTATTGAAATGTATGTGTGTGTGTGTGCACATGTGTATGTGTGTGTGTCTCAAGAACTGAAGTTCATAAACAGCTGCACAATGATCCAGATTATCCCTGTGAAATTGTGGGAAGCTGGACCACGTGGTATGGAGAACAGGACCAAGCAGGTATGTGTGTTAAAGAAACACCTTTATATATGACGTTTATTATTGTCTTGATGTTGATTATTGATACTTTATCAGGGTTGTGGTTCTGAGGTAACACCTGATGTTGCATTTTTTTTTCCAGTGCATCTCTGGCGATACTATGGTGGATATCCAGCTCTGATGGAGTGCTTGAACAAACTGAAGGAAAACACGGTATTTTCTCTTTTTTTTATCGTTTATCGTGTACAAACATTAAAAAAAATTGGAGCTACAAAAAAAAATAAAAAATTTGAGGTCATATAAAATTGTAAGAAAATCTGTATTTTTTATTATTGGCTAAAAAAAATGTCAGAAAAATATCTAAAACCTTTATCAACTAATTAAGAATACCTGTGCTTTTAAATATGCATGAGATGCAAATTAGGCACAGCCTCTTTTCCTATGAGAGTACAAATAATGCCTAATGTTGCATCTGATAATTGAACGATGTTTAATCAGTTTCTGGTCTTATTTCTCACATACCGGTACTTTTCTGATTTGTCTAGGAGTATCTCAGGTTTCGCAAAGAGAGGAGTAAGATGCTGATCTCCCGACAGAACCAGCTTCTTCTAGAATTCAGCTTCTGGAACGATCCTGTACCCCGACCCGGACCCAATATATACGAACTGAGAACTTACAAGTTAAAGGTGAAAGAATATTTAAAACATTAATTTAAGTACACACACACACACACACACACACACACACACACACACACAGATTTATATATATATATGTTCTACATGAATCAATCCACCTCTTAATACCATCATTATGATGCCACGGGTATAGAAACCATCAATATTATAGAGAAACGCAGTAGATCAGAGCTCTGCATCACAAACAGGAGTCTCATACAGTAAAAATGAATGCTTTTACTAAAGTAAGCAACACAATGAACACATTCAACAAGTCTCCTTTCATTGTAGCCACAACTACATCAACTCCAGCAGAAGCACTGATATTTACTGTGCATTTTCTTTGGGGATTTGAAATGAAAACTCTATAGAGAAGTAACGTATATATGGTTCATAAAAAAGCTTCAAAACCTTTTTAAACCTTTTCTCACAATGTCCAGCTTTTCTTGAAAAGTCAGTTTTGAAAATGGTTTTATGAATTTCTGCGCAACCAAATACATTTCTTCATTATTGTCAGCTATTGTAGAATGAGAAGATCTACATAAATTTACTAAATCCACTGTCAAGTCTACATGAATATAATCGAGTTTGTGCAGTTTACTACAGATGCTACTGCAACTGATCAAACAAAAGTGAATAGTGAAATGAATTAAAATCATGTATTAATTCAGAGAAATACAATGCATTTATTACTGAAGTCAAATGTTTTTTCAATAAGTAGTGCAGTATTTCGCTTCAGTGTTGTTTGCTCAAGCAAGTAGTTGATATTTAGCAGCTAAGGCAGTTGTGAGACAAACCCCAGGTGGACATCAGGTCTCTCTTCTATCTGTGCTAAGATTTTCTTTTATAATAATAAAGCAAGTGGAAGTAGTAGCAGTAGATCTGTGGTTAAGATGATGGACTTCTGATTGGCATTTCATGAGTTTAAATCCCAGAAACACCAAGCTGCCCCTGCTGGGCCCTTGGGCACGGCCCTTATCCTTCAACTGCTCGGTATAAATGACATAATTGTAACGCCAAATGTAAAAAAGCCAAATTATACCAGATTGAAGGCTTAATTTACAAATGCCCTTCACATTAACATATAAATTGACACTCCATTAACTGCCCTCGGACATCTTTTTTTTTTTTGCTCTACACTCATCTCCGACTTCTTCTTCTCCAAAAAACTCTGTAACTGAATAAAACGATGTACTCCTGTGCTTTTCCTTGACAGAGTTAGATCTATATGTAGACCTAAAGACACAAAATGAACACAAATAACTTTTCTATGGAAAGAAAAAGTGAAGAAAGGGTGCTGCATGCTGAGATCTGAGCTTTAAATGTCCAGTGCTATGATCCAGTGCCCCTGTGGTGGAGAGGGTTCAAGGATTCGCAGTGGCAGCTTAGTGGTGCTGAGGCTTGGTATCAAATGCTGAATCCTATTTTGTTCTTGTTGTTGATTTTTTTAAAAGTGTATTAATATTTTAAAAAATGTCATTTGGTTTGTGCATGAACTTGGAAGCCGGGGACGATGATCGAGTGGGGAAATCACTGGTAAGCTTCATCACATGACAGCTTTAGAGCATTAATGTAGTTTTGTGTGATGTTCACTTAACCCTAATCCTAATCCTAATCCTGGGTTTAATTCACTTCTTCCAATATGTTCTGCTTGACAGGGCTCGAGCGATTAAACACCGACAAGAGAACAACGAGGCAGTGGGAGGATTTTTCACTCAGATCGGAGAGCTGTATGTCGTTCACCATCTTTGGGGTATGTCTTTTTTTTTTTTTGTGGATGAAGAAATTTACATCAATTTTTTTTAATGCTTTAAGAAGTTTTAAAATGAAAAATCTGATTGATATAGCAAGCAGAAAACAATTGTAGAACTGTTCATACATTAATAAATAAAGCACGAATCAATCATTTATTCATTTATTTAATCAAATAAACAAACAAATAAATAAACAATTAATTAATCAATGAACTATTAAAACAATTAACAATAACAATGAAAAATAAATACATTAGTTAATTTGAGAACTAAAACAAGACAATAAGTAAATAAATAATACACCAATAAATAATTTAGCTTATTCAAGAAATTCAAAAAGGGAATAAATAATACACAAATAAAGTAATTAGTTAATTGGAAAATTTAAAGAAGAAATAAAATTTTACATAAAATTCAATTATTAACAACAAAGTGAATAAAAAAATACAAACATAAATAAATTATTGAATTTATAAACCTAAACAAAAAAATGTAATGAAGAAACACAAATAATTTAAGAATTCTTTAAAAGATTTTAACAAGAAAATAGGTTAAAAATGATTTTAAAATGCACAAATGAATCAATTGGTTAATTAATGAAATTAAACAATAAAATAAATCAATGAATGAGTCAATAAATACATAAAATAAAATGTAAAAATTAAATTGAAAAGAAATACAATTTTATAAAATTAAATTAAATTAAATTAAATTAAATTACATTTAATTTATTTTAATTAAATTTAATTTACATTAAAACTGATTTAATAAATTATTAGATACATAACACAAAGGACTCAACACACAATCTTACTCACTTCACACATCCACATCTTCAGCATCACTCATATTATTTCACCTCATTACTACAAACTGTTTACATGCTGTTTTTTTTTTTATCTTTTTGACTGCTACTATTGTTTTTTTTGCACAATCATTTTGTCTACATTTTGTTTAATTACATGTTCACTCCTGTACTGTTGTGTAATACACAACAGGTTTACAGGTGGCGCTATTTCGTGTTTTTTGTATTTGTCCTACACTGTCTTGTGTTGTCTTGCACTGTCTTGTGTTGACAGTCTTGTCTTTGCACTGTTTGCACCAGGATGCACACGCTGCACTTTGTGGCGAGGACACTTACTAGTGCTCAGCTCTGTGTTTCCTGTTATGTAGCTTTATGTTGTAAATGTGGCACCAGGTTTCCTGCAGGAACGTTGTGTAATTTGTGTACTGCATCAGATAGATATGGATATAATGACAGTAAAAGCCTCTTGACTTGACATGAAGTGTTTTTTTTAATCTAATATACTATTATCTTTATAGCATAATATTTATCATTTATAATAATTAATCACTAATATCATAATTTCCCACATGTTTTTTGCGTTGTTTTGGATGATCCTGCTGCAAAATATCTTTAAAAATGTGGTGTGGAATAAATTATATATATAAAATTAATACTTTCCACATGTAATGTATTAATGTGATTTAATATATTGTCAAAATGTGCAGCTTATAAATGTTTTTTGCATTGTTCTGGATGATCCTGCTGCAAAATATCTTTAAAAATGTGGTGTGGAATAAATTATATATATAAAATTAATACTTTCCACATGTAATGTATTAATGTGATTTAATATATTGTCAAAATGTGCAGCTTATAAAGACCTGCAATCCAGAGAAGAGACGAGGAACTTGGCTTGGATGAAAGAAGGCTGGGATGTCAGTGTGTATTACACAGGTGAGACACACACACTGTCAATGTGAGCTACAGATCATGAAGGATCACATTACTGTAGTGTTTAACACACACACACACACACACACACACACACACACACACACACACACACACACACACACACACACAAACAAGCTTTTAGGTGAGCTTTTAGTGCCATCTAGTGTTAGTACAGCAGAAGTGGACGAGGTGCTTCTTAATTTTTACACTGAAAGTCTGGTGTGTTGTGTGTGTTGAGTAATACAAGTCTGCCTATAAAAACATTTCTAAGGAAAGAAAAGTAAAATAAAGTGGTTTGGCACATATACATTGAGGCATAGTGAAATTCTTTCTTTGCATGTCCTAGATTGAAAGCTGGGGCCAGTAAATGTAATTGTGCCATTTCTCGGTCATTCATAGTGTGAGTTGGTGTGTGAGAGTAATTGTGCTCTGTGATGGGTTTGCATTTTGAACATAAATAAGCCGCACCTGTCTATAAGCCGCACCTGTCTATAAGCCTACACTGAAACTAATGAACTTTACACAGGCTTTAATGAAAGACAGTGTCTGTTACACGGCTTGTATCTAAACTGTAGCCTACCAAGAAAGTCATTGTTCACTGTCTTCCTCCTTCCTTTCACAACTATTTCTCTCAAGAGTTTTTCTTTTGGCATCCTCGTGCGTTTAAAAATCACCATCGGTGAAGCTTTTCTCCCGATGCCGTGCAGCTCAGAACACAGGTGAAGTGTGTTTTCATGCCCGGTTGTTTTCAGCGTGTGAATTATTCGCATTTCCTGTAGACAGTCCAAGTGAGCGGCAGGTCAAACGTCAGAGGAACATCATCCATATTTATGATGTGGTGCGGCCCGATTCAGTGGGAGCGCGTCTGATTTAATATAAAGAATTTAATTGGTTCACCTGAACCCGTTCCGCAATTTCATTGGTCTAATGTTATGTGGCTCAGTTTTTTTGGCATAAAAATGGTGACCCGGGAAAAACCCAGGAAAAATGTATAAACTAGCCGCTTCGTTGTTATTATGGTTATAATGTTCCTATTATTATTTTTTCCACAAGACTCTTTGCTTGATCAACACAGGTGATGTATAAAGACCCTGATGTTACACTCAGCACAACCAATCTATTATTCGAATGATATTAATGAGTCAAACACTGAATCCACTAAACCCTGAAGACTGAATAATACATTTATCATGAACCAAAAACTTCTTTTCAACTACTTCATAAAAATCGTGTAAACAAGGCCACTGTATTAACAGTATGTTGGTGATTAGTAGATACACGAAGCGCCAATCAAAACAAGTTCAGAACAGAGCGTGTGCTCGACCCTGATTGGTGGATTGCTGCGTGCAAAGTTTTTATTCTCATAAATAAAAAGGAACCACTGATTTTGCAAAATGTAGTAAAAAGTACGAGACTTGATTTTGAAATGTAGTGAAGTTACAGTAAACGTTTTCCCAAGTAGAAATACTTCAGTAAAGTACAGATACGTGAAAAAGCTACTGAAGTACAATAACAAATTACTTCTACTACTGTCCCCCACTGGTGTAGGATAAGTGGTATAGAATATGGATGGAAAGATGGATAGATTGGATGGATTGGATGGATTGGATAGATAGATAGATAGATAGATAGATAGATAGATAGATAGATAGATAGATAGATAGATAGATAGATGGATGGATGGATGGATGGATTAGATGGATAGATAGATAGATAGATAGATAGATAGATAGATAGATAGATAGATAGATAGATAGATAGATGGGATGGAGGGATGGATGGATTGGATAGATAGATAGATAGATAGATAGATAGATAGATAGATAGATAGATAGATAGATAGATAGATAGATGGATGGATGGATTAGATGGATAGATAGATAGATAGATAGATAGATAGATAGATAGATAGATAGATAGATAGATAGATAGATAGATAGATTGGATGGGTGGATGGATGGATTGGATAGATAGATAGATAGATAGATAGATAGATAGATAGATAGATAGATAGATAGATAGATAGATAGATAGATTGATTGGATGGATGGATGGATGGATGGATGGATGGATGGATGGATGGATAGATAGATAGACAGACAGACAGACAGACAGACAGACAGACAGACAGACAGACAGATAGATAGATAGATAGATAGATAGATAGATAGATAGATAGATAGATAGATAGATAGACATAGATAGATTGGATAGATTGGATGGATGGATGGATAGATAGATAGATAGATAGATAGATAGATAGATAGATGGATGGATGGATGGATGGATGGATTGGATGGATTGGATAGATGGATGGATTAAATGGATGGATGGATGGATGGATGGATGGAAAACTACATGCTGACACACAACCAACAAAACATCTTGTATTCAAACTCCATTTGGTTCAAACTAAAAACTTTCCTTTTCTTTGCAGTTCCCTTAATCCAGAGTATGGAGTCAAGGATCTTGATCCCCACATGCAGCTCACCTCTGCAGTGACAAACAAACTGCCATCATGTCTCTGTGACAATCCTGTGGATTCTCATCTCTTCTAAAGTGCAGTATAAATCCCCAACTGACAACTTCAGCCACGAGAACAATCTCTTTTGATCTGTTGTAAAATATTTAATAATATTTTTTTGAAAAAAAGAAAGTTTCTGTAAATGCACAGGTTTTAATTGATATCAGTGTTTACTTTATTTTTATCATGAAGTACAGTTTAAACAGGGCTGCATATCGGGGGTAGGCAAATGCTCTGCCTTATTTTTGCATAAAACATTTGCACAGATCTTTTTTTTTTGTAGACTGCAATGGAGTGGAGCAGAATAATATGTACATAATAAAAACACTAAAGTCAGCAGTAAAACACGATGCAAACAAATGCATGATGATGTTAATTGTGAAGGTTTGGAGAAATGACACTAAAACTAACAAGGGACTGTTTTAAAAATAAAAGTTTGTAGGTGATTTTACAATTTGGGTGCCATTGTAAGTACCTTTTAAAGATCTTTCCAATAGTGAACCTGGAATTTTTTTTTTTTTACATTTGGCAATTTAAAATGTGTTAACTTTTTTTTTTTACCATAAAAATGGCTTATCCAAAAAGGACATTAAAGACAACATTCTATATTTTTTTGTCCTGACAGTTTATATGTGCAACAGTGTGAATAAGACATGGCAACCTCCGCCAGCTGGAGTTACATCTACTGTAAATATAACACAGTTTACCTTTAAAAGGGATGGAAATGGAGAATCATTAACAGATTTATGGTTATTTTCGTCGCCTGTGTTCATATAAAAAGTGCATTTACTTTACAAACCCTGCCGTCTGCAGCAATCATCACATTGTTGTGTAATGTTGTACAGGTTACTTTACAAACCATGCGGTTTATATTTAACATGCCGGATGTTATTGCAGCTGAATGTTGGATTATAAATGTTCCTGCTGAGAAAATAAAAAAAAACGATGAAAATCCTCATAGAATTTGTTATGAATATAATGGGAATTGTATTGTTTTTTACCAGACACTTTCATGGTCTCTGTTAGACTCTACTGGTCATTTTGTAATTGTAATTATTAGTGTCTGATGTCTGATACCATCCAATCAAAAACATTCGACAATTTGACAATGAACACATATTGCTATAGTATCTACAGGACACCAATAGAGACCATTAGGATGTCCAGTAAGATTCCAGTAAGATTCTACAATGGTTTCTTTGGTTTGATAATGATAATTTATTGATGAACACAACTAGATGCTAAATTAATTAGTTAATAATCATTTAAATGGTTATATTATTTAGTAGGTACTCTAATGGTGGACAACTGATGGTTTGAAGTTTGGAAAGATTGGAATTTCCATTCGAAATTGTAATGGTTTTTATTGATTTTCATTTATTCTATTCTCTATTTTTTTTTTTCAGAAGGAGTCTACCAATTACATACATTGACAGTTTTGCTTATAAATAAATAAATACATCATACTAAATTAATGTCAATTGTTTTGGGTGTGTATCAATGTGTAAATGTTTTTTGGATGACCTTCTAACATCACCTTGGGAAATTTCTCTACAAAAGTAGAGAAAGAACGCAGTATTAGCAAATGGCGTCCCAATAGTTTTAAAGTAAGCCCATTTTTCTTCAAGATTAAAACAATCATAAAGCCATGTTGGCTTAAAACATAGAAATCATGGATATAACAACAAGATGACAACAAGATGCCATATCATCACAACTAAGAAGTGGACTTACATGTTCTGTACAGATCACACAAACTTTTTAAAAGGTTTTGCCAAAACGTTAATTATATCAATGAAAGGAAATTCAGTCAACAGAACATGATTATTGGAAATAAATGTAATTAGTTGTTGAATTATTTCCTCAGTGATGTTTTTGTGAGCACATATTAGCGGAGTGAAGAGACGACTTTGTGGCCCAGTTTCTGACACTTCAATGTGATTTTTACCTCAGAATGTGACTGATAAACAAAGTGGGAATTCCCCTTTTCAAACTTTCCCATTTGCTTTGCATTAAAAATGACATTACATAAAATTACCTGTGTTTCAGTCGAGCTGGAACGAAATCTCAAAATTCAGTTGCGTCCCTTTTAATTTTGGGTGTAAATGTAGCTTAAAAATGCTAATGCTGGGATTTTGCTAGTGATTAGATAGATAGATAGATAGATAGATAGATAGATAGATAGATAGATAGATAGATAGATAGATAGATAGATAGATAGAGAGAGAGAGAGAGAGAGAGAGAGAGAGAGAGAGAGAGAGAGTCCTGACCAAGGACTTCCTTGAGAGGAAGTTATAAAAAAGAATGGCAGAAATTCCCTAATTCAGGTGTGTAAAGCTTTCTTTCTTTATATTTGATTCTTTCTTTCTTTCTTTCTTTCTTTCTTTCTTTTTCTTTTTTTCTTTCTTTCTATTTGATTTCTTTCTTATTTTCTTTCTTTCTATTTGACTTCTTTCTTTCTTTCTTTTTTTCTTTCTTGCTATTTGATTTCTTTCTTATTTTCTTACTTTCTATTTGACTTTTTTCTTTCTTTCTTTCTTTCTTTCTTTCTTTCTTTCTTTCTTTCTTGTTTTCTTTCTTTCTTTCTTTTTCTTTTTTTCTTTCTTTCTATTTGATTTCTTTCTTATTTTCTTTCTTTCTATTTGACTTCTTTCTTTCTTTCTTTCTTTCTTTCTTTCTTTCTTTCTTTCTTTCTTTCTTTCTATTTGATTTCTTTCTTATTTTCTTACTTTCTATTTGACTTTTTTCTTTCTTTCTTTTTTTCTTTCTTGCTATTTGATTTCTTTCTTATTTTCTTTCTTTCTATTTGACTTCTTTCTTTCTTTCTTTTTTTCTTTCTTCTTTTTTTTTTTCTTTTTTTTTTTTTTTTTTTTTTTTTTTTTTGAGTCAGGTGCCTGTGATGCATTGGGTGGTTTTGACCACATTGATCCAGGCTAATTTCAGAAAATCCTGCCGTCTTATAAAATCTTTTTGTCGGATCTTTTGAACATTGTGGCGTAGAAAAGATCACATCATTATAAGATCAGAGATTTCCTGAAGCTTTGAAGATGATTAGGGGAAATGGGGTGGCTGTAACTTTAAAAGAGGGCGGAGTTGGTTATCCATTGCTTTAAATACAGTGGGCGTGGCCTGGGTCCTCCTTCTTTTTCAATCGTGCATGTCTCGAGTTCCAGCGTGTCTCCTGTAGCGAACCAAAATGGCTGTTTAGAGAGAAGGTCCACTGTGTGTTCTTGGAATGCAGATCTCAGGATCAGATCCGTCCTGAAGACTGATATATTCGATTGTGAGACTTGAATACGTGTTGGGTTTTTTAAATCTTCTCCTCCATCTCCATAGTCTTCACAGAGAAGAAGCGATGGACCTGCACATACTGGACCACAGACTGAGAGTAACCAGCATCAGCAGAGATGGGCTCCAGCATTACACCCATCCTCTGATCAAACTCTTATTCCTGCGGAACAGGACCAGGTGAGTGTGAAACTACCTGGAGGATTGGTTCTGACTGTGGTCTTCAGCTCACTGGAGATCATTCTGGTACTGTAGCAGCTTGATCAGGGTCCAGAATCTTAAACCCCAATCTTTTATAGGATCCGTTAGTAGGATGTCCAGTGTTGATGCTTGGTTCTGAAAGTCTTGGCATGGGACATTTAGTGTGTTAGTGAGTGGACATGTGTGTGTGTGTCTTACAGGAGGAACATTTGGATGTTTTCGTAGATGGGACATGTGTTCGGTATAGAAGATTCTGTGGTGGGACAGGTGTGTGTGTGTGTAATAAGATGACATTTCTGCAGCATAGATGGGACATTTGTGTATTTCGGGGTGGGACATTTGTGCCTTCTTGGGTGGGACAAGTGTGCAGTATTGTTGGGACATTTGGACAGGATGTTTGTTTAGTTTAGATGCAATGTTTGTGCAGCGTAGTTGGGACATTTGTCTCATTAAGGGTGGGACATTTGTCCCATTTAGTTTGGGACATTTGTGTGGTATAAGATGGGTTGTTTGTGCAGCATAGATGGGACATTTGTGCATTTCAGGGTGGGATATTTGTGCCTTTTTGGGTGGGACATTTGTGCATTTTGGGGTGGGACGAGTGTACTGGTATATACGGATTGTTTGTGGATTGTAGTTGGGACATTTGTGCAATTTGGGGTTGGACATTTGTGCATTATAAATAGTGTCTGTACAGTAGAGATGGGACATTTCTGCATTTTGGGGTGGGAGAAGTGTGTGTGGTATAGATGAGCTGTTTGTGCAGTAGAAATGGGACATTATGCTGTAGAGATGGTGAGACGTTTGTGCATTTTCGGGTGGGACATTTATGCCTTGTGGGATAGGACATTTGGTTGCGTTATAATGGGACATATGTGTGGTACAGATGGGACACCTGTGTGTTATATTTGACACTTTTGTGTGTTTGGGGTGAGCTACAGGTGGGACATTTGCATTATTGTCCCATTTTTCGGGAGGGACATTTATGCATTCTGCGATGGGACATTTGTGTGGTATGTGTGTAACTTTTGTACAGTTTAGATTGGACAGTTGCATTATAGCGGGACATTTGTGTGGTACAGATGGGACACCTGTGTGTTATTTTTGACACATTTGTGTGTTTGGGACGAGATACAGGTGGGACATTTTGCATTATTGTGCGTTATGGCTAGGCATGTTTTAGCCTTACACGTGGGACATTCTTCATGTACCCGAACATACAGAACATTTCTGTGTAGATGATAAATAAATAGATGGAATACACAGCTTTTTGTGGATAAAAGCTGAAACTGATCAATGTTCTTTACGGGTTCCTCGAGTGCCTCAGCGATGCGATGAGCTTATCAAATGTTTGCCAGGCAAATATCTATGCAGGAATGTACAGTAAGGAAGCGGTTTTTTGTCTGATGACACGGATGCTTTGTGTTGCACATGATTTTCTATTAAACATGAACATGTCCTGGCATCTGGTAGGACGTGTAGTTGCGTAACATCAGCACAATATTGTCATAGTGTTGCATGTAATACTGATGACTCAGCGGTTGTGAATTAGTGGAGAGGACGTTCGGTTTCTCACAGTGTTTTCTAAATTACAGAGTTGCCATCTGGTGTGATTTTCAGAAAACTAACTCAAGCAGTTTCAGCGGTCTGGATAGAACATGTGAACGTGTTTATTTACCTAAAGACATGAAAAGTCAGAAATTTGTCTTTATACGTTTATGGCTAATGAGTGAGCTGGTGGTGGTGGTGGTGAGGGAAAACTTCTAATACCATCTAAGGAAACTTCCTTAGCTGGTATGAGGGAGAAACCCTGAGAGGAACCAGACTCAAAAGAAAGCCCATAATTATTTGGGTAACATCTGGATATCCTGTCATTCTAGAGCCATATATATATATATATGAGGTATTTCTACGTTGCGTGCAGGACATTGTTGTGTTGCGTGTTGGATCCTTTTTGTGTTTTGCGGGTGTGGGACTCTATTAGATTGAGTGGGACAGTATTTTGTTGTAAGTGGGACAGTATTGCGCTGGGTGGGGGACAGTATTGCGTTGCGTGTGGGACACCATAAATTGTATGTGGGACATTATTGTGTTCTGTGTAGGATCTTTTATGTTCTGGTTGAGATCTTATTGTGTTTGTGTGTGTGTGTGTGTGTGTGTGTGTGTGTGTGTGTGTGTGTGTGGGGTGGGGGACAGTATTGCGTTGCGTGTGGGACACCATAAATTGTATGTGGGACATTATTGTGTTCTGTGTAGGATCTTTTATGTTCTGGTTGAGATCTTAGTGTGTGTGTGTGTGTGTGTGTGTGTGTGTGTGAGGGACATTTTTGCTTTTTTGTGGAATCCAAAATTGTATCTTTGGCATCATTTTGCATCATGGATTGGATATTTCAGTGTGTGTGTGTGTGTGTGTGTGTGTGTGTGTGTGTGTGTGTGTGTGTGTGTGTGTGTGTGTGTGTTTGTGCAGTGTCACATTAGGTTTCTCACTTAGTTTTCTAAACACAGACTCGGTGTCTAACTTTCTTTTAGAAAAGCAACTCGGGCAGTGTCAGTGTTCCAGTGCGTGCTTACAGAGTGTTTATTTGCTTAAAGACATGTAGTGTCAGGGAGACAGTTTGCATAATTTGTGATTTATGAGGAAGATTTAGAAGACGTGTGTGTTTGACTGCACGTTTGTGTGTTTTATGGGTGGAACATTTGTGAATAATAGAGGCATTTCTTGTGTTCTGGGTAGGTAATTTTTGTTACATGTGCGTTGTGGAAAATCTTTATGAACGGGAGAATGTTGCAGTGTGGGTGGGATTCTTCAGAATTACACGTGGGTTATTTTGGGTTACAGAATATTTCTGTGTTTGTGTGTGGGACACTATTGCAGTGTGTATGGGACACTATCGGGACACTATTAGACTGTGTGTAGGACACTTGCTTTGTATGTGTGGGACACTATATTGCAGTTTGTGTGTGGTTGGACACTATCAGGACACTATTGCATTGTGTGTGGAGGATACTATTGCGTTGTGTGTGTGTGTGGGACGCTATTGCATTGTGTGTGTGTGAGGGGGGGACACTATTAGGACACCATTCGATTGTGTGTGAGACACTATTGCGTTGTGTGTAGGACGCTTGCATTGTGTGTGTGGGACACACAATGGTACCCATGTGTGGCGTGCTGTATGTGTAGGACGCTATATTTATAGGGGACACTAATGTGTTGCGTGTTGACTATCGTTTTATGTATGGGATACAATTAGATTGTGTGTGGGACACTATTGCTTTACTTGTGGGACACTTGTGTGTTACACCTGGGACGTTTTTCCATTTTATTGTTGTTGCACTCTTTTATTATGAATGGGGCATCCAGAGCACAGTATATGGTGTTTTGTAAGCATTTTCTGTATGGCAGTATTTGATCTTTGTTTGGAGACTAGAACATCACCTCATAATGCTGCTTCTTAAAGGCGGAAGTAGTTTGACATTTCCTGCAACACTTTGCACGGGTTTCTCCAGCTTGCTCACTCATTCTGATTGCCAGTGTCCTGCAGAAGGAATTTTCTTTCCCCTTTTTTGCTCACATTTGTTTCTTGAGGACTTTCAAGAAACCCAAAAATGTAGTATGACCCTGACATGCATCACTGGCATGAGAAAATTGAGCTGAAGAGTTAAAGATTGTGCCTTGAGGAGAAAAAGAACGAAACTGTGGCGTCACCATGACCTTTTTCTGTGCTTTCGACGCCTTGTGTTGAAGGATGTTTTTTTTTCTTTTCTTGCGATCATGCAAAGGGCTCTGAGAACTCACAGGAAGTGCAGCACTAGGGGCTTTAGGGGTGAACAGGAAGCGTGAGGGTAGCTAACACAATGCTGCTGTTGCGCGTCAGCTCTGCGGGTGGAGCAGCACTCTTTCCCCTTTTGAGCTCGAACACCAGGTGTGTCGGATTCGCTTCGACCGAGTGGCTCTCAAAACAGGATTCGGATGCTCTGCGGGGCGCGGGTTCACAGGAGAGCCGGAGATGGACGGATTGATAGCGCATGAGAGAAAGTTTGAGCGAAATGGTGTATCAAGTCATTTAAAAAAAAATTCCTGTGTGTGAGAATCGATAAAAAATGTAATCGTCATGGATAAATATTGATGCTTAATGCAAAATTATTTGATCATTTTTTATAGTGAAACTTTATTATTATTAGTGAAACCAAACTCAACATAGGGCATGAAGACCAAATATTCTTGTAATGTTTTAATTATCTTTGTTTATGTATATATGTGTTTTTAAATGAATTAAATCATCTGGACACCAGACGGGACTTTTGCTTTGTTTCCACACGGACGGTTTTAATCGCCGGATACGCGCATCATTGTGAATTTTGGTGCCCGATTCAAGACTTGGCGCATCAGTAAAACAAATGTTTATTCATTTATTTTTGTTTCTTTTTTTCAGTGAATGTGAATGTGTGTTCCGTTGTAGGTTTTCATTTAATAAACAAATATAGAAATGTACAGATCTTTCTTTTCATATAAAAAAATCCCTCCTTCCTATGTATAACTGCTTTAAATGTTCTCGGCATCCAGACAGTTTGTTTCTCCAAACATTCAGCTGAAATATTTCGTCGTGCTACTTGCCAAAATTGGCCTTCACTAGTTGGAGATTTCTTTCTGACCTTGTGATCCAGTTCTTTCTAAATAACACTTACGGAGCTCAGACTCTGACGTCCAGACACAAATGCATTATGTTGAAGTACAGGATGGTTGCCATGTTGGTTCCTTTTACTTTCCAGAATAAATCTTCAACCTTTCCTGCTTCAAAACAACCCCAAAACCTTGAGCTTCTACCTCCATGTTTGACTGTGAAGGTGAGGCAGCCCGATCACATCTTCTTTTCTCCTGTTCACCGTCTTACACAAGTTCTTCTGTTAGAAACGAAAGTGTCACATTTGGACTCAAATGTTCATGGAAATTACTGTCATTTACTGTGAATATGTTGTATGTATTTTTCTTTTCCCAAATTTGTTGCATAGTAACAAAAGTATCATGCATGCATTTAAACACCATAAATTACTAGGTGTTTCTAAATTTTGTTACAATTCACATTATTTTATTGTGTTGTTTCATGTTGCTGATGAGATCCAAACAAAACATCACGTAAACAAGGCGCTAATGAAATGATCATTTACCCTACTAGTCAAAAAACACGTGACAAAATGTAGAAAAACAAAGCAAAAACGTCAGACCGGTGCTGGAAGACTAGACTAAAAATCTTGGTCTTAAGTTGGACGATGCTTGGTTTTGTATGTAATTTCTTACACTTCATAGTTTTCCATTATAAACCGAAAAAAAACCCGATACGCTAAAGTCTGTTTTTTAAAGTCAAATTTTGGACATTTCCATTAGCTAAAATCGAATAACCAAATTACCAAAATATGTATAAATATATATACTAACTGATCATTTTTTCAACACTACATTTGTTCTACTAATAAGTCCAGAATAACTGTAAAAAAAACTAATTACATGATCTAGTACATCACTTATTACATTTCAGGGATGAGACAAAATGAGACATTTAAAATTAATTAAAAAAAATCAACGTAACATTCATATGCACTTATTCTATACATTTTTAAATGATTATATAATGCATAATAATTAAAACTAATTACATTCAATTTATTTTTGCTTATTTTCTATATTCAGTGAATGAATTTTTTTATGTTTGGTTTGTTATTTTATATTAATTATAAAAAATTATAATAACTATTGGAGTTTTCATATTTGTACATACATTTTTATATGAATTTTTGAAATTTTATACCTTGTTTATTAGTTCAGCGTTGTTAGTGTACGGGAAACAGCAGAATGATTTATTTCTAAAGTTTTGATGTGGTAAAATTGTATTCAGTATAGATAATCTTAGAAAATGGTCAGCTGAAACGTAAGAATGTGACCTCGTGATTGTGTGCTGTCATTTTTAATCCCAATGTCATTACTAATAATCTCACACTCTGGTACTCATGTTAGTTCTCACTCTCTGTTGTTTTGTATTGTTTTAAAGACTATTATCACACTCTTGATATCGCCCAGATGAGGATGGGTTCCCTTTTGAGTTCCTCTCAAGGTTTCTTCCTCATACCTTCTCAGAGAGTGTTTCTTTGCCACGTTGCCCCCAGGCTGCTCATCAGGGATAAATACACATCGTTCCCTTTAATTCTTAAGTTCTATAAATCTGCTTTGAGACAATGTCCATTGTTAAAAGCACAATAGGAATAAACTTGAGCTCGAACTTCAGCTTCCTCTCTCCAGTATACAAACATGGATGACACCGACTCCAACCCCCATTCATATTGCTGTTGTGTACTAAGCCTTTGATCGTTTCTATTACCGCTCACTTTGTTCCATCCCTGTTTTTGATGTTTCGTTTCTGACTTCTTCCTGTTTACCACCCGGCCTGTTTTTGCTGTTGTCCATACGGCAATTTAAATAATTTCTTAATTAATGTATCTGCCTGCACTTACAATCTGCATCTTCCTAACTGAGGCCGCCGCGATTTGCATCTCGATGCATAGCCAACGTTACCATACAATAAAGACACACATTAAGCAGCTACCGACACGATACGATTCTCAATATCAATTTACTTAAGTGCCTTCTGCCGCATCACCCTTTCACAAACACGCTTTTGTAGTGCGAATTAAAAAACAAGGAAAAAAAGATAAATTAAAAGCAGATGCTCTTTTCCTGTTCTCTCTGCAGGATGATGCAGTTCTACCTCTGCCATGGAAATCTGTATTCTATGTGAGGAGAAATCAATCTACATATCAAATATTGGTCAAAGATGATTGGTCACAAAAAAAAGTGTAGCGCATCTACTAATAATTATATAGAAATAAATAATTTTTTACCTATGCAAATATGTTTAAATGATGCAACGTGATACAAATGCCAACTTGTATCCGATGCACGTTTTTAAAAAATGTTTCTTATCGATGCATCACATCGTTAACTTTTATGCCGAGGCACCGATACGAATGTAAACTTGGCATTAGAAGTGTATTTTTTTGTGTAAAATTTTTGTTGTTTGGGCTTTGCTGTATGTTTTTTTTTTTTTTTTTTTTTTTTTTTTTTTTTTTTTTTTTTTCCTTCCATTTACACTTGGGTCATTTAGCAGACGCTCTTATCCACAGTGACGTACAAAAGGGCTTTGAAGACTCTATCAATGAATAAATCAACACTGGTTCACCAGGTTGCATCCTCAGCACATAGTTGTAGTTTTCCATTCCTTGTTTCACACTTCACTGACTGAACTGTATCTTGGAAATCAACCGGTTTTGTTCGCTTGCCAAGTTTGAAACCCATAGTCTCCTGTTCTTGTAGATTTGGTTCAGCCCAAATGGTTCTAAAACAATGGCTCTGAATAAATAGTTTCCCTCAGTTTCACTGCCTTCCTTTGAAGAATTTGGGTCAAGGCATGAGATGATGTAATGCGTGCACACACACACACACACACACTGCTTTGTGTTAATCTGAAGCAGCATCTGGATTCAGAATCATGTCTGTCCATGTCTTTCGATCACATCCCTAACTGTTCTACTGTGGAAAAATCCAGCAGTGTCAGTCATTGATTTTGTTGCAGTTGCACCATGTCCAATCTGACGCTTCTAATATCTCTCTCTCTCTCTCTCTCTCTCTCTCTCTCTTTCTCTGCCTCACTCTTTATTTTTTTTTTGCTTTTTCCTTCTTAGATGCAAATTCTTCAGTCTGACAGAAACACCAGAAAATTACACCGTCGTCCTCGATGAGGAAGGTTTCAAAGGTAAACTGTTGAACTGGTTGGAGCTTGAACCATTACACTTATTTTATTTTCTGGTATGTAATGAATCTTATAAATAATACATTTTGTAGTCAAAAAATGCAACAGACAAAAGAGATGGTTTGAGAGATAATTATAACTGTGTGTGTGTGTGTGTGTGTGTGTGTGTGTGTGTGTGTGTGTGTGTGTGTGTGTGTGTGTGTGTGTGTGTATGTGTAATATTTGGGCTGCAACTACTGATTATTTTAAAAATGTATTAATCAGATAAATATTTTTATTAATCAGATAAAAAATCATTTAAAACAAATTATAATCATATAAAACCCTAATTCTGGGTATTGCTATGTATAAAAGTTTACTTAAAATAATTCAAAAGCCACATATTGAGTTTAACTCTCCTTAATTTAGACATTTTAAAGCTTATAGTAGCTGCTTGTGGAGGAGTGAATGGGGAATTCCCTCATGCTGGGTTGTTTCTTTCTGTAAAAAATAGAAATATAGCATTTAAGTATAAAATCGAATCAATTTGTGTAAATCAACATTTGCATTATTAGTTTTTGATGACAATTGCAGATCGCAAGTTGACAACCAGGCTTTAAAATGAATATATAAATTATAATACAATATTGTTTTCACAATTTTTTTCTCTCAAGGATTCTTCCTCATATCATCTCAGGGAGTTTTACTATGCCACTGGTGGCACTGGCTTCCTCGTTAGGGATCAATTATAGGCAGTAATCTTATAAATTTATATTTTATACCCTCTTTATCTGAATAGTTGTATATAATAATATTCAATATAATAATTGAATAGTTGCATTATATTGACAAATTAGATCAGTACTGAGTAACTCTGACATTTATTTGAAAGTAAAAGTGGTTCTTGACTGGGGAAAAAATAACACTTGAGCACATGGTATGTCTTATACCAGCAATATGAAGGTGAAATAACCACGAAAACATCACAAACATAAAGTAAATGTCAATATTTACCTCAGATATGGTGGAAGATTACTCAGAAAAAACTTAGCAATAATAGCTAGCATCACTCATAAGCTTTTATGATCCTTTCATATCGAATTAATACCTCAATTGTGGGCCTTAACCATGAAATCGAGTTCAGCAATTAGCCTAATTTTCACTAACACACCATAGCTTGGTTTGAATAAAACGATAAACATTAGATTTTAGTTTTTGAGCTTGGTTTGCTAATAATGGCAAATAGTTACAACTGTACTGCTAACGTTAGCGAAGTTAATTAGTTACAAGTGTACCGGATTTTGTTTACACGTTACTGTGTTTGTTTCTTGCTAGCTAAGGAAATGTCTTGGATCTCTAAACTCTTGGGACTTGAACAGCATTCTTCATCTTTGTCATCATCATTAGTCAAACTTTTATTCACTGAAAGAACTGTATTTTCACTATTAGCAAATAGAGTGATGTTTAATGCAGGATAAACATTTCAAATTCAGTTTTAATACTATAACCATGATCAATGAACATTGTCCCAAAGCAGCTCAGCAGAAGTAAATATTTACAAATATATATATTTTTTTATTTACAAATTAGTGCTTATAAGTTTCTTGTTAACCAGTGACCCACTGGTGACTGTGGTGAGGAAAAACTCCCTGAGATGGTATGAGAAAGAAACCTTGAGAGGAACCTGACTCAAAATAGACTTGTCCTCAGTGTAGTAACTTCACTTTGGGATAGTGATGGATTCAAATAAAACAGTGTGAACACACACTAAATCTAAAAGCAGCATCATTTTATCTCACTGTTGTGGTTTTGATTACACATTTATACACTAATTAATTTTTTTTTTATCAAGTCTGTTAACTTGCTGCATTTCTCCGTTTCATTCTGTTTTTATAGCATTTTTACTACTTCAACAGCAACTTTTCTGTTTTTAAACATGATTTACTGCGACTTTTGTATATTTAATTTATGCCTATATCATTTGATTATTATACAAAATTAAATAAATTATATATTCTAGATGCGTGTAACTTCACAAATTAACAAAATATCTGTGTAAAATATCTGTGTACATTTTCAAAACAATGTTGTGTTATATTTTATATAGGTTGTTCAAGCCTGGTTGTCAGCTTGCCATCTGCTAAATACAATACAAATGTTAATTTATACAAATTGCAAGAAAAGTCGGAATTCTGCAAATTGAGGATTCCATAGGATTCAGGCCAAAGAAATAGACACAGTTTGGAAAAAAGTTTCCAAAGTTTGGGATCGTTTTAAACTAAAACATAAAGAAAAACAGTTTTTATCTAGTTTTTTTTTAAATTGATAAATCTTGAAATAATAGATTTTTTTTTATTTTCGATTTTTTTTTCCAGGTGTATATTGCATTCACATTTTGATGAAATATTGCAATTAAATGCACTAATTCTAAATACTAAAATTTCACAGATATTTTAGTGAAATTTCAGCAATAGAAATGTCAATTTTTCCAACAAGGAAACCAATAACTTGGTCACTTTAAGAGATGTGTCTCGTTTTCTTTTGTATATTTAATGTTGCTCTTTAATAAAGAAAAAGTACTTCTCATCCGAATAATCACTAAAATACTTCATTACTAAAATAATCGATAGCAAAAGCCCTTCTGTAAAAGTAATCCAAATAAACTCGCAGCTTTCTCACAGCTTGAACATGCAGGAATAAAAATAGCATTAACTGCCGTAACTGTAGTTGAGTCTAGTTTATGAACTATTTGAAGGCTCAGTCAGGCTGCTGTAACTGATAACGTTGGCATAAACCCAGTGTACAATTTTAGGCTTAGGGGACAGGAATAGTCCAGAAGGTGAGGACGTTAACATTGATCCATCTTCAACTTCACTATACTGTATAGCGTTTTTAACAATGGGCATTGTCTTAAAGCAGCTTTACAAAGACAAAGCGGTAATAAAAAACATATTAGGGACAAACTTACAATTACAAGGAACAAACTAATAAGTGAGCCAGTGACGACTGTGGCTTCTTGAGATGGCATGAGAAAGGAACCTTGAAAGGAACCAGATTTAAAGGGGAACCCATTCTCATGAGTGTCACCGAATGTCCGTTTATAACAGTTAACCATCGTTAAGCTGTGCACTGATTGGCGATTCAATGCAACCTGTAGTCCTGAGCCATTTTAGCAGTCTCTTAATAATAATTACAATCAAAATCCATCCTTAAAGTTCTTGTGTTGCCTCAGGAACTTCATGTTTTTTTAGCCTTTGGATGCGGAACCATCGCCCGCTGACTGTATAGTGTGATTAGGGTGCAATTGGGGATTTGGACAATACTAGTTATTGCAGCATAACTAAAAGGGAGAGCCTAAAGGTTTACAAAGACATGAGAGATCTCTGGGAGAAGAGACCTGAGAATGGGGGACACACCATCATACAAATATCCCAGCTAAAATAAAACACTCTATATTCATGATCCCTCCAGATCAAATAGGATTGTACTATTTATTAAATGCACTGGCCAGTTTAACACCTGTGTTAAAATCATATTGGTGCAGGCCAATGAGAGAAGGAGAAAAAAAAGATCAGTGATTGACCATTACGTAGTAGTTGGTATTGTCGTATATAATTAAAAACAACAGCAACAAATTTAGAACCAATGTTAAAGCACCAATCAAAAATAAACGAATAAGTGCGAATCCAGTGTTGTGATGTCGGAGTCAGAATTTATTTCAGAAGAAACGGTCAGTGTCCAAAAAACGGAGTAAACGCACAGCCTTCTAATTCTCTTTTCTTGAAACGACTTTTATTGGCCAACTCTTCTCTCATTCGCCGCCATTATTTTCAAACAATTCAATAAAAGCCAACGGCATACCGGTGACTGTTCCAATCATCTTCAATTTGTAATAATAAAAAATCTGTGTTTCCTAAGAAATTCAAAAACATGTGACTCAGTCATGGTCCAGGTCTTGACCTGTCTATGACCTCTTAATCATTAAGTTCTTGTACTAAGACGCCTGCTTGCTCACACTTTCGCAAAACGTTTGCTCCATTTTATCTCTAGTTTTTTAATTAAATGTGGCTAAATTTATTAGGGTCCTTGGCCCGTCCTTGACCTCCTTAAACATGACGTCATGGCACGTGTTCCAGTCTAGGCCTTGGCCATTTATTTCAGTCATCTACCTTTTCTTAAAAAGTCACAAAAGCGTGGTGCGGGTGGGGGGCATTGCATGGGGCCATTGAAGTCACTGCTCTAAAACAACTGCTAAAGCACCTGCAGATGCTTTCATATGCTGTAATCACTCGTTTTATTCCAAAGAAATCAAAAAGTACAAAAAGATCAAGGTTCAACCAGTACTATAGTATGAGACTGGTCTGTGTAAGTATTAGAGAACCTCATGTTCTGGGATCTTCACCTACATTATTTTTTTGTAGTCTATATATTGTGTGAAAGGTCTCCATCTTTACCACAGTGGCAAATCTTAAAGTGAACAACCACATCGAGTTCCACTTGTTTTGAAAATGCAATACGCTAATTTGTGGAATATATTATGACCTCGAGGCTGTTTTCGCTCTTTGTTTCACCTTTACACACATTATCTACATTTAGCAGACGCCCTTTTCCCGAGCGACGTACAAAAGAGTCTCGATCGATGATTAAATCTACGCTGGAATGCTAGATTACAAACCTAACAGAAATCAGCCTACAACTCTGAGAGGATTCTAGTGTTCTAGGAAGGGGTGGGTCTTCACTCGTCACTTGAAGATAACCAGTGACCTCTAGGGGAAGTTTATTTCACAACCTCTGTGCCAGAACAGAGAAGAGTCTTGAGGTATTTTTGCCTCTTATCCTGGTACCAGTCGATCAATGCTGGAGGATCTCAGGCAGAGTGGTACAGTGTGAGGTGTAGAGGTCTCTGAGCTAAAAAGGTGCTGGTCCATTTTTAGCTTTGTAGGCAAACATCGGTGCTTTGAATCTGCTACGTGAACTTGGGCAGGTTGAACACAATTTGTGCAGCTGCATTTTGGATAATTTGCAAGCGCTGAAAGTGCTGTGGGACCCACAATCCGATGTCTGTGAAGCGGTTCCTTGTGGAGTTTCTGTACTCCACAGATGAGAATTTAGTACCGCAATATTTGAAACCAAGCTTCATCAGTGAAAAAAGGTTGTGAACAGGTGACCTCTAGTGGCAGGTTGTAGAACAATTTCTAACCATTATTCATCGCCACAGAATTTGACACAGTGGAAACAGAATTGTCACTGAAATATCACATGTACATAAGTATTCGGATCCTTTGCAAAAACACTTGAGCTCAGGTGCCTCCCTTTTCTCTTGAGATGTTTCTAAAGCTTGGCTGGAGTCCACCCGTTAAAAGGTTTATTGATTGGACGCGAGTCGGAAAGGCGCACGCCTCTCTATAAAAAGCCTCACAGCTGACGAAAATCCAATCCATGAGGTCAAAGGAACTGCCTGCAGAGCTCAGACACTGGATTGTTGTAAGGCACAGATCTCGTGAAGGCTACATTGGTCTCCATAATTCTCAAATGGAAAACGAAAGGTGGTGGATTGTGTGTTTATATCGACGAAAGCTGAAAAAGATATGCCAAATCTAAAGGCACTGTTCGAAAACTGTAAATGTTTCTACTCGCCGCAGGAGTTTTCCTCTTTCGTTCTCGCGAATGTTTACGTTCCTCCAGACGTGTGCGTGAGGCGCAGCGCCGAAACAGCTGGATGAACAAATAACTGAAATGGAGCAAAGGTACCCAGACTCTCTTTTAATCATTCTCAGAGACTTTAACAGAGCAAATTCTTCTCATGAACTGCCAAAATACAGATTATATACAGTTAAATACAGTTATATGTCCCACCGGAGACAGTAATATTTTGGATCACTGTTCCACCCAAATAAAGGATTTATATCACTCTGTCCCACAAGCAGCTTCGGAGCTCTCTGATTACCATCTTGTTCATCTCATATCAACCTACAGGCAGAAACTGAAATCAGTTAAACCTGTATTGTGGACTGTTAAAAGATGGAGTAATGAAGCAGAGCAGGATTTACTAACCTGCTTCAATTGCCCTTATTGGAGTGGTTTTGAAGCTGCAGCCACCTGCAGGACCAGCTCACGGAGACTGAAACTTCATACGTCAGTTTCTGTGAGGATTTGTGCATCCCCACCAGGGCATTCTTACCATTCAATAATGATAAACCGTGGTTTACTGGGAAACTCGAAACAGCTTCGACGTGCCAAGGAGAACGCTTACAGAAGTGGGGATAAAATCTTGTACATCAAGACCAGGAACAAACTAACGTAGAAGATCAGATTGGCCAAAAAACTACTCTAAAAAGCAACCACAACAACCTGGATCCCAACATGCTCAAAACAGTGATGATCATGGACTTCAGGAGAAATCCCCCAGCACCCCCCCCCACTCACCATCATGAACAGCATTGCAACAACAGTGGAGTCATTCAACTTTCTTGGTACCACCATCTCTCAGAACCTGAAGTGGGACAATAACATTGACTCCAAAGCCCAGCAGAGGTTGTACTTCCTTCACCAATTGAGAAAATTCAACCTGCCACAGAAGCTGCTGAAACAGTTCTTCTCAGCCATCATTGAGTCTGTCCTGTGAACATCTATAACTGTCTGGTTTGGTTCAGCTACCAAATCGGACATCAGGAGGTTACAGCGGACGGTCAGGACTGCTGAGAGGATTATTGGTGCAATTCTGCCCAGCCTCCAAGATCTTCACTCCTCCAGAGGGCTCCAAAAGGGCTAAGAAAATCACATTGGACCCCACACATTGAGCCCACTCTCTCTTCAAACTGTTGCTTCTGGCATATACTCAGCATGAACAATTCAAATATTCATGTCTGTACTGTTCTGCTGCACTGGAATCTCCTGTCGCCAAGTCAAATTCCTTGTGTGTGTAAACGTAATTGGTAATAAAAACTGATTCTGATACGTTTGTACAGAAATACACAGCCAAACGGTGGCGTCTCTCACCCTGATATCATCTCAGAGGAACATCAGCCAATAAGAAGCAACCGTTTGCTTCCACTTCCTTTGGTTGTTTATCAAACACAAACTTCTCCAGTTGACCGCAAGTTTGCTAGGCGAGAGATTTCAACATGAGAAATTTGAGATTACGATAAAAGGAAAGCTGTGACTCTGTGTGAGATCTAATCTTTAATCTTAAGTGTGGTTTTTTTGGTGTTATGAGTCAGATACTCTAGTTTTTTTTTTCCTCTTTACACATTCGCTACCTCCTGCCTCATGTACGTTTACGACTAACTTCCATGCCCTTGTTTTTGTCCAGATCTTCCCCCCTCTGATCACCTGCAAGTGGAATGCTCCACCTGGCTGCCCCTTAACGTCGTCTCCAATGGCAACGCCTCCAGCAGCTCTCAGGCCGTGGGTGTCACCAAGATCGCCAAATCCGTCATTGCGCCACTGGCCGAGCAACACGTGTCCGTCTTCATGCTGTCTACCTATCAGACGGATTTCATTCTGGTAGGCACCCAGCTCGGTATCCAGGATTTGGAGCTGAGAAATGTTCTTGTATGGATGTTCTTCAACAGATGTCATTTCAGTTTTTTTTTCTTCCTCAAATCAGTGGCAAAAATGTCTTCCAGGTCCTGAACGAGGGGGTTGGAATTATATTATATCATAGCGGTTATATAACTCTCTCTTCATATACATGTATATATTTTTCCATCTCTTACGGAAAACACTTCAATTTCCATTAGTTTTTATCAACGCGTTAGTTACACCTGAGACCACAAGTGACGATGTTTGTTAATGTGAACGATTTCCTGCTACGCTCAGTGGAGCGGAAGGTGCTGACAGGAGCAGTTAAATCGATGGAGATGTGGACTGACTCAGCATGCTGTACCTTTCATTCATCACCATTTATGGATGCTGCATCAACTGTTAAATGTTGTTGACAGTTATTTAAATTTCTTCTATAGTCCTTTATTCCTTCAAATGTCCAAATCTATAGAGTAAGTAGAAGCGTGCATTTTATATCACGTTTAATGGATGGTAGGTTGGATGGTTGGTTGGATGATGGATGGACAGGCAGGCTGATAGTTGGATTAATATATGTTCAGATGGTTGGCCAGGCGGGTGCTGAAAGGGGTGGATGGAGAAGTGGTGGATGGTACATGTGTACATGGTAAGATGGATAGATATGTAGATGGTTGGCTGGGTTGATGCTGATATGGGTGGATGGATGTGTACATGGTAAGATAGATAGATATGTAGATGGTTGGCTGGGCTGATGCTGAGATGGGTGGATGGAGAAGTGGTGGACGGAGGTGTACATGGTAAGATGGATAGATATGTAGATGGTTGGCTAGGTTGATGCTGAGATGGGTGGAAGGACAGGTACATGGTAAACTAGATATGTAGATGATTGAGTAGGCAGACACTAAGAAATTTGATGGATAGGTGATGGATGGGCAGGTAGAAGGATAGATGGATGGATGGATTGATGGATGGATGGATGGATGGATGGATAGTAATATGTGGGCAGACAGTAAGATGGATGGTATGACAGTTATATAGACTGATGTCCATTGGCATTTAAGATGGATTGATTTTTGATGGATGGGGCAGACAGTAAGATAGATGGATGGATGTATAGATGATGGGCAGGCAGATAGTAAGATGGATGGATGATGGATAGGTAGGCAGATGGTAAGACGGATGTATAGACGGTGAAATGGGTGCATGGATAAGTGATGGATGGGCAGGTACATGGATAGATAAATGTGTAGATGGTTGGGTAGGCAGATGCTAAGATATTGGATGTATAGATGATGGATGGGCAGGCAGATAGTAAGATGGGTGGATGGATAGATAATGGATGGGTATGCAGATGGTAAGATGATAAGATGGATAGATTGATAGGTAGGCAGATGGTAAGATGGATGTGTAAATGGTTGGGTAGGCAGATGCTATGGTATTGGATGGAAAGGTGATGGATGGTAAGATGGTTGTATAGATGGATAAGTGATGGTTGGGCAGGTACATGGTAAGATAGATGGATGGATTGATAGATGTGGAGCTGGTTGCTTAGGCAAATGCTAAGGTGTTGGATGTATAGGTGATGAATGGGCAGGCAGGTAAGATGGATGGATGGATGGATGGATGGATGGATACCATTATATAACCATCTTTCCATGTAGAGTGTGTCTTCGTCTCTTTGCTTTGATCGAATGACCTGGATGGATGGTTAAACAGATTGATGAAACAAAGTTGAATGATCTGGACAGATGCTTGGTTGAATCGATAGATATGAATAGATGATTTTTATGGACGAAAAGAGAAAGCGACAAAGTCAAAAATAACCGTAAATCCATATCATTGATAACTTTTTATGTTTGTGGGAATCTTAATTGGGGTGTGTGGTTGTTCAGGTGCGAGAGAAAGACCTGTCGGTGGTGATCCACACCCTGGCTGAGGAGTTTAACATCTTCCGGGAGGTGGATGGCGAGTCTGTGCCCGTTCACAGCCAGGATGTGAACAACGGCTTTCAGGGCAATGGCAGAGAAGGTGAGACCGACCCAACACAACCTTCTCCGTTCATACACACAACCGTGATCTGTAGCACTAAGTGTACTAATAAGGGTACTGTGTTTGTGTGTGCTCTTTTAGTCCCTCGTTCTACACTGCACCCGGTTCTGATCCCAAAGAATCAGTTCTGCGTGATGAGTTTGGATCCTTGCACGCTGCCGGGCATTGCCACTACGCTCATCGACGTCCTCTTCTACTCCAACAGGTAAAGAGCATTTAGATCCAGCCCGTTTATTCAAATAAAATCAGTGTGTGTACATGTGTGTGAGTTCTGAGTGGATTTTAGGGGTGTCTCCGACTACAGTCAAAACAGCATGAAAAGCAATGTGAAGATTCTTATAAGGTTCCAAAGCCACATTGTACAAGACATCACACAGGGAAGTAGAAAAAAAAAATTATACACACATTTTGAATCAGTAAACCTAAAACAAATTTACACAAAAGAAGAGCTATTTATTCCCACAGTTTACTTAAGTCTCAGCTGAAGAATTCGGCGTTGGCCATGACAGGAACCGAAAAATCAAACAAACAACAAAGAGGGCATTACCAGGAAAATCCCCCGAATCCTGACAAGTTTATTTTTTACGGCAGAGCAGCGATTTCTGTTCTTATTTAAATGCTTGTTTTAAATCATGAATACCCTGTGCTTCAAAATATTGTTCCAGTACACTTTTGGCACTGTGAACGAGAGCTAGATAAGAAATTTACACACACATTTTTTAAAGATTATCGTCTGATTATCGGTATAAGCAAAAATCCCACAACATATCAGGATGATTTTAATTTTTGGCCAATATCACACACCCCACACCTTTTTTTTATTTTTTTTTTATTTATTTATTTTTTTTTTTGGGACCCCTGATCACCTCAGGTTTTCATTCTGAGACAGAATTTGTGTCTGCTAATCTGCCCATATGAGGTCCAGTTTATCCCAAAAGTGTGAATTGGGCTTGAGGTCATAGCTTTTTTGTTTGTTTGTTTTTGAGGGCCTCTTGAGTTCTTCTACATAAAACTAACCAACCCGTGTTTTTCTAGCGCTTCATTAAACTGAGAAATATACAAACATACCATTTTCTACCAAAAACTAAACAAATTAGACAAGTCTTTGTATATTTGAATATGTTTGTATAGATTCCTTGCAGTGATAGTGCTTTTCGCACCAATCCAGAAGATACTTCGCTTTGTGAATCGTGATCTAACAATTATTTCATTTATACAACTGAGCAGTTGAGGGTTAAGGGTTTTATCAAGGTTCCAGCAGTATCAACTTGGTGTGGTTGGGATTTTACCTCACGACTTTCTGATCAGAAGTCCAACATCTTAACCGCTAAGCCGCCACCACCACCAGATGAGTACCGATTGATGCAACCAAATATAATCCATTTACACATGCAACACACATCATTTCTTATCATTACTCTTTGAGTTTTTATCTGTAGAACTCCTGGAACCACAGAAATTACTGTGCTGGTGAAAGGTTCTGAGCTGTAAACTCCAGAAAGAAATGTGACAGTGCAAAGCTAGCATTGCTAATCAGCTAGATTGATTATTATCATATATGAGCTGGTATCAAAAGGGTTCAAAACTGCCTTTTTTATTTCTATTTATTTATTTATTTTTATCTACGTCTACACACCATCACTTTTCGAAGCGTGTCAAGCACCTTCTGCGATTTGCTCTGGATCTAGATCTGGATCACAGTGGTTTAAAAAAAAACGGTGACCTTTAAGCCGGATCTTCATCTTCAGGAAGAGGGTGAATTTCGCAGGAGCCAAAACTGCGAGTAGGGTGGGTCCGGTTGTGAGTTTTTTTTGGTGAGAAGCTCGCACTTGAGGTCACGAGGTGCACACCTGGTCAGAATAGCACCAGTCACACGGCTCCCGATGTACAGAGAATGAAGGATTTTGGCGCACTGACTCGTGAAGATCGGTGCTCCCTGCGACTGTGCGTGCAGCATTGTGCTGCCATCTGTTGGCGGGTTAAAAAACCAGACTCGAAACTTTTTGATACTACCACGTGTTTCATAGTTAGTTATTCTGTCCTGGTTTGAATTTTCTTTTCGAGAAAAAAAACCTACGTTTGAGTATTAAAGCAGTGTTGATATTTAAATTTGTGTGTGTGTTCATGAAATGTTTTTCTCTGTGTGCAGTCCTAAAGAGGACGCGAACGTCGCTGCTGACCTGGAGTGCAGGTTCTTCTCCTTCTCTCTGATCGATGGTTACGTGTCTCTCGTGATGGACACAGAAGCCCAGCGAAAGTAAGACTCGCACACAGCCACGTACATTGTAGTTCGCTTCACCGCGACGGGACTAATCCCAGTACAACCGCACCTGCTTAGTACATATTTATACAATCATTCAATCAGCCAATCAAATTCAAGCGAGTAAAGCCGACTCATGTGGTTGAACCTGTCAAAACCTTTCTACTAAATCTGTGCAAGCAATTTTATTTAGAAAAGCAGCTCGGAACAAGAATTTGAGGCTGCAGCACACATACGATGACTGAAACAGGGCAGTTGGAAAAAGTAACATTCCAAGGAAAGAGCCATCTGCCTCCGCCTCCTGCATATGAGAACTCGCAGGCAGCCGTGATTGGCTAGCGTTGCTGTGATCGACAGAAGAGTGAGAGAGAGAAGCCCCTCCCACTCTAAACATGTCCTGGTTATCAGGAGAGTGGATCTAAAAATCTGCTGAAACAATTGCAAACGAAATGAAGTAATCGGTATACAGGATTCTTCTACTTTTATTTAGAAGAAAATATTTTCAAGATTTATCTGGATTTTACTTCACGGACGTCTTCATTCCTTCCATTTTTTCATTCATTCACTCATTTGTCGATATGCGGAAGTGTCCAGGTTTTCTCTTTTTTTTTTTTTTTGGAAAGGTCCCGGTTTTTTTTTTTTTTTTTTTTTTTTTTTTTTTTTAAAAAGAGGAATTCTTGAAGCTGGACATAAAACGCTATTCAACGATATCAAACAATATTTTGGCGCATTTTGGAGAACTACTACTCACCGTATTTCCAGTACGGAGCGAGTCGCCACAGTGACACTGCGCTAACTCTAGTTTCTGTTTTTAATACCCCCCGGCATTGTTTTAAAATTTAATCATTAAAAAAAAGCCTGTGCGAGCCGGAGACTAAACAAACTCTGTGTGTGTGTATGATTACAGATTCCCAGCAGATCTGCTCTTCACAAGCTCATCCGGTGAGCTCTGGAGGATGGTGCGGATCGGTGGACAGCCGCTAGGGTTCGGTGAGTCCCATTTCAAACCCGCTATGAAAATTTTTCTTTGTTTTTGTTTTTTTCTTGCTTTTTTCCACAGGAAGTCTTTAGACACATTTACAAGGTCATTTGGGCTGCGATGGAACATCATAAAACCCAACAAGCGTAACACATTACAGGATCGAGCAAATAACCATGACAGGGATGCTGCTGAACTTTGTCCCAGATGAGCACATGTTCCAGATTGTGTGTTTGAAATGATTTATTTTTTTGCTGTTATTTTTATTTGAGTTACTGTATAACAGAAAGAAGAGATGATCTGTATGTTTGTTTGCGTGATGATTAACTTCTGATCTCTCTCTCTCTCTCTCTGTCTTTCTATCAGATGAGTGTGGGATCGTAGCTCAGATTTCTCAGCCCTTAGCAGACTGCGATATCTCGGCTTATTATATCAGTACGTTCAGTTTCGACCATGCACTGGTGAGTCAAATATTTATTTATTTTTATTATTATTATTATAGTTTCACACTTACAGAGAAGCTGTTACTTTCTAAACATTGTCGTTTATCACACATTCACACACATGTAGCCGTGCCCTTTATCTTTAAGGGCCATGAACATTGAGCTCTTTCAATGAGCTTTTGGAATCCCTTCCTGGTTTACTGTCGAGTGCAAAAGTTTGCACACCCATAGGAGAAAATCTGGACGATGAAGAAATTTGAATTGGAACAGAGCGAATATCAATAATAAAAAAATCAATCAATCAATAAATAAATATTAATATTTAGTGTATAAATATTCATGAATATGTGAATAAGGGCTGCAACTATCAAATATTTTTTAACTTTTTAAATGAGATTTTTTTTTTTTAATTATATAAAATGTTAATTCGGGGTATTTATGTATAAAAGTAAATGGGGGATTCTTCTTGAACCAATTCCCTCATTTAGGGTTGTTTCTTTCTGTAAAAAAAACCAAACAAACAGCATTTTAATATGCAAAGTAAAGCAATTTGCATAAAATCAACATTTGTATCGATTTTAACGATAATTGCAGACGGCAAGTTGACAACCATGTTTTAAAAATCTATATGAAATTTAATAAAATATTTGGCCAATTTTTGATTAAAGAATTACACCGACATTTTGTTCAGTTGTGCTAATTTTAGCATCTAGAATATATAATGAATTCAATTTTGTAGTTATTGAATGATATGTGCATAAATTAAACATGCAAACATTGAAAACGAGCATTTGAACGTAGTAAAGTCGCAGTAAATCACGTTTGAAAACAGACAAGTTGCTGTTGCTGTCGAAATGCTGTAAAAAGAAACAAAATTATTTTCAAACTAAAAACTTTTTTCCCATTTTTATTATTATTTTTTTTGTCTAGTTTGAATTTCAATACCTTAATCTTATATATATCTATCATAGGAAATTGAAACACTTGAGTTCAAGAGTAAAGAAAATAAAAAAATTTTTTTCCGCCCTTTTTTTTCTTCAATTTAAATAAATTCCACTATTACTCCCGTAAAAAAAAAAAACCTAAAAAGCAATGCACGAAAGACGCTCTAAATCTGCACAAACAGCACAAACAGTAATAACGCTGACGGTTTACTAACAGTAACAGCATCCTCTTCCGTAATTCAGAGGAAAAGAATCAGATGAAAGGAGAGATAAATGATCTGTGGCTCATTGGTTAAGGGTTTTGAAATGATAACTTATAAGGCAGCATTTTTTTTGGGGGGTTAGGAAATAAAATGCTACCTGTATACGTGCACATACAAAAAACAGTTTTACAAATAATGAACTCATATGAACTTGTTTAAAGTCCTAATAAGTGCTGATCCCTTTAAAGCGTTTACTTCAGACACCTGGAAAAAAAATTTATTTTAAACCCTAATATACAGTTTTATACATTTCATCAGTAAACAATAAACACATATATATATATATACAGTACAGACCAAAAGTTTGGACACACCTTCTCATTCAAAGAGTTTTATTATTTTCATGACTATGAAAATTGTAGATTCACACTGAAGGCATCAAAACTATGAATGAACACATGTGGAATTATATATGGAATTTTATACATAACAAAAAAGTGTGAAACAACTGAAAAATGTCATATTCTAGGTTCTTCAAAGTCGCCACCTTTTGCTTTGATTACTGCTTTGCACACTCTTGGCATTCTCTTGATGAGCTTCAAGAGGTAGTCACCTGAAATGGTCTTCCAATAGTCTTGAAGGAGTTCCCCGAGAGATGCTTGGCACATTTGTTGGCCCTTTTGCCTTCACTCTGCGGTCCAGCTCACCCCTAAACCATCTCGATTGGGTTCAGGTCCGGTGACTGTGGAGGCCAGGTCATCTGGCGCAGCACCCCATCACTCTCCTTCTTGGTCAAATAGCCCTTGATGCCTTCAGTGTGACTCTACAATTTTCATAGTCATGAAAATAAAGAAAACTCTTTGAATGAGAAGGTGTGTCCAAACTTTTGGTCTGTACTGTATATTACTTTTACATAAGAGAGCCTTATTAAAGCTATTCACTCAAACTAGGAGAACCAAACCTGATCCAGCATGAGTTGTAGTGGAAGATCTCCAGCTATAGAGCTCTGACTTCAATCCTATTGAGACCTATTGTGTGATCGCCGACATCCCCCCAGGCCTCCTCACCTCACCGACATCAATACCCACCCTTACTAACTAATGATTCTCTACAAGCACACTCCAAAATCCAGTGGAACATCTACCAGAAGAGTGGAGGTTATTAAAAGAGCAAATGGGGATCGAATTTGATGCTTAAAAATCACTTATGAATCTTATGGTCAGGTGAATTTTCTTATCCCTCTGATGTTCCACATGGTGTGGTACATGGTAGATTAATGGTTGAGACATCTGGATTGGAAGGTCAGAATTTCAAATCCCAGCGTCAGCAAGCTGCCAATGCTGTGATCTTCAGCAAGCTCCGTAACCTTGAAGTCGCTCGAAATATAAACGTGAAACCGTTCTCTCTTGTAGGTGCCTGAGGAGGACATCGCAAAGGTTACAGACATGCTTCAGGATCAGAGGAAAGGCGCCGGATGCTGATGGAGCCTCGAACGTTCACACTACAAGCGGAAAAGCATTAGCACAGACAGTGTTGCCAAGACCACTGAAATTGTTCTGATGGTGTTTATAAGCTAGGATCAGCTCTCCAAGCAAGCGCAGGGTCCAAACACAAAGCAACATACATGCAAAACCTTTTTTTTTTTTTTTTTTTTGGATCAGGCAGCGGGCAAAACTATTAAACACAAAATGTAGCATAGAATTGTTCATCAGTTTTTGGCTGTTTTTTGTTTTTTTTTTCTATATTTTTTTTTTTTTTTTTTTTTTTGGGGGGGGGGGGGGGATAGCAGAACCAGTCATAATTTGATTTATGACAAAAAAAAAATTGACTCAAATCTCAAAATTTTGACTTGTATTCTAAAATGTTTTTTTTTTTGTTGTTGTTGTTGTTGTTTTATTATTTATTTAATTTTTTTTTCGACACAGTTTTTCACAATTTGACTTCTGGGGAAAAATGTATTCAAATCTCAAGATTTTTTTATTCGTCATAAACATTTCATTGTAACCTCTCAGAGATTCTAAATTATTCCCCAAACGTCTTCTCAATTTTGGACTCTCCTCCTTTTTTCTTTATTTCTTTTTTTTTTTTTCTTTTCAACTTCAAGTAATAAAAAAATTCCTAACACATTCATATTTCGATTTACCGAACTCGGAAATTCCATACAATTCGATATAATCTTGCCATCGGCATGGAAATAAGATCGCGGGTCAACTATTTCTTTTTTTTTTTTCTTTTCAACTTCAAGTAATAAAAAAATTCCTAACACATTCATATTTCGATTTACCGACTCGGAAATTCCATACAATTCGATATAATCTTGCCATCGGCATGGAAATAAGATCGCGGGTCAACTCTTTCGGAAGTATGCCATGTTTTTAGGGGATGAATAAGTCAGGATTTTGAGATGAGTCAAAAACCATTTAAGAAAACTGATCAGGATTTTGACATGCTGCTAAATCAGAAAAGAAATAATGAACCTTTTTTAATGACCTTTTTTTTTTCACCCTCTTTTGACCTGGCACATGTAGATTTCCACTGAAACTTAGATGATCAGTGAGATGACATGAGTAATGTTTATCAGCGCTTTTTTTTTCTTCCCTAAAACACTATCAGTGTTAGATATTTTTTCCGAAATGTTACAATAAATTTTCAGACTAACATTTGATTCAAAGCGTGAATTGTATATTGTATAGATTTTCCTTCTGACGGCCGGATTTGAAGGCTATAAAAACCGTAGTTACTGAAAAACTTGTTTCAAATTTGTTTTTTTTTCTTCTGACAAACTTGTAAATATCTCCAAATCCAGACGTGTTGTGGAAAAAAAAAAAAAAAAAGAAAGAAAGCAGGAAGTTGAAACTCGTAGTTATTTTTTTCCCCGCTTCTGTTCAACTTTTGAACTTTCTGGTTTCGGGTTTTTCTTTTTCTTTTTTCTTTTTTTTTTTTTTTGGATGAGACTATTGCGTTGAATGACGTGTGATTTTCACTGTCTTCTTTATGACCCTTATGCATCGGGGAATTTTTATTTTTTTTAATGTGGGTTCAACATATGTTCACATTAGTACACTTTTTTTGACCTGTTTAGCCAAATAACCCCATCAAATCACACTAGACTAAACCTTATTTCACACATGGAAGCGATTCAGGGTTCTGAGCACAATTCTGTTATTGGGGTATTAAATTTCAGTACTACGCGAAATTAAAAACCAGTCCAAAGTGCACTGATGATGCTGTTGTTCGAGTTCATAAGTTCATCTGATGCATCATTCTGGATGTTTATTATAATAAACCTTAGTTTGAATCGAGTCTTTTTTGATGTTTGTTTTGATGTTTGTTCATAGGAATACATACACAGGTGGACAAATTGTTTGATAGCCCACAATTGCCTCGGACTTGAAATGAACGAGAGTTAAATAGCGTCCATTAGGGATGTGCATTAGGATTGTAACTGAGGCTGAAGTTATTCGTATCTCGATGCATAGACAACAATACGTTATATTAAGCAGCTACTGATACGATACGATTGACCCCATTACCATGCATTGCGATACGAATTCATTCAAAAAATATGATTCTATGCGATTAAATATGGTTCAGAGAGTTCGCTTTTATTTCTTTTAGTTTAAACAGACAAACAAATAATCAATTTATTAAAGAGACCCTCTGGCAAATGAGGCAGCAACACACTGAGGACCAAAACTGGCACTTAAACATCGCCATCCAATCTCTGAGTCTCAGTAAACCTGTGCCCAATATAAACTCAGATTCCTCAGAATCTGCATTTCTACTGCCAGATCCTGCCTCAGGTGTACAGGTGTTCTTATTAAAGTGGCCAGAAGTAAATGTATCAAAAATACAGTATGACATAAGAAGGATCCTAGGTTTATATAATTGTTAATATAATGAATAGTTTAATTGAGAATATGAAACTGTAAACCCTAAAGCAAAAGATCCTAATACAGTCCTTTACCAGAAATATTGGCACCGTTCAAGCAATTAGATTAAAGTCATGGTTAAAAAAAAAAGTTTTTTGGCATTTGACATCTAACAATTGATCGATTTCTCTTTCCTGTAAAAAAAAAAAAAAAAGAAAAGAAAAAATGCATAATTTCTCTCAGAAACTTGAGATTTGCATAAGTATTTTTGAACTTTTCCGTGTTACAAATGTAATTCATTTGCATAATATATCTAAAAAGTGCTCAAATAAATAAAATTGGACAATTTCGCTTAATCCTTTACAAAGAAAATGTGATTTTGTTGCTATTTACTGAATTTGGCTGTGAAACCACTAATATTATTTCTGTTGAAACCATCAGAAGTCACCTCATTTGCAGATTCGCTTTCACAAGTGACGAAAGTGTCTCAATATAAGTGCACCTGTTCCTGGAAGAACTTTTGTTTGTATAATAAAAACCAAGAAGCTACTAAAAAATTTCTGGGAAGATGTTCTTGAAAAGTATCAACAAATTTGGTAATTTATTATAACAATCCTATTATTAATAATGTGAAAGGAATATTATGAGCCTGCTGACTAGAGGACCAGAAGTCTGAGGTAAGGAGAGGATTTGTTTGTGTTTTTACACCAAAATTATCCAAAATGTTCTAAATGAAATGCTAAAAATCAAACTTGATGGGCCTAACGTTAATGTTGCAATGTATCAAACTGTTTCATTTAATAATTTAGTTATATATAAATAGGAAGCATGACTAACATTGATTAATTTCCAGTTTCTAGATTTATTTCTAGTTTTTTAGTACAATAAGAACAATCCCATTTATAATACAATCGAGTTGAATGCCTAATATTCAAGCTATAAGCGTATAATATCAAAGGCCTGTATTGAAAAACATAAAAAAATTAAAAGAAAGAAACATGAAAGAATGTTTTTTCAAAATTGGCCTTCATCTGACTTACAGAATTTTTTTTTTTATGTTGTTAGGTAGGAAAAAGTTTGCGTTTCAGTTTACACTTAAGTTCATCACACTGAAAATCTGCTGAAAGAGTTAAAAAGTTTTTTGCATTTTAAAAATAAAACTTTCCCCTGCGATTCCTTGCGACTCACGTGTACATCGAACACGTGGGTTAATTTGGCCCACAGGCCTTTCGTTTGTACTCCCAATATTACACTTTATAGATGTATTTTTGCTTGCTTTACAATAAAGGGGACATTAAATTATGAGGAAATGTCTATAATAAATAATAATCTAAAAGAAATTGAAAATTCTGTACATTTATATCCACAATAAAGTATAATCATGTATTTGATAATCAATATATAATCTGATAATTATAAAAGGTTCACACCAAAAAATCCACACAAACATTTTTTTTTACAAATGTGGATTATTCCGGTTGTTTCCGGTTTTGAGCGCAGTAGAACTGGTAACGTTTACACAGGAAAGAGAGATGGTGGTGTAAAGGAAATTGATTATTAATTATGTAATGTTTTTTAAGGAGGAGACATGGAGTAATAAACATCCACAAAAAATGATCAGTAAAATTTTTTTTACATCATTGATATTTAGAGAAGTATACGACAGTTGAAATTCCAAATGAAAAAAGAAACATCACAAGAGAGTGACTCATTGTTTGTGCTGTCTCATCGTTATGTCCTTGACGTGCGCTTATAACACAATACATTGCGTAAACTTTGGGATTTCAAATTTATACATTCATAGAGTGCGACGTGTAGTGCAATGCTTTACGACTGTCCAACGTGGAGAGAATAGAAAAATGGAATGTATAGTAAAAAAAATGCACAGTAACTAAGCATAAAAATAATGAAAAATAAAATGTATAGATTTTTTGGCATCAAGTCATTGATTAATGCATTATTTACATAAAAGCATTGGATTTTTTTAGCCATTGTCATTGCATGGTTAAGATACAACATTTTTCAGAACATCTTTGGATGCAGTATCGTGAAATTTTCCATAAAAACTGGTATTTTCTAAATATATTAATAATCGTGAATCCACTGTGTTGTTGTTTTGTCATTTTGCTCGCTTGGGGGTTTGAATTTAGCGTTAATGTATTATGTGTTAGCGACCGGAGACAGATGTGGGGGACCGAAGTCATAGACAGATGTGGGGGAGAGAATCTGGGAAAATATTCAAAATAAAACATCGTACAAAATCGGATAATAAATTAAATGGAAATATGTAAGTTATGTATTCTTTCTGTGCGGCCTGGTACCAATCAACCCCTGGGTTGGGGACCACTGTACTAGGAGAACCCAATGTGAAGACATGCTATACAGAGGTTGGGGTGGAGGATCTCCTGCTATAGAGAGATAAATTGGAACAATGACTGTATCCCAGGCCTCCTCACTTCACCTAATTACCCTACCTTACGCTGACACTCGGGCCCTTGAGCAAGGCCCTTAACTCTCAGTGCTCCAAGGGTGCTGTATCTTGTCTGACCCTGTGCTCTGACATCGCTGGTATATGCAAGAAGAGAATTTCACTGTGCTGTAATGTACACGTGAGAAGTAAAAGCCCTTTTACCAGTACTTGACCGAGTCAACACCGATTGGTCACTCGGTCACTCGGTCAAGTACTGACCTAAAGGTAAAAGGCCTTTTACTTCTCACATGTATATCATTCTATTATTAGATCAGTGTGCTAAGAGTCACATTTGAGTGTTTTCACATTTAGAGAAGAATAAATGATGTCACACATCACACGTGACCTTATTTGTGCGATTTTTTTAAGTAGTTGAAAAGAAGGTTTTGGGCTCATGATCATTTTAAAAACAATCAATCAGTGTTTGAGTCATTAATATCATTCTATTAAAAGATCAGTGTGCTGAGAGTCACATTTGAGTGTTTTCACATAAACTTAGTGGATAAAGTAAAGAGTCTTGTGATAAAAATCATAATAGGAAATTCTAGTTATAATAAATCATTGTACTTTGGATACTTAAGTACATTTGAAGTACATTGTACTTTTACTCAATGAAAGTTTAAACGAAGCATTTTTACTGGAGTCACATTTTATTGAGTTTATCTCTGCTTTAACTCAAATACATGGTTTGTGAACTTGGCAAATGGGGACTAAATGTGGAATGGGATGTTCAGGTCAGGTGTCCACAAACCTCTTATTTCATATAGTGTATTAGATTTCAGCCCTGAATGGAACCTCATCAGTTAATTAGCTATCATTATTTCTTTTCTATTTCTATTTCTTTTGGATCAAGTGCTCCACATCATACTTCTTCACCACATTGAAGGCCCTTGATGGGAAACATCATCACGCATCAGGTATAAATTTAGCTCTGATTCACTTTTAGAAGTGACTACATTCATCAAATCCGATTGTAATTCTTCACATGTAGTAAAATGCTTTTTAAGACTCTCCAACATGTAAACGTGAAAAATAGAAATACAATATATATATATATATATATATATATATATAAATATATATATATACAGTAAAAAAATTACAAAATAAAAAAAATATATAATATTGTAAACATCATTTATGTAGTATTTATAATAAAGTGGGTTAATTGAGTCAGTCATGACGATCACAAGCTCTTCCACTGAAAAGTTTATAATTGTATGTAGTGGTGAAAATGTATTCGTGGGATGTGTTACCTCGTATTTATTTCTAGAAATGATGTAATGTTGCAGTAGAGTTATTCCGCTTACATCAGACACCTTGTTTCATGAGTAATAGTAAAATATCGGTATTACGTTGTAGATGTTGTGTACGTTGCTCTGGAAAAGGCCGTTTGCTAAATGCCGTAAATGTATACACACATCAAAGGATATAGAGAAACCTCTTCACTCTGAATGAACTGAAGCTCTTGGCCTGTATGTACCTGATATTATGTGTTAGCGAGGCGGTAGCTCAGCGGACAATGGATCTGATGGTCACGAGTTCAAATCCCAGCATTATCAATGCTACTTTGGGTGCTTGAGCAAGGCGTTCTGGTTTAGGGGCGTCTGTGAATGTAAATAATATTGAAGGAAATTTGACAATCGTCTGTTATGTAAATTCGAATACGTAAGATTTGCTCGACAGATTTCTTGGTATTCCAGCAAATTGCAATGTGATTTGTGATTCATGATGTGTGTAACATGTAACCCCACGCAAGCATTACAACATGTAGACTGGTGACAGCATGGTGACAAAGTGGCATATCTATATACACTACACTATTTACAATGATTTATAGTTTGAAGTACAGACCTAGAAAAGTTAGACATCTTCATGCTTTGAATCTTTGACTCATTTTTGACTTTTCCATGTATAGTAGCTTCTTTTAGTTAAGGTAGTTTCCCGAGAGTCAAACTCCTTTGCTTACTGGCAACGACGCTATCCAGAGCGACTTACAGTTATTTATACAAGTTAGGGGGTTAAGGGCCTTAACCCCCTAACTAAGGGTAAAGCTGGGATTTGAACTCGCAATCTTTTGAGGAAACGTCCTATTCACCAAGCTACCACTGTACCACTAATCCCATCATACATTATTGTAACTTGCTGTATATTGGTCTCCCTCAGACTGTACCTTCCAATTTTCAATTTGGTTCAAAAAAAGGTCAGAAAAATAGATGCATTTACCCCAATGTTATTGTCTCGTCAATGGCTTCCAATCCTAAATTTCTAAATTCTGCTTGGGGCCCCAATACATCAGAAATCATCTTCATCCGTGATGCCCCACTTCCATTGAAAGTCCCTTAAAGCCACTTTTAAACCAAACGGCATTGTGCTTTTTTTTCTATGGTACGTCCCAAACCCTGGAATAATCTGGGATCCCCTCCGTCAGAAGACAAATGTCCTGAAGACATATCTTCATCATTTACAAAAGTTTGTTAATTGGAAGGAAATGGGGCATTGATGTATATCTATTAGGGGTGTATTTGTATTTGTGTTCCAAGTTTCCACATATACGTTTTAAATGGCGGACCGCAAGTTTGTTCAGTCTCCGCTTCGCACTCTGAGAACGGTTTCATGCACCGCTTCAAGAATTTTTCTTAAAAGGAGAAATTCTTGAAAATTCCTATGTGGCAACATGTGGAGGAGTGTGAAAGTGCACGGATTAGACTCATCCGCTACAGGTGTGCACCTTAACACTCACAAACCCACTCCCACATCCACATATCGGGGGAGTGAGTGAGTGAGTGAATGAATGATGGAAGAAAGGAATTAATTAAAGAATAAATAAATTGAATGAATAAATAATGAAAATTAATGTAAAAAAATTTTTTTTTCTTTTTTGCAGATTCTTGTTAAAGTATGCTAAAATAAGTAGAATAGATAAATAGAACATATTTATAAAATAAAATATTAAATTTATGTAAAAAACACACACCCACACTTATATACACATCCCAAATAGGTTCTGACTAATGTAAATTATTTCATTAGATTTTTCCATTCATTTAATTTGTTCCTATTAAATCGATAACCAAATTTACTTAATCGAATAAACAAGTGTGTAAAAATGTAAACTGTTATTGATAGTACCGAAATCGTACCGAACCGACTTAAAACCCGAGGTACGGTACCGAACCGTGACTTTTTAGTACCGTTACACACGTAATTTTAATGCTTACTCTTGGTACATATTTGAACTTATTTTGGTTATAACTAATATATTTTGACTTATAGTGTTTTGAATTTGCTTTGACTCGATTTTCACTTGACTTGACCTTGCCAAATAATCCAAAAACAAAAATCTGCATTCGAAGCCACTTCAAAACTTCTTGCACTGGGTAAATTTGGAAAGTCCATTGCATGACATTTTTTTCAACTTCTCCACTGACCATGAATAAAAGAAGTGCGTGCGTCATTCCTGTTTCAGCGGGATTGTGCAGGGTTTGTTGCAGAGCAGACGTGCTGCAGCACTGGTAGCTCTGTAGTTAAGGCTTCAGGCAACCGAGGGGGCACGATATGAAGAAATCGGTGTTCCTAAGAAGATCGAGAAATCAAATCGCAACTCCATCAAGCTGCCGCTGTTGGGGATTTGTAATGATTTAAATGTCCTTTTGTGATTCTGTGTTTGTGTTCTATGCATATGGCATTCAAATATATGGGTTATATATAAAAAAAAAAAAACTCCAAAAAACTTATTTTATATGAAATAACTTATTTTGTAATGTAATATATAACATATAAACTTGAAATAAACTCGAATAACCCCTAAACATTTGCAAATCAGCATTTTGTTTTAAACAACTCAAATTCTGCTTTACCTATAAATATTATAAACATATGCAAAACTATATAATATGCATGTGGATTATGCAAATTGCAGTCATTTGTAAAATCTGCATATAAGAAACTTGCTATTAAAGAAAATGTATATATACAGACTAGGGTCTGTAACAGAGATCAGGTTTAGTTGAACTTTTTGAAGCTCATGAGAAGATTCATTTCCAGTCATGTCGTGATAATGACTGACGAGGTGCTTCGTGCATCATGTGAACATACAAACCCCCTGCTTATATATTCCTCCGTTAAATGCACTGCTTTGACATTACCACCTGAGGAAAAGTGTAAAAGTGCTCACTTTTTCATTGACTTAATTGCCGAAAGAAAGAAAAACAGTGATGTCTGAGGGGCTTCAAGTGAACGATTGATGCAGTTCAGTTCTCCTGCACATCATGGCTTTATAAGGAGATAGTCTTCTATAGTTGAAGACACTGTGAGGACACAGTTACTTCACACACACACTTTCTCAGCATAACCATGTGGTTTTAGGGTTTGTAGGGTTACGACAACATTTCTTTGTAATGCAAAACGTTTCAAAAACATTTCAAAAGCCTTTACTGTCCTCATATATGGGAGTTAATGAAATTTCCTGGGGGGGTGTTTGGTAATTTTGCAGTTATCTTGTTGTGTGAGATGCATTAAACATACTTAATTAACAGAGTGTTGGAAATCTTGAAAGTACTCGAATGAGAAGCTCGGTTTGATGCCAACCTGCAATGCATGACAAATATGAGCTGGAACTGGTTTCATTGGTAACAGTGACATAATGGAAATACTACAAAAAAAAAAAGGCATCAAGAACCTGCGTGTCGCAACTTTCTGAACAGAAAAATAAAAAAAGAAGTAACAAACCATTTCCTTCTTTCCAAATATTATCGCCGTATATGCGACTTAAACAAAATACTAAATAAATAATCAGATAAGCAAATAATCCAAATGTAAAAATGTAAGTTTGCAATATTTCAGAACCTGATAATAATCTGTCGATTTTGATCGATAAGCATGAAGCACTTCCGAGTGACTAATCCCCAACGGCTTTATAAAGCACTTCTGCATCCTGTCCTGCATCATACACTCTGAAACCCTGAAGAGAAAAAGGGCTCATTATAATCCAATTAGGACTATTTGCTGGACCTATAATCCTCATGAGATCAACAGCAGGTAACAGAACATATAATTGTAAAAAAAAAAATTTATATATATATTTATATGATAAAAAAAAAAAAAAAAAAACTAAACTAAACTAAAAACCATGGGATTGCTTGCAAGTATTTTTCTCACTTCTCTTTTGTCTTGTTCAGGCATTCTGGCATTCTGTTTCGTCTTGAGTGCAAACCTGTGCGTACTCTCGGCTTTTCCGCTTCATCAATGCAAAATGAAAGAGATGCTGAAGCACTTGGGACATGATATCAAGAAATTAAATGTGAGTACTGACTAAAAAAACTAACAAAAAACAAAACAAACAAACAAACAAACATTAGAATAGATGCGTAGAAGATTTGTGGATATTTTGTGGCAAATATTTAGTAAATTCTTAATTTGTATAAAATTAGTTTTAACAATGTGACAAATTTTTGATGATATGGAAGCTTATATTTCAGATTATATACATTATATAATATATATTATATATACAGTACATACCAAAAGTTTGGACACACCTTCTCATTCAAAGAGTTTTCTTTATTTTCATGACTATGAAAATTGTAGATTCACACTGAAGGCATCAAAACTATGAATGAACACATGTGGAATTATATATGGAATTATATACATAACAAAAAAGTGTGAAACAACTGAAAAATGTCATATTCTAGGTTCTTCAAAGTCGCCACCTTTTGCTTTGATTACTGCTTTGCACACTCTTGGCATTCTCTTGATGAGCTTCAAGAGCTAGTCACCTGAAATGGTCTTCCAACTGTCTTGAAGGAGTTCCCCGAGAGATGCTTGG
>MU563244.1:10196131-10211131 GCA_024362625.1 Silurus asotus
ATATATATATATATATATATATATTGAAAAAAATTTAAAAATTTTAACATCACACATTCTGTGAATGCACAATATGGACGACAGTTTGTAGACACCTGACCATAAGATTTTAATGTGCTTTTTTTAAATATCTTATTTAGATTAGATTAGATTAGATTCAACCTTATTGTCATTGTGCAATGTACTTGTACAGAGCCATTGAAATGCAGTTAGCATCTAACCAGAAGTGCATAGATAGCTTATTTACAGTGTCAGTGTAATAAATAAGGGTATGAGGTACAGTGTTTTATTAACTGCAATAATTATAATGAAGTTAACATGAGCTCATGGGGGTACACGGAAAACAACCGACGACTGTGCACTCTGGTTCCCCCCCACCAGAGAACTAGTTTACAGCTGAACGTACAACTTATATAAGAAACTCTTTATATGAACATTATCACCTTTTTTTAAATACACATTTTATATCATTCAATAATTATTCGATTTTGTCTAAATAATGCGTTTTGTGCACAGTGATATAAATCTTGTAATACTGGCAAAACTTATAGTATAGAAATGAATCAACAGACCAATCAGATTTGACGATTTTTACAGACGTCTTGCGTCTAGACGTCTGCGTCTAGATGTCTTGCGTCTATATATATATATATATGAGTTTTGCCGTTTAAATGTGGTTGATGTGGTGTGACTAGTCAAAAGGAGTCAAAAGGAGTCAAAAAGGCTGAGTGGAATTGACGAGCCAATCGTTAGCCAGCTCGTGTGTATGTATGTAGAAGAGGGTGGACAGCACTTTCCTGTAGGATTCTCAGGAATTGGTTAAAACTACATTGTAAAACTCAGGAGAAAAATGTGTTTTATTCCTAATTTTTTATAATTTTTTTATTGCTTGTTTTTTTGACCTGCTATGCTTCACTATATCTCTGCAGACAAGCTTAAAAGTGGACCACATTCATTACAACCCCGCGAACATCCATCAGCCCGTGATCAACACGTCCATGTCGATCGCCAAGCAGAACAAGTCAGCGACGTGCGGACTCGTCTACATGGAAAAAGCGCTGGGACTGATCCGGGATCACCAGAGAAATCTGATTGATGACAAAGACGTGGAAATTCTCTTTGAAGAAATGATCACGAGACTCCACAGAGACATTATTCCTTGTGCAAGTCATAACCTGGCAAAATGTGATAATCCTCATCATCCAGTTTTTCCCAGTTCACACTTCAAAGCCAAGCAGTGGACCAGGAATTTTTTGGAAGCATCCGTGAAATTCCTTCACCAGATAATCCATTTGCTCGAAAGGTCAAAAAGACACGAATGAATAGGTTTTTATGTTTATTTATATTTGAAAAAACTATTTATTTTTGCGCATTATTTATTAACATTTACTGTTTTTTTTTTTATTTAAAAAATCGGCAAGATTTATTTTATAAACATTTTTCCAAATATATTATTTATTCATTAACTTTGTGTGTTGGTATTTTCCTATATTTATTGGTGAATTTGTTTTTAATTATATATATTTTTTATTCATAATTTAAACTGAGATTCAGCTGTATGGGTTGTTTATATTTGTGTGCATTTACAATGTAATAAAAACAAAAATTTTATTTACTCAGGTTTCTTATTTTGTCTAATGCTGTAGGTCACGCTATAAATCCCAAATATATACAATATAATTAAATGATGTAAGGGGAAAAATAAACACGTTTGAACCGAACGTGGGTTTTAACCGTAAGCGGCGGTCATTAGAGAAGCAGGTGCACAACGTGGGCTATAAAACTGCTTTGGGAATCCTGAGAGACGCGGGTAATTAATCAACATGTCGTGTGGAAAATGAAATGATTTGTCTCTTGTTAATTTCCTAATTTGATTGCAGTATTTGTTGTACAGATCATGCTGATGATTAATTGTTTTTATGTCGAGAGAGGGAAAGGGGGAGGAGAAGAAAGAGAGAAAGAGCAAAAGAGAGGGCAAGAACACTCGTGAAATTTCAGCTTCATTTTTTAGGTGTTTTCAAAACTTCATGAGGAAAAAACTTGCTGCAGATTCGTTTTCTATCACAGCAACTCCATGCAAAATCCGTGTCGGATTGTTGAGACGTTTTTTGGAAGGAGTCTCCGATTTTAGAGATTTTAAGTAGTTTTTCCGCACCATGAAAAAGTCTTTAGGATGGAAGCTTTTTTTTTTTTTTTTTTGAAATTGTGTTGAGTGAGTGTGAAACTAGATTTTACAGCAAGTCTTAAAAAAAAAAACTGAAGTAGTCCGTTTCCTGTATTTGCAAGTATGTGCATTAGCGGTGCTCAGTTTTCTTTTTGCTGTGAAAATGAATAAAAAACCCACTGGAAAGCATCTGGAAATTGATCTGAAATCTAATAATTGCCTATTAATGTATTGATAAAATTGGTGTGTGATTTCTGAACATCTCATTCAACATTTACTCTTCATTTGCTTCCCTTCACTCTCCTGGGAAGGGAAGATGTTCCACTAGATATCTGTGAGGTTCATTCAACCACAAGGTGTGTTAGTGAAGTCAGGTAGCGTTGTGGGTTCATCTCGGATCTCAGAGGTGTTCTCCGTGCCTCTAACTCTGTGGTAAGAAAACCAGATATGGCTGGAGAAGTCGGGTGTCCCAATACTTTTGGTTCGAAGCGTTAACAGGAAAGGAAAGTTAGTAGAAAACTGACATCCTGTGATGAAATCGGATACGGGGGTGTTTGGCGCTGAATGGATGGATGAATGAAAGAAAAAGGGGAAGGAAGGAAGAAACGAGGTTTCTGACCACCACAGGAACTCGCTTTGCAAAAATTCTGATGAACGTAACCATAAATAGATGTTATGTTATTTTTTAATAAATAACAGTATAGAATTTCTTTCCCCAGTTTCTCAGTGTCGACGAGGCGAGTCGGGTAAAAACGTTTTATTAAATTAACATACGGCGTTAATACACAGCGCTATACATGCGAGCCATTAGTTCAACGGTAATCTGACCTGGATTACGGTCTCGGTTTAAAACTGAAGCAATAATAATTGCACCCACGTGCTCTTCCAGACGGATTGCACAAATCTGTGGTTGTCCCCAACCTCTGACATCAGTCTGGTGATACATTTCCTGTATAAGTAATGTATATATCTAGCAAACTGGCCATTATAGGATCCTTTTTCTGAGGTACCAACCCAAAATACCACGTAGGACGATATGAGTACCGTGACGCCGACGAGGTTCGAGATGATTCTTTGTACTTTTTCCGAAATTTTTTTTTCTTCCTATTTTCGGAGACGTCTTCATACTGACGCGCTCAGTTCGAGTCCGGTTAAAACAGCGGAGAAGGTCAGAGGTAGTATAATTGTGTGGAGATGCTTTTCCTTCGTTAGACAGGCTGGAGCTCAGGAGGGCTTACTCCATAACAGTACTTGGCCTGAGGGTTTCTGTAAGTGTTCTCATGCTGGACACTCTGGAGGAAAGAAAACGAGAAACAAACAAAAAAAAAACATGAAATGGAAACAAACTCAAAACTATACAGAATGTGCCAGATGTTAGATGTACAGATGTCAGATGTACAGATGTTTATGGCTGCTGTAGCATGAAATTTCCCTGTTTCATTCCATGTGAAGATATACTTCATATGGAATGGAGTAGAAGATCTTGGGATGAATTCAATTGAACACAATTGAGTGCCTTCAGTTTTGTGGTAACAGTTTGGAGAAAGACCACATAGAGCAGGAAAGGTCAGGTGACCCAATACACACACACACATACACCACACTTCATTTCCAAAAGTCAAAATACCTGGCAACACAAGTACGTTAACTCATGGTGTACACACTTTTGTTGCCAGTTATTCAGACAATAATAGCTGCATATTGAGTTATTTAGAGGACAGTAAATCTGTACTTTTCTACAAGCTGCACATTCACTACTCTAAAATATATCCACGTTTCATTTCTACAGTATTTTCCCTTGAGAAGGCCGAGTTAACGAGTTGATGATGGTTACCTGTGAGGAGGTGCGGCATTTCGCCAAACACAGCTCAAAGTGATCCTCGACTGCGGTGAAAAGATTCCGAAATCCCTCTGCTGCTCGGTTCAAAAAGCGCTCCAGTAAAGGTTGCTGGTGAGGAAACCCACACACAGAGAAGCAGAAACTTTGTTATTAATCAATGCGTTACAGCTACAGCACCTTTTTGGAAACACCTGGTATTTTATGGTTTTTGAGAGACACATACAGGGTCCTTAAGGGTCTACGTAATAAAATACGTTATCGTTTATTGGAATGACCTGCCCAGTCACTGCACCTAAATCCTTCTGAACTGCTCTGGGATGAACTGGATCACAAGGTTAAAAAGAAAATCTCCAACTAGTGAAGACCACCAAGTTTCAGCAAGTTTTAAAAGAGGGATGGCAAAGTGTTGCAGCTGCATGTTCGGAGAAACGAACTCTCAGCATGACAAGAACGTGTAGAACTGGTATTCATGGGATAAAGTGCAAAGTAGATCTTTAACACTCATATCTTGTATTGTGTTCTCCGAAACATTGAATATCAGCCTGGTGTGTGAATTTACCTACAGGAACCCTGACAGTTCCTCAAACTCAGCTCCATCACTCAAGTCCAAGTTTGCTCTCAACTAGAGATTTATCAATTTGATGCTTTTATGGTTGGACAAAGACGTTTCATGCAGGGTCCTGTCCTTCTTCTTCCTTTGGCCCGTCACTACCCTGTACATGTCTCACAGATCAAGTGTTGTTTGCTAGACTGATGAGGACAGAAGAGGCACTGCACCTTGTCTGGCTGGAGGCAGCAGGACACGCAGTACTCGTAGATGCTGCAGCAGCCGTTGGGCAGGCAGCTCTTACACATGTATTGGCCGGAGCGTGGCGTGTTCACGTTGCAGCACCCGTTCACCAGCAGGTCCTTCCGTTCACACACGTAACCTGAGGGATGATCAGCGCAATACGACGAGTTCAGCATGCTCGAGACAAGGACTTTATTCTAGAGTCTTAAAAGTATTCGGAGACAAAACTCTCTTCTGTAAAATATTTGAATAGAAACTCAAAGAAAAGGAAAACTCTTTAAAGTGGTTCCCTCCTCTGTAGCTTCCTGTACTCTTTCATCTCTTCCTGACCCTGACTCCTTTCCCTCTTTACCCTCAGCCACTTTCTTCTCCTCTCTTTCATCAAACATGGACCTTCTCTGCCCCCTGACTATTGAAACCAAGAAAACCTCTTGTCCATTTCCCGGCTGACAGAAGTCTTCCACAGCAATCGGCAAGAACTCGGATCAACCTCGCCTCCTACCGTGCACTCCTGACCAAATTCTCTTCAGACGTCACTTCTGCTAAGACTGCCTTCTACAAGGAAAAGCTGAAGGCCTCAGCACAAGATCCTCATAAGCTCCACAGCATCTTCTCTTCACTACTCAACCCCCCGCTCCACCTTCTTTAACCTCCCTGACTGCTAAACACTTTGCCTCCTTCTACGATGAGAAGATTAAGGAAATCTGCCAGATCTTTACTTCCTCCTCCCTGACACTATGCAACCAGGAACCCACTACTTCTTCACTGTCAAATTTCTTAAGCACGGCTGAAGAAGAGGTGCTGCAAATCATCCAATCTTCAGATCTCACCACCCGCCTGCTGGATCCGATCCCTTTAACTATGCTTCAGATCATCTCATAAGACCTCCTTCATCAACAGCATCATTCTTAGCATCTGGCCATGTGTCAACAACATTTATTCCCACCTTGAAGAAACCTGCTCTGGATCCATCAACATCTACAGACCGGTATCGCTTCTCTTCTTTCTTTCTAAAACTCTGGACATACGCAGGTGGTTCAGGGTGGAGTTTTCCTTTTCCTTAAAGAGTATTTACAACATTTACCAAGTTCATCAGTGAGGAGGCTTTTCCCCTGGATAGAGTTCCTGCACTGGGTGATCTGCCTGCTGCTGTTGCCCAGGTTGAACTTGACTTTCCAAGCGATGGGGTGATCGGATTCCCTCGCCTCCAGCAGAGTCCGATCCCGCATGCTTCTCTCCTCCTGTAATCATATATTTAGTTATTTTTTTTTCTTTTCCAAAAATCACAACAGAATGGCTTTTTTCAAGAGGCAAAAGAAATATAAATAAATAAATGTGAAAACATGGGGCACGGGTTAGAGAGAATCTCGGGTATGATCGTGTGTGTGTGTGTGTGTGTGTGTGTGTGTGTGTGTGTGTGAATTCTGATTGGCTGTTTTGATTTTGTAAAACAAGATTTTGGGGTTCCTTTATAGCCCAAATTTTACATTACAGTGTATTGTAATTTATTAATAATCAAACACTTTTTAAATATTTCCTGTCCATATATTTACATATTGATCTTGTCAGTTTGCACGGTGCAAATATTAGCACTTCTGCTAGATTGCTTGCTAGATCCGTGCTAAGTTCCTGGTCTATGCAATGCCAATAGTTCTAAAATATCTATCTATCTATCTATCTATCTATCTATCTATCTATCTATCATTGTTTATCATGCATAAATATTTTACAAGTAATACATATGTATATATAATAAATCTAATCTATAATAACAAGTTTACAGTCTTATTGATCGTATGTACACATGGCAGTGACTCATTAAATATGAATCATAATTAAATAATGTAATAATGAGTCATAAGAACGTGTGTGCAGAAGTGTGTGTGTGTGTGTGTGTGTGTGTGTGTGTGTGTGTGTGTGTGTGTGTGTGTGTCGATACATCACATTCACAAAGCCTAATAGTGTGTAAGTAAAATATTAGTGAGTGTAATAACAGTATGCTGAGATCTGCTTTGTTCTGGGTCATGAATGTATGCAGAACTAATATGCATGCGTTATAAATGTGTTATAAGACGTTATAATCACGCACACGGTTTGATTATGATGAAGCATGATCATGGTGACTGAGTGTAATCCCTCACCTGTTTCAGTGTGCTGGTGAGGAAGTAAATAAGGGAGAAGCCGAACACGACCCCCAGGACCCATCGCCTCCTCAGCAGCCTGCGCAGCACCATGGGGCCGGCTGGGTCTTGGTTTTAAATGTGCACCAGATCAGATTAGATTCAGATCAGACCAAGAAAGAGACCAGCAAATCCTCTCCAATGCAGCTTGATCGTTTTGTACTCAACTACATAAACACCGAAAAGGATGAAAAGCGAAAACGTGACAGGCCATGCAACCACGCGCATGCGCAGTTACAGCCCATTTTAGATCCCGATTTTAGATACGTAAACACATTTATTTTAATTATTCATGATGCGAAATTGACATTAAATTTGACATCCAATCCAGTAATGCTTGTTTTTTTTTTTTACACCACAGTGGCAAAAAAGCAATATACACATCCGGCTAATAACCAGCTAGCTATCGTTTAGCATTCTCGGCTAAATCGGTAAATAAACATCGCGATCCGTTACAACAATATAATAATGAAGTAACCAAAAAAAGTAAAATATAGAAATCTAAAGCAAATCGCCACTGCATCTGACAGGCAGCATCAAAATATGTATATTGTCTCCCCCGAACGCGGAAGTGTTGAGTCAAAACGTCTTCTGATTGGTCAGGCTTCCGGAAACAGGAAGCACCCAAGTCCCGCCTTAAATCGTTCCGAATCTCGCTAACCGATTCCTGAATATCTTTGTTTGTTGCATATAACACATAATAAAAGCTACGAAAAACAATATTTTACATTGTATCCAAAAATCTATATTTGCTTCATTTGTAATTTTTTTTTTTGAATGGAGATCTAGACGAGTCCTAGAGTTCAGACCTAGAGGAGTCGACTCTGAACCGATTCGGGTCTTTACAATCGTTTCAAATTTTGCGTTTAATTATTTTTTTTATATTTGTGTACATCTATTTATCGACATTGCTCGTTTAATGGTGAATAACTCGTAAAATGGATGTATTTAATGTTTGTATTTGACCTTAAGCTTAGATTGATTATGGAACCGAATCCCAAGCTTCGAACGTGGCTTTGTATTGTTAATACATAGACGAGGAGAGTCGACTCTTTCTTTTTTTTTTTTTTTACTCCGTTTCGATTCAATAACAAAACAGGCTGATCTGTCATAAGCAGCATGATAACGGTAAGATAACTCTGTATATCGTGAGATATAATGGTGTGTATATACGTTGATGTGGTTATAAAGACCAAGGATGGTATGTAAATGCGATGTGTATCGACTTTATTAGTCTCAGTTGCTTGCAGTACCTAGGTTTGAATAACAGGGGCTGGACTGGAAGTGGAGGTCATGATGATGATGATGATGATGCTAATGATGATGCTGCTGCTTTTATGATTGGTTTCCTGATCTCTTCCTCCTAAAGACCTTTAACTGGGATAAGATTTCTCTTTCTAGAGCTCAAGATGCCCAAAATGCTCTAGATATGACGATAATTAAAAGAGACACCAAATCAGCCATGAGCTGTAATGAAACATTTGATTATATGTCTCAATTCCTAATATTTCCTTTCCCCCCAGCACGTGAGCTTCTGAGTCTGTGGGGCGCCATGCAGAGACGTCACAGCAGTAACACAGATGGCATGCCACCCGAAAGGTTTGACTTCACCGGTTTTCCGTTGCAATTCACGCAAACGTTTCTTCAATCTGCTAGATTTACTACTTCAACATCTAGGCCTTTAGTGGCGTCTTCCCGGGAATCGATCCATCCTCTTATACTGTCTTTATGAAGCCATGGCTTTAAAAAGCATCAATATTATGGAGAAACCCTTGTAGAGTCTCTTTTCACTGTAGCCACAGCTGCACCACTTGCATACATCATCTCTAGCAGAAGCTTCGATATTTACCTCGTAAAATGATCCCGGGTTTTCTGTGTTTGGAAATTAAGCCAAAACGTGTGTTGTTTTGGGCAAATTTGACAGAAAGGAAAACACACCTGAGAGAAACTATGAAATAATGATTGGTAATAATTTAAATACATATTCATGAACAAAAATATTTCAAAATGTAAATCAGTGAGTTGAAGCTAACAGGGAAAGTTCATCCTGACAGCCTGCTATTGACTTTACCACCTCTTATAATACGGTTCAGGAAATGTCAAATGTCATTTTGGATCAGTTCTGACCTTCAAATCAATAAACAATATTCTTCAAAATTCCGAATGCGTTCACAAAGTATTCAGAGCCCTTGGAGATTCTGCTATAAGGCTCAGAGATGTGGAATGTCACCCTGATGGTAATCATCTACAAGTTTTCCCCATTACCATGCAGTGAGTTTCACCCATGTGGTCACATTTCTGTAGCACTGACAAATACTTCCAAACGATTTATCCTGTTCTTCTTGTTTGAATTGCGATTCTGCCTTAAAATACGAATTTATTGTATGACAAATCCAGTAAGATCTGTTGATAATGGTTTTTATGTACACCTATGGATCGAGATGATCCTTGATGTCCAGCTGCATTAATTAAATGAAAGGTTATGACACATAACAATCAATTTAAGATTTATGTCACAAACAGTTATATGCACAATGCGACTCGTTTAGAAGAAAATGTGAGAAAAACAAGTAAATTATATGATATATAGGATTGTATTAAAAAAATAGTGCAAATGTATTTGAATGTACAAAATAATTAGTGATAGAAGAGTATCTGTGAGAGTGAAAGGGAAAGTTAATAGGACTATGGTGAGACCTGAGATGTTGTAGAGACAGTGGCAATATGTAAAAGACAGAAGGTGAAGCTGGAGGTAGCAGAGCTGAAGATGTTGAGGTTTTCTTTGGGAGTGACGACGATGGACAGGATTAGAAACGAGTTTATTAGAGGGACAGTGCATGTAGGACGTTTTGGAGACAAGGCGAGGGAGGTGTGATTGAGATAGTTTGGACATGTGCAGAGGAGGGACATGAGGTATATCAGTAGGAGAATGCTGAGGATGGAGACACCAGGAAGGAGGAAAAGAGGACGACCAAGGAGGAGGTTTATGGATGTGGTGAGGGAAGACATGCAGGTAGTTGGGTTGAAAGAGGCAGATGTAGAGGACAGGGGGGTATTGAGATTAATGATCCGCTGTGGCGCCCCCTAATGGGAGCAGCCGAAAGAAGAAGAAGAAAAGAAGGAAGTACAAAATGTAATGGAGGTATAACGGACCAAAAACGGGAGCAAAGATTATGACAATGTGAGATGCAGATGCAGAATGAAGGCTTATGGGATAGTTTAGATGGGCATGCTCGCATTTCAAAGTATGATGGCTTGTGGGAAGAAGCCTCTCAGATTTTGCCATCAGACAGTGGAAGTATTTGCCAGATGACAGCAGACTGAACAGTCAGTACATAACCACCTCTATGATATTTAAACCATATTGAAAACAATGAGCTCGTTCTTTCGTGCATCTTGGAGTGAAGTTTGGTTTGAGGAAGTCTGTGATTTCTTACATTTCTTACCGAAGTCCTTCTCCCACGATTGGCCAGCTTTATTGGATAAGTGTGCTTGGTATTTACGAGGTATTTCGGTGTATTGTAATCCAACAGCGCAGTATTAACACGCAGGCCCTGTCCAGCAATGCTGCACTGAAACAAGACATAGATTAGACAGAACATATTGATTAGATTAGATTAGATTAGATGTTGGATTATTACACGATTACAATGTACACAACTGAATGGCATGGAAGACAGAACATTTTGTAGCGTGACAGTGAGTGAGTTCAGTGATTGTCCAGTTGCTTAAAGAAGTGTATTGCACATGGATTTGATATTTTAAAATACAGACTAATGCAACCACGATAACGCATAACACAGAAGACAGACTAACTGGACAATCGCTAAACTGTAATGTCATATTAGTGTACAGTTAGTTAAGAAATAATCATAGGAGGCAGAGGCGTCTTGAGAGTCACATAGAATACAGATTAACATGGCAGAGGTAGAGCTGTAACTTCCTGCACACAGAACAGGACTACAAAGGCATGTTTGTAAACGTATCATGTATTAAAAGTCAGCAGGCACTTAAGTAAATTGGTGATTTGCTGTCTGTCTGAACCAAAGATTTAAATGCAAACTATCTGTAACATATTGAACTGCGTAGCATCACATTTATACAATTACATTGCGCTAGCGATTATTTCGATAATCGTTTATTCCGATTTAAAATGTTTTTGCTTGTTATAATGATATAAAACCCTAATTATGTAATAAAGGTGTACTTAAAAATGCTAAATATTGAGTTTAACTACCTTTATTTTAGACATTTTGAAGCTTATAGTAGCTGCTCGTTGAGAATTGAACAGGGGATTTCTCTTTGAACAAATTCCCTCATGCTGGGTTGTTTCTTTTTGTTAAGAAAACCCCAAAACAAACGAGCATTTGAACGTAGTAAAGCCGCAGTAAATCACGTTTGAAAAGTTACTGTTGTAGCAGACAAATGCTATAAAATGGGGAAAAAAAACCTGATGCTCGCGAGTCACGACAGAACAGATCCAGTGCGAATTTCCCCAAATTTACAAACAAACAGTTCACACAATAGCACTTCATTCCACTTTAACATGGTCACATGATGAGGATTAGACAGTGTTTAATCACCGTGCTGATGTTTCACCTTCATTCGTGACTTCAGGATGTTTTTTTTTATGTGCTTGTGCACTTCCATCCCGCAACTCCACTTTGCATAACTTCCAGGTACAGTTTTCTTTGTTGCGTTTTATATAAAATGCTCTCATGCCTTGGATGACTTGGGACTCACACTTTTTCCTGATGCCATTTTCCCAAGTGGTTGTGTTCTCTTACCATCGTGCTAAACCCGTAGCTTGAGCAGCCCAAATGAATTGATAATGGCATTCGTTTACAACAAATTTAATTAATTGTTGCAGACCTAATCGAATCGCTCTGCATCTTAATAGGGTTGAATCTTAACGCATCAGTAGCTGCTTCTTATGGATCTTGAATGTATCATATCATTGGCTATGCATCGGCATCAGTTATGGAGAAAAAAACCCGGAAATGAGGATGACAGGATTTCAGTGGTCAGGTGTTAGGAGTGTGCATTTATATGTGCTCTGATTTCAGACTTCCCACATCCTCATCTAACCAATACTTCCTGTTCATGCACCTAGAAACAGGAGTCAAACGCTCGGATCCGAGAGCAGTCTGGATGAAGGAGGTGTGTTTGATTGTTTAAAGCCTGAGTCTCCGACCTCACCCCAGCAGCTCTTCTCAGGCCTGGTGGGCGTGTCAGCCGGTGCCATGACCTCGACACCTTTCCAGGCCGCTGGACTCGTCCTCGGGTCTCCACCCGAGGTCTTCATCCAGATGACCACTTCGTCACGGGAGGAAAGCTCTCACCGGGCAGACAATGCAGCATTTCTTCCCCGCCCTGCTCAGCAATATCATCACCACCACCACCATCATCATTTCCACCAGTCAGGCCAGCACCGGTCCGCCTTGCTTCATTCTGCGTCCTCGGCCGAGAGACATAGCAGGGACGACGGAGGTGAGAAGCACGATCTCAGGTCAGTTTTTTCCCCAGGTGTACTTGATTCCAAATTTTGTTTCCTTTTTTTTTTTTTTTTTTTTTTTTAGGAGATGAAGCATCTTCTCCGGCTCCTGCTCTGTCCGAGCTGAAAGCTGTTGTCACCTGGCTGCAGAGAGGATTCCCCTTCATCCTCATCCTCCTCATTAAAGTTTGTTTTCAGCACAAGCTGGGTAAGTCGCGAGATTCCCAAATATTCCAATAGAAATTTGATTATGAAAAAAGTGAATAAAATGATTATATGATTAATAATAATAATAATAATAATAATAATAATAATAAAAATAATAAATGATCCCTCCAGATCTGCTCCTTTATCTCAGAAAAATCTACTGATAAAAGCTTTGACTAAATAAATGTATTCAGCCTCGACTTGAACACTGAGACTGTCTGCGTTCTGAACACTGATTGGCTGTTCCATAAAAGAAAAATCTGCCCACTGTAGTCTTCACTATTTGAGGTACCAACAAAGAGCCTGACCTTTTGATCTAAGTAGGTGTGGAGGATCATATTGGTACAGAAGTTCACTCGGGGATATATATATATGCTCCATATACGTAATGTCTTATGTTATTTATTTTTAAATATGTTTGTTTTTTTGTTTTTTTATAAATCACAAATTTTAATAAGTAAACTTTATGTATTTGTCGCCGATGAGCAATCCTGAGGTGACTTTGCCAGGGAAAAACTCCTTTAGATGTTATGAGGAAGAAACCTTCGAGAGGAACCAGACTCAAAAGGGAACCCATCTTCATTTGGGTCACACCAAGCCTGTGATTCTAAATCATAAAAACCACAATACGAACACAGAGTGAGAAATATCATGAGCACTGGATTGTGTGATTATAAGTAATGTCCTTTTTACAGTCTGATACCGTATAGCAGTTTTCGTTTCCATAGTAACAGTTAGGACATGTACACACAATCTAGTCCTCAGTTCCACACTTTGTGCGGTTTCTCATTTTCTTCTTAAGCTGACGAGTGAATGACGTAATCGATACTCATTCTGCAACAAAAAATTGATAAAGTGCTACAGATGGTCATGTGACTCCGGTCGTGCGTTTGTTTTCAGGCATCGCCGTGTGCATCGGCATGGCCAGTACATTTGCCTTCGCTAATTCCACTCTGAAGCACCAGGTGTCGCTGCGGGTAAGCGTGCACTCTCAGGACACCACCACCCTCCTCAATTCAGTTCATTCATTCAGTTTATTTGTAGAACACTTTTATCAATGGGCATTATCTCAAAGCAGAATTACAGAGAGACAGAGGTTGTAATGATAGAACTCTCGGCTTGTCGCTTCCGCAGGAGGACAGGTCCATCTTTGTCTCTCTTTGGATCCTGACGTTTCTAGGAGGAAACATCGTGTACGTGTATTACACGTTCAGCTCTGAGGAGCTGCACAACAGGTCGGTGTGATCAGGAGCCTCTCTCGAGACCTCGCTACCACACGTCATCTACACGCTCGCACGCATGTTGTTCATCCATCAATTATTTGTTTTTTTGTTTGTTTGTTTTTGTTTACATTCTGCTTGCAGCTCCTTCTTTAGGATCATTTATGTCTACAGATCTTGTGAGTATTTTTAATTTTTTTTCCCCTCCATCACTTCATCCTTTCACACCTTTATTTTGTCTCCTTCTTGTTTGAATGGGAGAGGATGAAGGAAACGGTGCTGGAGATTATTATTGGAGGAATTTTAACAAATTTAAATACTGAATCAAAAATTAAAAAAAAATTAAGCAACCGAGGAAACCAGTGTTTTACAGTCAATACTCCTTTTTTATTTATTTAATTAATTAACTTATTTTAATTATTTATTTTCGAAATTCAACAGCTTGGCCCTTTTAGTTTAGTATATGCAAAAGTTTTTACCCCCCTTTAATTAATTAATTAATTTATTTCCTATCAAACAGCAAATGTATTCAATTCTTTTGTAATTTTATATTACAAACGAAACTTATGAATAATTAATAAGGTACTTGACAAAAATGGGTGTGCAAAAGTTTGGACACCCTTCCATTTCAGTCTTGAAATGCACAAATCGAGAGTGTAGTTAATCTTCAAAACCATCGCAAAAGTCATCAGTTCCTCTAAACAGCTGATCGAAGGATCTGAATATGAAGCTACAATGAAAGCTAAAGATATATCAGTGCTTATAGATCACTTACCACCATGCAAAATTCCATTAGATAATTTCACTATAAATGATGGTGTGGTGTATACAATAATGTAACGGCATGAATATTTTCAGAAAATTGTATTCTGTAATATATATACACACAGTATCTCACAAAAATGAGTAAGGTGATAGTAGATATGGTGGTGGTAGCATCATGGTCTGGGGCTGCATGAGCGAAACATAAATTCCAACATGTACTGTGACAATCTGAAGCAGAACATGACACCCTCACTTCAGAAACTGGGCCAAATGGCAGTTTTCCAACATAATAACAACCATAAACACACCACCAAGATGACAACTGCCTTTCTGAGGAAGC
>MU563244.1:10213631-10253239 GCA_024362625.1 Silurus asotus
CCTCATCCAGAGCAATCTACAACTAAGGGTTAGGGGCCTGGCTCAAGGGCCCAGCAGTGGTAGATAAGTGGTGCTGGGATCTAGAAAATTCTGGCGCACTGGCGACTCCTTTTATTAGTGATCTAGATTTCCTTAGTGAAAATATCTAGAAAGAGAAGAGAAAAGAAAGAATGGTGCTTTACGCTCGTCACGTGTACAGCACAGTGACATTCTTTCTTCACGTACATGCAGTGTTATTTTTACATTTGCAACCTATACAGTATTATTGTAATATAGATTGCACCTTTGCAATCCCATCATTCTTTAATTGTATATTTATATTTGTTTGATTGATTTGTTTGATCATTGGCCTTCTGTTTGTACTCTGTAAAATGACAGTTTAATCCAATCTAAATCAGAGCACCGGCTCAGCCATGATACAGCACCCCTGGAGCACAGAAGGTTAAGGGCCTTGTTCAAGGGCCCAAGATTGGCGATACCAAGGCTCGAACCCCCGACCTTCTGATCATTAAGCCAGAGCGTTATCCACTGAGCTCTACTCCCCAAGGAACGTTTATTTAAGTTTATTATTCCAGTTAACTAATATAATCCGCTTCAACAAGCTGTTGGTTGAAGCTGACAGATTTACGTTTACTCAAACGCTACAGTTTGCATCCTTTAGGACTTTGTATTATTGTATTGGCGTTTTTTTTAAATTGGGGTTTAAAAAAAAAAGAATAAACCTTTTATGGTAGTGAACTCGCCATTAAACGGCGCCCCTGAAGCCTAAAGCACAAAGGCCCTGCCTAAGAGTGGTAGTTTGGTGAAACTTGGACTTGAACCCATGACCTTCCAATTAGTAATTCAGAGTCTAAACCACTGAGCTATGACTTCTCTCTAAAGTACATACAGTGGGGGCTTCATTTTGGGGTCATCTAAAACAGAAGCATTTGACTTGTAGAGGAATTATAGGTTCTTGGATTGTTTAGGAAATCGGAAATCGGAAAAAAATCAACAGCGCATTCCAATAAAGTTTTGCTTCGACACATTTTTTCCCCAAGATTGCCTCACGGTCTTCAGCCATGTCATGATCCCGTGCTACAGGTTTTAATAGAATGGAAACTTCACTTTACAGCCCTGTTCGATTCTTATTTTTCACTTTGCGCACCACTCTGTAATGCATCTTCGTCTTATTTTTCCCAGGCTGCAGTTTATTGCCACAATCTTTTTAATTGATGAGAAAAAAAAAAAAAACAATTAATCAGTGTTTTAAATGAAGTACTGCTCTACACGGATTAAGATTAATGGAACCCCCCGGCTTTGATGCTCATGGGATTTGGCCTAGCTCACCCTATCGTCCTTCTTTAATAAAGTTTTTCTTTGTAATTAATATTAGAACAGAAGCGTAGCTGTTCGAGTCGGAAGTGAGCCGAAACGCATCCCTGGCGCTGATTTTCCCCTCCCTGGCGGAAGTCCAGTTTCAATACGTCAGTGTGAAGAGAAAAACAGTTTGCATGAAACTCTGGCTAAGATAAATTGCCTGCGTGAGCAGGTCGCAGGACCCTGGCGGGTATCTAACACGCGTCCAACGAGGGTGATTAATTGCTGTCAGAGAAAATCCAAGCAGTCATTATGCATACGGAGCTGGAGTCGGTGCCGGAGCTGCTTGTTTGGTGGTCGAACAATTTTGTTTTTTTGTTTTTTCTCACTTGGGATGGATGATCAGAATCGATTTTCTCGCATCCATCTCAGCAAAGTTCTTCACCAGAAACTGAGCATGCAGGACTTTTAGTAATTTATGTCTTTTCCCAGTGATCCCAGTTAAATGATTTTCATTTAAACAGTTTTATTTGTAAACTTTGACACGTTTAAAAGAAATAAACAAACAAGTGACATTTGTAACATAAATGCTTAATCAGCTACTACGTGGCTGTTATTAGAGGTCGACCGATATTTTGTTTGTATTTATGTTGACCGTATTTTACCGATATCGATAGCTAGATTGGATCATACTTGCCGATAACAGATTAATCAATTATGGTTTTCACACCAAATTTAGTATTTTTATGTGTCATTCAACTTATATGGTGAATGTGGCAGAGCTACACCATGAATTTGACAAGAGGAAAATGTTAAAACTAGAAATGAACAAATCAGAAAACAAATTAATATGCAAGATACACGGGAAGTAGAACAGAATGCAGTAAAAAAGTCTGCAGGTGTGTAAAAATGTACAAAAATGTAATGTAATATATCATGTAATGTAAATAGTTTGCACTATTTGGAGAAAAAAGTATTTAAAGTAAACACAGAACTTCATTTACAGGAAACAATGTTATAGGATTTACAAGAAAAGACAATATCTTGTATATCTTGAATGACAAATGTCTCGTCCAATGAGTGGGAAGTATTTTATTCACAAAATATACCTACATTATTTCCGGTTTGTTTGAATTGTCATTGTGTTTTTGGATTTGTTCATTTCTTTTTGGATTCATTTATTTGTATTTGAATTTGTTTGCTGATTTTTTCATCTGTTTTCTGATTTTTTTTTTTTTTTTTTTTTTTTTTTTGTCCATTTGTTTTCTGATATTTTGTTTTCAGATTTGTTTATTTGTTTTCAGATTTTTTTTAATTTGTCCTTTTGTTTTCTTATTTGTTATTTTGTTTTTCGGATTTGTTCATTTGTTTTCTGATTTGTTTATTTTATTTGTCCTTTTGTTTTCTGATCTGTTTATTTTGGTGTCTGATTTGTTTATTTTGTTTTCTTATTTGTTATTTTGTTTTTCGGATTTGTTCATTTGTTTTCTGATTTGTTTATTTTGTTTTCCGATTTGTTTATTTTGTTTTCTGATTTGTTCAATTGTTTTTGTTTCATAATTTGTTTTGCACTTTTCAGCCACTTATAAGAGATGGATTGTAGTGAGAATTGTTTCCAAGCGTTCACCCATAAAATGAAGCCCAATCCGATCCTCATCTCCACTTGTTGGTTGACTATTTGTAAATTTGATATGGAGTTATAGACGTATTAACAACTCAAAGGCGTTTTTAGGTTTAAAAATTGAAATTCAATTGATCCAAAATGTAGAGTTCTGATGTGGATTTTTTTTAAATGTATCACTAGAAGTTTTGTTCTTTTCAGGATTGTTCTCATACACTTTCAGGGTTTGAGGGTCCAAAATTGGCTGAAGGGTTGATCTACTAGCCTTGCTCTTAATTGGGTAGCAGCTGTAGTGTGTTCCTGCCAGTTTTCTTTGCAGTGTGGCGAAATTACACCTCATGCCAGAAGACCGCCGCGCGCTGGTGTCTTGCCAGATTTTCGGCTTTAGGTTAAGCTTTTTTTCTTCCACCCTCTGGCTCTTTGAAAGCACTCGGGAGTCCGGGGTTCCTACAGGAAACGAATGGGCAAATACAATTCAATGGAACAGTTTGCTTTTTCTCTTTTGCGCTGTTTTTTTTTTTTTTTTTTTTGGACAGGGACAGCTTGCAGTCTGACAGCGCTGGCACTTCCTACCGTGTTTGGGCACAGGTGCCTGCAGTTATTTCTGCTTATGATAATGTTTACAAAGAGGGGAGAAGATCAAGATGGCAGTTTCACACTAACGACAATGCTGTTATTGCTTTTCACTGCGGGTGGGTTGAGGGAAACCATGGATCTGCTATCAGGGCTTGGCTGGAACCAAACCTACTTGTTTATTTATTTATTTATTTACTTATTTTTGGCTCTAAGTTTGAAGTTACTTGAATTTCTTTGTCTTTGGAAACATGCTTGAAACATCTGTTTTTTTTGGGGGATTTTTTTTGGCTGCTTTGGCTAGAATTAACTGTGAATACATTTTTTGGGATGCGCCATTGTGTTTCCGTGCAGCGATTTTTAGACTTTGTTGGATCTTGGATCTCTTCTGGTCATTCATTCCTGAGATTTAGATGAACAATGGGTTATTCTGTAAGGGTTCTTGGAAAATAGTGGCCAGCAGGTGTGTTGTTATAGAGGTCACAATCAAGGCACATCAAACCCCCCATATACTTATTTATATATTTGATGGTAATAAAAGCATTACATATTATCTGAAGTGTAACACATGCTATTTTGGGTTGTAATCTGTGTGTGTGTGTGTGTGTGTGTGTGTGTGTGTGTGTGTTGACAGGGAAAGCTCTATCTGCTTATCGAAGAGTTCAGTCAGCTCTTTCGCGCTCTGGTGCCCATCCAGATGTGGTACAAGTACATCATGGGCGAGGATCCATCCAGCAGCTACTTCCTTGGTGCAGTGTTGATTATCATATACAGCCTGTGCAAGGTACGGAGCCTTGCGTTTTGTGTTCCCATTTTATCCCTTAAATGATTGTCGAGTTCCTATTTCACACTCGGACAGATTTTTCCCTGAAAGTCCAGATGTTACACGGCACACAACTGTAGGAGTCATAACCTGGAAATGACACTTTAATAATACACCAAATACGTGTCTCCTGTTACTTATATTGGAGTTTGTCGAGCAAAAATGTCTAGCTACGAACTGTGCATTTACCATCATACTTCTATCTGTTTTCATTTCGTTCCAGTCGTTTGACCTGTGTGGACGAATATCAGGAATTCGGAAAGCCTTCCTGGTGCTCTGTAGCTCACAGGTTTGTCTTTGTTCTATATTTATTACAAGTTTTATGCACTACAATATTCCATAGCATTCCAGGAATTGCATACAAAACCCCCTTTTCTGTATGTAGACCAACTGTATTTTAACAGACATATTTTTCCCTCAGTATATAAATACAATTATTACAATATTTATATATTATAAAAAATATTATAAAAAACACAAGAATTACACAATCCCCCCCCACACAGAGTAAACATGGAGGTGGAACGCTTAATGGTTTAGGGTTGTTCTGGAGAAGAGAAGATTGGAGATTTATTCTGGGTAAAAGGAACCAACATGGCAACCATTCCATACTTCAACACCACGCAATTCCTATTGGACTGCAGCCATTTGGAACCGACTTCACCGCACAACAAGACGATGAGACGATTGGTTTGTGAGATCTCAGAGAACAAACAGTCATCTGGAGTGTTTCTATCATGGAACCACCTGCCCAGTCACTGCACCTAAATCCTATTGAACTGCTCTGGGATGAACTGGATCACAATAAAGAAATCTCCAACTAGTGAAGAACATGTTTTAGCAGGTGATACAAGAGGAATGCCAACAGTGTGTATAGCTGTTATTCAGGCTAAGAGGATTTTTCAATGAAAATAAAGTCCAACATCTGCACAAATATACTGTATATAAATATAAATATAGATATAACATATATTTTTGGTCAAAGTAAAACCATTAAATGAACATGTTATCTAGACGAGGTGTTTCCAAACTTCCAACAGTTTTACTATCGATGTTGTATCTGTTCAGTGCTCCTGATATTCACATCCATATTCAGATTGAAACATGGAGTGGGCGTGGCCTAAAACCAGACCTATTTTCCTCCCTTTTTTCTTTCTTTCAGGACATATCTTTATAGGTAATCAATTAGTATTAGTGTGAACAATATCAGCACTATGCTTCCAGCTCTCTCAATATCACTTATTGATTATTTTCCTATAATATCAATTAATAATAAAATTTGCACACAGACTCTGATGAATTGTACATCTTGGTTCATGAATAACCGTGTGTGTGTGTGTGTATGTGTGTGTGTGTGTGTGTGTGTGTGTGTGTAACAGAGTTACGGTATTAGGGCCAGCACGCAGCAGTGCAGTGAGGCAGGAGATGTGTGTGCAATCTGCCAGGCTGATTTCCGAGAGCCAGTCGCTCTTCTCTGTCAGGTAAGAGCCGTGCAGTACATAGTATCTTAGAGATAGTAAGATGGGGCGTCGCTATAAAAATAACCGATGTGATGCATCGATTAAAAAAATGTGCATTGTTACAAGTTGGAAGAAAGAAAGAAAGAAAGAAAGGAAAGAAAGAAAGAAAGAAAGAAAGAAAGAAAGAAAGAAAGAAAGTAGAAAGAAAGAAAGAAAGAAAGAAGGCAAATGGAAAGAAAGAAAGAAAGAAAGAAAGAAAGAAAGAAAGAAAAAAGAAAGAAAGAAAGAAAGAAGGCAAATGGAAAGAAAGAAAAAAAGAAGGCAAATGGAAAGAAAGAAAGAAAGAAAGAAAGAAAGAAAGAAAGAAAAAAGAAAGAAAGAAAGAAAGAAGGCAAATGGAAAGAAAGAAAGAAAGAAAGAAATGCAAGGAGGGAAGAAAGAAAGGAAGGAACTAAGAAATAAAATGTAAACAAATAAAAAAAAAAATGAAAAGAAAGTGGCAAAGAAAGACAGAAAGAAGGGAAATGGAAGAACCGAAAAACAGAAAAAAGAAAGTAAAATGGAAGAAAAAATTGACAGAAAGAAGAAAAATGGAAGAAAAGAAAGAAAGAAAGAAAGAAAGAAAGAAAGAAAGAAAGAAAGTAAAAATATCAAAGTAAAGGAAGAAAATGAGAGAATAATAAAAAAAGAAAGAAGGAAAATGGAAGGGATATAAGAAATTTAAATTAATAATTTTAATACTCTAATCAACATGCGCATGGACAAATATTGATGCAAATGTATGTTTATAGTTAGTGAAACTCAACATAAAGCATGAAAACTAAATGTACTTGTAAATGTTTTAAAGCAATTACTGTGTTTTAAAAGACGTAAATGATCAGGACACCAAATGGAACTTTTGCTGTTTCCACACGGACGGTTTTAAATGCCGGATGTGTGCATCATGCCAGATTTTGGTGCTGATTTGAGATTTAGTGCATCAGTAAAACAAATGTTTAGTGATTCATAATTACTATTTTTTTATATCTAAGTGAAGAAAGGACTTTGTGAGTAGCCTATACGTAGTTCCTCTGCTTGTTTATTGGTTGAAGTGTCCTATGATGTCAAAAAAGAGTTAAAGATACGTTATACTTTACTTTCTGTACTGTATTAACATTTTAATTCATTTTATAATAAATAATTATATTTTCATAAAATAATTGCAACCTAAAACTCCATAGAAACAATTCCCTATAAGTGTTTTGGTCTATCGTGCTTTCCTCTACAGACCCGGAAAATCAGCCAAACTTATTAATGTGGCAAATTAAATTCCGCGATAAACCAGAGGGGGCGCCAGATTCCAACCATTGAATCATTTGCCATTGAATCGTATTGCATTGAAGTCGATTGTAATCGGGTCACGCTGTATCGTAACGGCGGTGAATCGTATCGTATGCGTGATGGTGTGAGTCGCATTGGTTTCAGTTATAGTATTATGGTATGTTTTACACAGTGTTTACTGAGACGTGTGTAAATCCGGGAAAACTTTCCAATTCGTGGTTTTTGTTTGTTCTTCAGCATGTGTTCTGTGAAGACTGTCTGTGTCTGTGGTTCGACCGGGAACGGACGTGCCCCCTGTGCCGAGCGGCCGTCGTGGAAACGCCACGCAGCTGGAAGGACGGCACCACATCTGCACACTTCCAGATCTACTAATCCAGATGTGCTGATACACTCTTCTTAAAGGTCCCTAGATACTGACAGTATGATTATTTCAGACGAGTATAAAATTATAAGATTTGTCTTCACACTGGTAGAAAATCATATTCCAGGCTGTCGGAGTGGAAACGGCTGGATTTCTGATCGCTTCCTGAAACCCCCATAGAACCCCCGAGTCCCATCTCACAGCCTGGACTTTCTCTCTCTCTCTCTCTCTCTCTCTCTCTCTCTCTCTCTCTCTCTCTCTTTTTTTTTTCATCGATCGGATTGAAAGTTGCTCTGTTTCCGCTGCATCAGCACTTATTCCTGATATAAAAGAGCGTCTTAGAATAAATGTTTCTGTTTATCCCCTAAAAAGCTGAATCTGTTCAATAATATTCAAACGCATGACGATGTATTGACTGTGTTCATTTTTACTCAAATAAAAGTGACTTTCAGTAACAAAATAACGAAAGCAAACCAGTCGTGTGCTTCCCTTTCGCTCCGTTCCAAAACTTTTTATTGTCAGAAATCACAGAAAAAAAATCACAATATCAAAATAGCAGAGTTCAGTGGAATAAAAACACAGTAACGCGAGCTACGTTCATCATCCGGTGTGTAGAAAAGATTGTAGCTTTTATGTAAACATTAGTCTGATATTAGGCTTTTATTATTTTTTTTGATTCTGCATTAACACTGCAAGCAACCGTCCGGTCAAAGCCCTTTATAAAAAGCTCTAGAAAAGATTTGTCTCATTTTAGAAGTACCGAGTGTAGATAAAAATACAACCCTGACACGCAAAGTGTACGAATCTACAGCGTAACGAAGAGAATCGGAGCTGAAAAGAAATCTAACGAAGAAACAAACAAGAAAACAAGAAAAAAAAGAAAAGAAAAACACATCAGTTCTAACATTAATGTATAAATTGATTTAAAAAAAAAAAAAGGAAATATGCCGTGAAATCAGAGTTTCAATTATAAGAATGAAAGAAAACGGAAAGAAAGACAGAAGGTATGTGGATAGAAAGAAAAAAAGGAGAAAGAAAGAAAGAAAGAAAGAAAGAAATGAAAAGAAAAAAGTACGAAAATGAAAAAAATAAAACTGGAGGACAGAAGAAAGAAAGAAAAAAGAAGGAAAAGAAGAACAAAATAGAGAGAAAGAAGGTTTATGGATAGAAAATGTATAGAAATAAAGAAATGAAAACAATGTATGAAAATGAAAAAAGAGAAAATTGAAGGAAAAAAAAGATGAAAAAAGAAAATTGAAGGAAAAAAAGATAGAAAGATAGAAAGAAAGAAAGAAAGAAAGAAAGAAAGAAAGAAAGAAAGAAAGAAAGAAAGAAGGAAGAAAAAATAGAAAGCAAGAAGGTATGTGGATAGAAAGAAAAAAGGAAAATGTATAGAAAGATAAAAAAGAAAGTATAAAAATAAAAAAAAGCGAAAACTGAAGGAAGGAAAGAAAGAAAAATAAATAAAATTGAAAGAAAGAAAGGACAGAAAGGAAGGAAAATGGAAAGAAAGAAGGTATGTGGATAGAAAGAAAAAAGGAAAATGGATAGAAAGAAAAGAAAGTACAAAAATGAAAAAAGAGTCAAATAAAAGGGGGAAAAAATGGAAAGAAATAAGGCAAATAAATAGAAAGAAATGGAAAGGAAGCATGTGAGAATAAATAGAGGAACGAATGAAGGAAGAAAGGAAATTAGGAAAGAAAGAAAATAAAACTGCTGACTAATCTGTAGCTTATTATTATTATTATTATAATTATTATAATTATTATTATTATAATGATTGTGATTATTATTAGTTGAGTTCCAGTGCAATATGCAGAGGGGGTTTTGGTAAAGCGCTCGTCCTCTGAAGAATCGTCATGGATACGTTTGGGAATTGATAAAGTTTCGGATAAATTATTTCCAGCAATAAATAGAAATCAGTTTTAAAGTCTTCACACTCCGACTGTGGCGAAGGTGACATTTTTTCCCCCTCCAGCACCAGGGGACAGTGAGACAGGGGACAGTGACCTCATCGGCGTGTTCTCGGCGTCCCCGGAGACTTGGTGGTCGTTTTGACTACGTCTGACCTGAACGCCTCCGTAGCAAAAAAAAACAATCGAATGACATCATTTCACAGCTGGTGCACGCCGGAGGCTTCGGCGCTCGTCCGAGAGGGGGAGACTGGGAGGAGATGAACGTGTGGATGTGATGGTATGACCAAAAAATACACTTCACCAAAAACACCAGTATGTACACGAGGACAAAACAAAAACAAATCCAGGGACGAGGACTGCCTGCATCTTCACCTCCACCTCCACGTCTCTCTCCTCACATATCCTCACATCTCGATCTGACCTGCAGCACGGCAGAGAAGCTTTTAATCAATAACAATCTGAAAATATTTTAACTTCACACTGTTACATAAAACAGAAGTTCACCAAAAACATCTACTTTCTCCAGCCATGTGTGGTTCTTCACCAAAGTTGAAGTAGATCTAGATGTGCTTTACATGGGGAAGAGTGGAAGATGTCCTGCTATATAGACTCCTGGCTTATTTACCTCACCTACATCAGTACCACGAAGCTCCACAAGAACACTTCAGAATCTAGTGGAACATCTTCAGGGAATGGGGATTAAATGTGGATTTGGCATGTTCAGAAAAGCATCTTATGGTCACGTGTCCACAAACTTTTATTGTACAATGAATCTTATAAATACTATAATTTATATACTTTATTATTTATGCTGCACATATTGTTTATACGTTAGTACTTTAGTATGATTTATTTTTATTTAATAACTTTTTTAATTTTTTTTTTTTATTATTTGTTTGAACTTTTTTTGTACCTGTTGCATTTCTTTTCTTTCACATTTCTGTTACTGTAAAAAATCATAATTTGACCTTCTCTGCATGTGTGCAATTTTCACAACTTTACTTTTTACATTACATTTGTTTTTGTTTTTCCCTTTTTAGATTTTTACATTTATTTCTCTCTGTACATTACTTTAAAATGTGTTTTATTATATCAGTTTACATTTTTACAATTAAATCTTTGTATCACATTTACAATGCATTTAGTTCAACTTCTACAATTCAATATTATATTTATTTATTTAAACACTTCACCTGATTCTTACTTTTTTTATTCCTTTTCTTTCCTTCTTTTACTTTTTTCTTTGTAATACATTTCTTATTTTTTCCCCCCTCTACTCTTTAAATTCGTTCTCTTACATTGCATTTGTCCCTCTGTTTATTTGCTGCTTTCTTTTGTTTCATTTTCTCTCTCTAAATACACCTTCTTTCTTTTTTCTTTCTTTCTTTTTTCTTTCTTGCCATTTTCCCTCTTACTGTCTTTCTTTATTTCTCTTTCTTTCTTTCTTTCTTTCTTTCTTTCTTTCTTTCTTTCTTTCTTTCTTTCTTTGCATTTTCCTTATTACTGTCTTTCTTTTTTATTTTTCTTTCTTTCTTTCTTTCTTTCTTTCCATATTACTGTCTTTCTTTCTTTCTTTCTTTCTTTCTTTCTTTCTTTCTTTCTTTCTTTCTTTCTTTCCCATTCATTCATTCTTTGCATTTTCCTTATTACTGTCATCCTTTCTTTCTTTCTTTCTTTCTTTCTTTCTTTCTTTCTTTCTTTCTTTTTTTCCTTCTTTCCATTTCCTTATTACTGTCTTTCTTTTTCTCTTTCTTTCTTTCTTTCTTTCTTTCTTTCTTTCTTTCTTTCTTTCTTTCTTTCGTTCTTTCTTTGCATTTTCCTTATTACTGACTCTTTCTTTCTTTCTTTCTTTCTTGCTTTCTTTCTTTCTTTCTTTCCATTTCGTTATTACTGTCTTTCTTTTTTCTTTTTATTTCTTTCTTTTGTTCTTTCTTTGCATTTTCCTTATTACTGACTCTTTCTTTCTTTCTTTCTTTCTTTCTTTCTTTCTTTCTTTCTTTCTTTCTTTCTTTCTTTCTTTCTTTCACGTCTGAAGTTCACACGCCGAATTTTTTTCCAAATGACGTCACATTTTGTTTATCCTCACAAACACACTCAAGAAACGAATCGTTTTTCTTTTTTTCTTCCTCCAGACGAGGTAAAAATAAAAGGACAAAGGCTAACAGCGATGCTTTATAAAAGAGTGGACGGTGAGATTTTCCGAGACTGGAGTCGTGGCGCTGTTTATCTTTCTCTTCTTTACTTCTTTCATTTTTTTTTTTGTCCTCCCTCTCTCCATTAACACCCCCCCTCCCTTCCTACCCCGTGCAGGAAGGCTCACCTGTGTCGCGCGCTCACCTGTTGCAGCCCGTGTCGCTCGGGTCGCCTACAGATGTCGCTTCGCCGCGAGTAGCAGTAGCACGAGCCCCGTGACCGGGGCCGCCGCGCGGATGACGCGCGCGCCGCCGAGCCAGACGCAGCGGCTCGCGGCGCTTTTGTTGCCGCGCGCCGCCCGCGCCGCCTCCAGCTCGTCGCCGATTCTGCGCAAGCGGAGCGCGAGACAGCGCGCGGAACACGCCCGCGCGCACAGAGCGAGTCCCGGCGGGCGCGCGGCAGCGGTCATCTCTGCCCGCATCAGGCGACACATCCTCCACCGGTAAGCACGCGCGCTCACTTTGCACTCACGCGCGTGTCTCTGAACCTGTCCGTGATCCGTGATGCTCCGTCTCTCTCTCTCTCTCTCTCTCTCTCTCTCTCTCTCTCTCTCTCTCTATCTCTGTGTGTGCGTGCGCGCGTGTGTGTGTGTCCGTGTGTGTTTTTGTTTCGCATGTGTGCGCTATTATTTATTAAAAGTGTCACATGGTTTAGGGTTTACATCATCTACTCCCAAAAGAGAGCTCTAACAGTTAACTCTTCAAATCCCCTCACTCGAGCCTCCTCCTGTCTCTGTGATCACTGATATGCGTGCGCGTGTGTGTGTGTGTCCGTGTATGTTTTTGTTTCGCATGTGTGCGCTATTATTTATTAAAAGTGTCACATGGTTTAGGGTTTACATCATCTACTCCCAAAAGAGAGCTCTAACAGTTAACTCTTCAAATCCCCTCACTCGAGCCTCCTCCTGTCTCTGTGATCACTGATATCACAGACTGAACAACTGTAAACTTTACATTTACACTCAACATATTTACAGTAATGTAGTGTATATTTACAGCAAATAACAACACATCATGTTTACAGTAAACAAGTATAAAGTGTCAGTTTGTAATTGAAAACATTGACAGTAAAGTACTGTAAAATTATAGCGAATGCATTGTGTTTTAGTGTAAAATACTAAACATTTACATTAAATAAAAAAATTTACAATGTGGTCCTGCACATTTACAGCCACATTTTATTTACTTTACTGTAAAGTACAGCTAAAAAGGCTTCTTTACAGTAAAATACTGGATACTAGCAGCAAAGTGTTGCATATTTACAGCATCTAAAACATTGACAGTAAATTACTGTAAAATTATAGTGAATACATAGATTTTTTGTGTAAAAAACTGAACATTTACAGTAAATGAAATATTTTCAATGAGGCACTGCACATTTACAGCAAAATTATTTAAACTTTACTGTACATACTGGATATTAACAGTATTAAGAGTTGCATATTTACAGCATATAAAACATTGACGGTAACTTACTGTATATTCACAGCACATAACAATCATATTTACAGTAAAGAATGTAAATATTAAGTAAAGTAAAGAATAATATATATTTACAGTAAATAACATAAAAAAACATATACAATATTGTCAGTAAAATATTGTACACTTGTAGTTAATACCTTAACAAAATTAATTTACATTAAAGTACATAAGTTAATTGATATTTTTTTACAGTAAAGTACTGTACATTTACAGCAGAGTCGTATATTTAAAGTCCATAACAAAAAAATGGCTTGTTACAGTATTTACAGTAAAGTAATATAACTTTACAGTTAATACCTTAACAAAACATGTTTAAATTAAAAACTTTACAACAAATATTTACAAAACAGAGTGAGGCAGTTTGACTGATTACTTTGTCTTGGATTCATGTAAGATTTCAATTGTTAATTTAAAAAGTAAAAAAAAAATTGCTTGTATAGTTTGTGAATATTTATTTATTATTTATTTACTAAATTTGAAGTATCTCAGTGGTTAAGATCCCAGCACCAAGAAACTGCCACTGCCGGGCCCTTAAGCAAGGCCCTCAACTTTTAAATGCTCAGATAATTATAATTAATTCATAATTGTAAGTCATTTATATTAACTTTATAACAGCTGCTTTTTATTTGGTCTGAGAAACTGTATTAATTACTGTACACATGCTACAACTGTATTAAACCACATGAACATAAATACAAAAAGTCGTGTTCAGTTCATCTTTATTTTGCTCCTAAACAAGTCTTTTGTTACCTAAAATGAGTTTGTGTTTGTTCACAGTAAAATAAGTATCTCTTCTAAACTCGTTTATGCTTAATTTGCATTTTCTTGAATATTTTGTGTCACAAATTTGTGACACAAAACTAACATCCAATAGTGCATTATGGGTAAACTTTACAGGCTAAAACATCTGTCACTTCAATAATACACATCTGTATGGAATTACGTTAAGAGAAATGGATTGTGTTGCAGCTGAGGAGTTCATGAGCACTACAGCAACATTACTGTATTATTATCAGTCAAGTCAGGTTTATTTCTATTGCGCTTTTCACAACAGACATTGTCTCAAAGCAGCTTTACAGAATTTAACAGTGACGGTGAATGGTGTGTATTTATCCCTGATGAGCAGCGGTGGCGACTGTGACAAGAACAAACTCCCTAAGATGTTATGAGGAAGGAACCTTGAGAGGAACCAGACTCAAAAAGGGAACCCATCCTCATTTGGGTGACATCAAGGGTGTGATTATAGTCTTTACTACTACTAATAATAATTAGTTCTCACTCTCATATTGTTAAGTTTTATTATTATTATTATTATTAAAAGTAAAAATATTGTCAGCACTTTTACCAACGTCAGATGATACCAAATTGTGCGAATTGGTAACTTCTATTTATTTATTTAAATGGTAACAAATACTCACTACAACATCTCCTTGGATTGTCAGGGACAAATCAACACAGACTTGGACACAAGCAGGTAAACAAATATTAGTCAAACTAACAATACGGTAGTTGGATGTACGTCTTCTAGGATTGGTAAAATTCACGATTCGCATTGGGGCATTGGCATAAAAGTTATCGATGTGATGCACCGATTTTTCCAGATGCAAATATTTTGGCGTTTTTTAACATATGGCGTTTTTTAACATATTTGTATTGGGGAAAAACTATTTATTTATATATTATTAGTAGTAGATGTGCTATACTTTTATTATTTAGAAATTGACTAATAATCTGCGATCAATATTTGATATACAGATCTTCTCGAGCACCTTCTCTCATCACCGAGGCGTGTCCTGAGAGTCACTTAGAATACAGATTAACCTGGCAGAGGTAGAGCTGCAACTTCATGCAGACACAACGGGAAAAAGAACATCAGGTTTTATTTAATCTTTGTTCCTTTTTTTGTTTTGTTTTTTGTTTTTTTGCACTACAAAGGCCTGTTTGTTATAGGGCCGTGCGTTGGAGGTCAGAAGTCTGAACCAAAGAAATAAAAGTGAACTGTACCATATCGAATATTCAAGTGTAGAATATTTTTCCCCCATTGCATCGTATGACATCGAATTGGACTCCTAAAAAAAAAGAAATATTGGTTAATCATTAAATCAACATTGGTCTTGTAATTTTTTTATACATTTTTTAAACACCAAAAAGGCAGAGAAAAATATTGTGTATATTGTTAAGCAAACGGAACCATTAAATGCGGCACCCGGAACTATTAAAAGTAAAGACGCATTATCCAGCCGAGGCGATTACGCGGTCGGACCGCGAAGTTTGTTTTGCTTCAGGTGGAGGGTAAAGGAAGAGTATTAATGCGGTGTATATGAACAGTTTTAACCTTAAATTCAACATGCAATGGAGGCTGGAGAAGATCTTGTGGACTTCAGGAAGCGATGGAAGCAGGAACTGGAGAAATCGACTCGGTTAAAAGGGGAGAGTGCTGCGGGGGATTTTGGACATTGTAGCCAAGCGGATGGGAAGAAAGAGCCGAGGAGCGGCCATGGTGCTGGAGAACGTGAGAAGAAACCCAGAGATGGGGATGGATGTAAAGATCAGCCCCAGTACGTGTCGATAGCAGAGGGGTTGTTGGATGGAAGGAGCAGCCCGCTGCTGGCCAGGATGGAGGAGGAGAGGATGCGGAGGAAGAGGCGCTGTGAGCGTGGAGAGGAACCGCAGCAGCTCCTCTCAGCTCCACACACTCCAAACAGAGCTCGTCTTACACTCATAGACCAGTTTATTCACGATCTGGTATGTTCAATATACGATTGGTGGGTAGATCCACTACTGGATATTATCTATTATTTGTTAAGCCTAAACAGTATACGAGTTGCTATCAAAAACTAGTTTTGTACCGTGACCAACAGATGGCAGCACGAGGCTGCGCACACAGTCACAGGGAGCACAGACCTGTGACAATCACCTGACATGTATATTTAGGCACATCGTCCTGTGTATGTCAAAGTAATGGGCAAATCATAATTTGTTTGAAATAACAATTGGTCTGCTCTTATTATTATTTCAAAAGGAAGCACAAAAAAATGAAATCCTCAGTGAATAATCAGCAATTCTCGATTTCCCCTATACCTGTTTAGAACGAGGTGAACGAAATCCCGTTCTTTGACATCGAGCTGCCGTATGAACTGGCTCTGAAGATCTTCCAGTTTCTAACCCGGGTTGATCTGGGGCGATGCGCTCAGGTAAGCAGCTTTATTTATTTAAATTTTGTATTTATTTTTCATTCTGATGTTCTGTAGGTGTTCAGATTAATATTTTTTTTACAATATCATGATAATTGTTCATACCCCTGATCACTTCTTTTATGCCACTGTAGTACAGATGATGCTTTAAGAATGATTTTTTAAATAATATATTATGTTGGGAAGTTTTTTTTTTTTTTTTATGAGAAACGAAGAAAAACTACAAGAGCAGCCTCTAGAGGCCAATCTCTGACACTACATGCTGTTTTTACCTGTGAGAGTGCGTGCTGCACGGAGAGCGCTATACTTTATTAATTATTAAACACCTTCTCACTCAATGAGTTTTCTTTATTTTCATGACTATGAAAATTGTAGATTCACACTGAAGGCATCAAAACTATGAATGAACACATGTGGAATTATATATGGAATTATATTCATAACAAAAAAGTGTGCAACAACTGAAAAATGTCATATTCTAGGTTCTTCATTCTTGCATTCTCTTGATGAGCTTCAAGAGGTAGTCACCTGAAATGGTCTTCCAACAGTCTTGAAGGAGTTCCCCGAGAGATGCTTGGCACTTGTTGGCCCTTTTGCCTTCACTCTGCGGTCCAGCTCACCCCTAAACCATCTCGATTGGGTTCAGGTCCGGTGACTGTGGAGGCCAGGTCATCTGGTGCAGCACCCCATCACTCTCCTTCTTAGTCAAATAGCCCTTCAGTGTGACTCTACAATTTTCATGGTCATGAAAATAAAGAAAACTCTTTGAATGAGAAGGTGTGTCCAAACTTTTGGTCTGTACTGTATATGAATTAATATATTCATATTTATTTCATTTGGCACATTTCAATTATCCGGTACTTTTTAAATGTATTTATTTATTCATTTTTTTTTTGTAATAACGTTTAGTACTATATTGCACATGGAGTGTTAAATATGTTAGTTTTTTAATTAGTATCCATTTTAAAAACTTTTGGTTGATTTATATCCGCAAGTACTATCGGTATTGGTACCATCCACTATCTAGTTGTTATAACAGAAATTAGAGATTAAATGTGGAATGTGCACACCAATTAAATACTCAGGTGTCCATGAAATTTCATCCAAATTGAGAAGTTATACTGAAAATCAAACTGCGTTTACATACGAAACGATTGTATATAAAGTTCAAGCGAGAACATCCAGACATCTTACGAAAAACCCATTAAAATAGACTTCCATCAATTAGTAAATCTATCTGATAGCATCTGATTGGAAAGTTCTTCAGTGTTCCCAGTGCATGGGAAGAAACCGAAACATCTAACTGATCTTCACAAGCAAAACATCTTTCCAGAAGAATATGTGGAGTGGAAAAAGGAACTAAATGTGGACTGAGATGTTCAGAAAGCACTTATTACTTATTATGGTCATGTGCTCATAAACGTTTGACCATAAAGTGTATTGTCTGGTGTGTCAGGTGAGCAAGTCGTGGAGAGTGTTAGCGGAGGACGAGGTCCTGTGGTACAGGTTGTTCCTCGAGGAAGGCTATCAGAAAGACGCGAGCGTGTCCGACTCGCCGTGCTGGAAAAGTACACTGAGGGACTGCTTTAACACTGAGAAAACTGTCAAGTACAACTGGAAGGTGAGTAACTGGTGCAGGTCTTCAGCACAAGAAACGCTTTACTTTAAGATGAAAGTAAGATCAGATTTAAGATCAGATGCGTTTGTGTGCGTGTGCAGTATTGACATTCGTTTTGTCTGTACATCCTGCAGAATCGAGTCGGGTCGATCAGCCAGCTGCAGTATGAACTCGGGAAAGTGCTGTGCGACGTCAGTTCCTCTGATAGACGGATCGTCGCAGGGTGAGCGTCCACTTACACACAGCCAACGTTTACTGCTAACTTCGATACTGTCACCTTTACAGAAATCCCCAGGTCGATTTGGATTTAGCTCTCGGTGTGTGCTGCGTCCCAATGTGCATACTTATACTTTTTAGAGAGAGACATCTCTTACAAAATAACAACACGTGTACCAGGACACAAACACGCCCATGTAACGGAAGGAAACGTTGTTGCTTAATGTTGCAGTTCAGTTCATATTGCAGTTCAGCTTTTTGTACTTTATAATCCACTTTAAAAGTCCTCTTTAATTTTTCAATATTAGCTTAGAATGTGTCTTTAGAAAAGTAGACGTAGACGATATCATTCGGGTACCACTGTAATACTCATTTCAACCTGCTACCATTTGGGACACGGTAACGCCACGATTTGGGACACGGTAACGCCACGATTTGGGACACGGTAACGCCACGATTTGGGACACGGTAATGCCAGGATTTGGGACACGGTAACGCCAGGATTTGGGACACGGTAACGGTATGCTTTGGGACATAGTAATGCTACGTTTTTGTAAATAGTAAGGCTATGATTTTGGGACATAGTAATGCTATGATTTGGGAAACGGTAATACTGCAATTTGTGACACATTAATGCTAAGATTTGGGACACGGTAACGCCACGATTTGGAGCACGGTATCGCCACGATTTGGGACACGGTAACGCCACGATTTGGGACACGGTAACGCCACGATTTGGGACACGGTATCGCCACGATTTGGGACACGGTATCGCCACGATTTGGGACACGGTAACGCCAAGATTTGGGACACGGTAACGGCAAGATTTGGGACACGGTAACGCTACGTTTTTGTAAATAGTAAGGCTATGATTTTGGGACATAGTAACGCTATGATTTGGGTAACGGTAATACTGCAATTTGTGACACATTAACGCTACGATTTGGGACACAGCAGCTCTACGATTTGTAAACAGTAATGCTATGATTTGGGACATAACCGCTACGATTTGAGTTAAAGGTATTTTGTGATTTGGGAAACGGTAATGTTGCGATTTGGGACACAGTAATGCTGCACAATACTGTGCTGACACAGATAAAAAAAAAAAAACACAATAACATTTACTATAAAAAAAAGATTTTAAGATAAACCACCAGGCAGAACTCATTTGTGTTTTTGAATTCATGCATCTTTGAGTAGCTACTTTTTGTATTACATCCTTACACATTATACTCGAGTACTTCTAAAATCAGGCATTTCCCCAGGTATACATCAGGTGACGTGCGGCTATGGGACACCCTCCACTGGGACACGGGTGCTTTGAACCTGCAGCCTGCCCACAGCACCAGAGCTGAGACTCCATCGGCATACGTTAGTGCGGTGCGAGTCACCGATACCGTGGCCTGCGCTGCTTACGAGAACGGTGTGAGGTTTGAGAGGTTTTGATTCATTGGTTTATTATCATCACTATAAAGTGTGAAAATAAATCTGAATGTTTAGGGTGTGTGAACGTCTGGAGCACCAGATCTGGTCGAGAGCCCATCCATCACTATCAGCACCTGCAGCAGGTGTGTGCCCTCGATCTGAGCGCCGACACACCAGTGGTCTCCTCTGCATCCGGGTCGGAGGTGCGAGTGGACGCTCCGGATGATCGGGGCTACTGGAGCACCGTGTGTCTCACCCAGTTGGATAAACCTGTAAGTGAATATTTAGTGACGAACAATGAAACCATGACTCCTACATTTAAACCTTTTTGTAGTCATCAGTTGTTGCTTCCACATATGTTGTAAGCAGCTGTAAGCATATGTTGCAGCAAGTTTTGGCCTTTCCTGCTTGACCTCTGGCTTTTTCCACTGACACTGGAGACTCCTTTCAAAAATGTTAAATAGACGTCTCTAAACTCTACTGTTATGTGGAGTATTTGGTGCATATCTTCATGTATATTTGTCTTGTTGCAGCCTGATACTACAACCGTTTTCTCATTAATCTACACTCAGTCAAAACAACAAAGTCAAAACAGAATTCTCGAAATGTCTGTAAATGTATTTAAAAGAGTGAAACGACAAGGTGGATTGGTGGAGGGCTGCAATGATGTCGTCAAGAACTTCAGGAACTTTGTCTCATCTCCACACAGGATCTCCAGAGCTCAGTCAGAGAGACCACCTGGTTCTTAGTCACCTCTCTCACTAAGGCTTTTCTCTTCCACGATTTCTCAGTTTGGCCTCTTTAAAGAATCCACGTTTGTGCCACATTTCTTCCATTTGAAAATTATGGAGGAGACTGTGTTCTTGGAAATCTTTTTTTTGTAGCCTTCCTGAAATCTATGCCTTACAACAACCAGTGTTTGAGCTTTGCATGCATGTGTTTGAGATCTGCATGCCTCACAGCATCGTCAGCTGTGAGGGCTCTTCTATAGAGGTGTGCACCTTTCCAAACCATGTCCAATTAATTTTACATAGGTGGACTTCTGCGAAGGTGTTGAAACATCTTGGGAATGTTCGAGAGGACTAGGAAGGCACCTGAGCAGACTTCTCAATGTACATGTTTTCACCTGATGAAAACATTTTTTTTTATTAAAAACAATTATAGTTTCAGGCTGCAACAGAACAATATTGGAGGGGTGTCCAAATACTTTTTGAATGCACTGTGTAAGACTTTTAGATTAGCAAAATTTTTTTTTTTAATTTGTATTAGCGTGTAAGAAAAAGAGCATTGGAGGGGAAAAAAGGTGTGTATGGTATCAACGGTCTCCAAAAAAAATCGACATTTATTTGTCTGGTTGTCTAGGTGGACGGGGTGTTGGTGGTTCCAGGGAAGCGTGAGAGCCCACTGGTTTCAGCCTGGGCTGGTGAGAGTGTGTATCTGCTAGGTCCAAGTGTGAGAAAGGAAGACCATGAGGAAGAGAAGCAAGAAGGAGCTCGAGTTCTTCATTCGGTGTACGGCCAACCCGTGACCTGCCTGGGTGTGAGCGCATGCCGAGCTGCGGTGGGAGTGAAGAGCTGCGGCTGGGGCATGAACGACGGAGGAAACAAGGTCAGTCCGCAATCGTACTACACAAGACGTAATTCTTACAGATGATTTACTTAAATATCAACATTGTAGGAGACCCAGATTTATACACTGATCAGGCATAACATTAACAGTTCGTCTAACAGTCGTCTAGACATCACAATTTGGTCCTCGCCAAACTCGCTCCAATTCTTTCGCTTGCCCATTTTTCCTGCTTTAAACACGTCAACTTTAGGACAAAATGTTCACTTGTTGCCTAATAAATACCCACTTGCCATGCCATGATGGAGAGATAATCAGTGTTCTTCACTAAGAGTTTTTGTTTAACAACCGACATTGGCCCGAAGCAGCTTTTACAGAATGAAATAAATTCTAAATATTACATTTTAGCATCATAAACGATCCCTTATGAGCGAGCAAGTGGTGATGATGGCAAGGCAAAACTCCCTGAGATACGTGGTACGAGGAAGAACCCATGAGAGGAACCAGACTCAAAAGGGAACCCATTCATTCATATGTGTAATGAATGTCCCGTAGTTATAGTTTCATCATTGATGGACAAATGATGAAAAAACTTTGATCAATTACAATCCAAATCCATCTACATAATTGTTGAGTTAAAACCCTCCACAGTAACCTCATGCGTCTTCATGTGGAATCATTCCAGAAGTTGCCAGAAGTCCATAGATGGACAGAAAAAGAGAGAAAGTTCAGGAAGATTGCAAGAAGTGCTAGTTTTTTGTGTTGTTTTTTCGCTAAAGAGATTTTATTTCAAATTTAATTCAAAGAATAGAAATTCAAGCTACAGAAATGAAATCATGCGTTAACCAGGTGAAATCACTTGTGGGGCGGTGGTAGCTCGGTGGTTTTGGACCTTGGATCAGAAGGAAGTGGGTTCAAATCCCAAACTTCCAATTCTGGGTCAATGAGCGAGGCTATTAGTATTCAACCGCTCAGGTGTAAATCATAAATCAATCAAGTTGGCATTGTGCGTTCATATCATCTGGTGGTAAATAGATTTTTAAATAGTTTCTCATTTATATATATTTTGCCCTATTTTTATAACACTTTTGTTACATGGTAATTTCTTGGTGTGTGTGTGTGTGTGTGTGTGTGTGTGTGTGTGTGTGTGTGTGTGTGTAAATTCTCAAGAGCACGGCTGTTATGAGCTGGTACATTTGGGGTCGTTTCAAAAATAGTTCCTCTCCTTTAGGACCACTCACATAATTAGTACAAGCCTTGGGTCCTGAAGTTTCTCATAGGAGACTTCTGTTTGTTTTTAGTCTTGATGTTTCAGAGAAACGGCGCTTTATTTGTTTAGTCTGTGCCCCAAACACGTTAGAGACGGACTAAAAGAAATAAAAACCCAGGGGACTTATTAGAGTTTAAACCGTGTTAATCACCATGGTCATCATGTAGAAAAAAAGCCTAACAACACTTAAGTCCGATGTGTAAACGCTTTTATAATAAACTACTCATGTCACTAGAGACTTTCCTGAGAAATTAAAAAGACCTCTTTGGTCTTCAGAGATGTTCACCTGAGCTCAGGTCCAGCTCCCGGAGGAACCGGACCGAACGGTAGCTGGAGTAATGTGTAACGCAGGATGACTGTAGATGGTAATTAGATGAGTGCATGATGGATGTGTGCAGATGGTGTCCCTCCGTATTAGACAATAGCTTGGCTCTGCTTCCCCGCTGACATCACCGCCATTTAAACACTCTCATTAGCGAGACGGGCTTCAAAAACTACAGCGAAGCGAACGGCGAATCTTTGAGTGACAGAACAATTTCTCAAAGCCCCGTTTCATCTAAATGATGTCAGGGGAGGAATATTTCACCCTCAAACAGCTTTTTGCTGAAGAAAAATGATGAATAAATTTCAGCTTGGTTTCATAGCGTTGCTGTTTTTATTTGTAGTGAAATATCTCGGTGAATTCTGACAATTCCGCTAATGATATTTTATTATTATTTGCATTGTATTTATTCTATTTAATTGATTCTTTTTTGTTTTTTATAAATTGGTTTCTGATTTCATTGTTGGATATTTTGCTGCAGATTGTTAGTATGGAAACTGGTGCTAGCAAGGGGCAACGAGGAACGGGGTCCCGGCTAACTTACCAGACTGAATGATACACAATGGTACAAAAACTCTGCGTAACCGAATTCGCAGCACAGCATTTAACAGGATGTTAATAGAAGTTAAAGGTTAAGTAGTAAGATGTTGTTGCTGAGGAAGAACCTGACCTAGTTGGAAAGAAATATCTATAATTGTTCTACTTACAAAGTAAAAAATAGTTTTTTTTTTATTTGCACGCATTACTGTTTTTAGTATTTTTTGTGATTGATGGCAGTGCAGGGAGGAATTTCTAATAATATGGCATTAAATTTAAACTTACTACATTAAACTACATAAAATAAAATAAAAATATTGCAGGATAAACAACCGGATTTAATGCCATTTTAATTGAAATTCTTGAAATTTTTATTTTATTTTATGTAGTTTATTGTAGTAAGTTTCAACTACATTGTTATAACCTATAATTTAGTAAATTCCCATTTTATTCTATTTAATTATTTTTTTTCCCCAAATTTTCCGTTAATTCCCATGGAAAGTTACAAGTCTTGAAACCTCCAAGAATTGTGCAACCTTAGGGAGGATATGTCTCAAAGAGAGTGCATTGAGTATTGATAATAAGGATAGCAGGAACAGGAACGCTCATTTAAAGCATAGGGTATCATTGAAATATGTTCGAAATGCGTAAACACTCATTTCAGTAGAAGGAAATAAGCATTTAATGGGCCACATCGGTAGTAGGGGTGACCCCGAATATTTAAAGATTCAAAGATTGTGCAATTTTGATTACATGGGGGTGCTCAATGTCTGATTTCACACAGAACTAGCAGTTTTCTTTGAATAATTTGACCTGGGGGGTTCCTGCCACTTCTGGAATATGACCAGGGCGGGGGGGTGGTGGGGGTCTTCCTGCCACTTCTGGAATATGACCGTGGTGGGGGGGTGGGGGTCTTCCTGCCACTTCTGGAATATGACCTAGGGGGTTCCTGCCACTTCTGGAAGATGACCTGGGGGGTTCTTGCCACTTCTAAAATATGACCTGGGGGGTTCCAGCCAATTTTGCAATATGACCTGGGGGGTTCCTGCCACTTCTGAAATATGACCTAGGGGGGTTCCTGCCACCTCTGGAATATGTCCTGGGAGTCTTTTTTTCGGAGCGTGTCAATCACCTTCTGCAATTCGCGCTGGATCTCCGCCGTGGTGTCAAAACAGCGACCTTTGAGCTAGATCTTCATCTTCTGGAAGAGAAAGAAGTCCGCAGGAGCCAAATCTGGCAAGTAGGGTGGATGCGGAATTTCAAACGTCTCTGCGGCAGATTTGTCGGGATTCACGCCAAACTTCACGCTTGCTCATTGTTTTACGCTGGTGTACCGATGTACACAAGACGATGTCTTTTGGCACACGCACTTATGAAGATCGGTGCTCCCTGTGACTGTTGATCTGTTGCCGTGTTACGAAACAGGTCTCGAAGCGTTTTGATATCACCTCGTACAGTGTCGTGTACCATTACTGCATCTTTGTCGAAGCTCCAGGCATACATGTGCACATGTACCATCCAGGTAATTCTCATCACCCCGGACGGGTAGGAGGGGCGAAATTGAACCATTTGTCTTTGTTATTGATGTGACGCGAGTGCAAAATGAACTCTGAAGTGAACAAAATCACCTTAACAACCGTTTGAGAGTTCCGCCTGAACCCTTTGAAATACATTGGGCAGCACTTCACAGTGCAGAAATTGCACCTCGTGCTCGAAACAATTTGTAGTTTTTCAGAGACGAAAAATGGCTCACTTTTGAGGTGAGTGGTCAAGTCAGTCATTCACCCTAACCACTCTGAGCTGCACAGATAAAAACCTTGAAGGCAGAAGCGACAATGGCTTTTAAGAGCAGTTAACCACTGTACACCTCTCAGCAGATTGTAGAAAAGACTATCTTTGCATGCCACACATGCACAAATTAATATTGCAGACTTCTTGTACCTCAATTTCGTACTTTACAGTTTTTCTCATTTGCTCTGGGGCATTTCTCAGATCAGCAATGAAATTCTCAAAACTACTTGTTTAGCCTCCACGTCATAAAAACAATTTCTCGTCACTTTAAACAAATAACGAATACTTTGGTACATTTATTGAATTTTTTCTGTTGTTACCTACATATTCACTTGTTGTCATGTTGAGCAAAATATATTATACCGGTTCTCACCTGAATAGTCTCAACGAATGGTTCTCAAAGTGTTGGGCACGCCCCTCTAGTGGGGAATAAAGGAATGACAGGTGGGGTGTCATGAGAGAATTTATTTTGTTCTTCTTTAATCTTCACTTATGATTTTCTCTATTCAAGTGAATACGCTTAAAGCAACCACAAACAATTAGATCAGTAGTGAATGCAAATTAACAAATACTTATTTTTGACCGATGAACTAAAATTTTTTAGAAAAAAACCCAAATAATTCATTTATTATCCAGTGATAAATTTTGCACAATTGTTTGCAAAATTTTTCTTTCGAATGGTTTGCAAATTTTAAAAACAATTCAAGAAATACTCCAAAGCAACACGGGATCTCCTAAAATAGGGACACCATCAACCACGTTTAACTTCATTTACCTGCTTTCAAAAACAGTTCTAAAGTACAGAGCCAAAACCAAACTTTCTTTCCAACTAGGTATTTGAAAAGCAGTGCATGTCATCTCCCTTTAACTTGAGGCATACTGTGATACAACATACTTTTAGTTTTAACTTTGAAATGCAGCACCACTAGATTTAAAAAAAAATGGTGACAATGTAATTGCAAAACATTTATCAACGAATTTACTGCCAGACCAGATTTACTACTGATAATTAACAAAATGAATTACAGGTCCCATAGTAGGGAGTCTGTTGTGGACTATGGGACTGGAACTGAGAAATCCTGCCCTGGCCCGTTGCTTGGCCTGACACACTACTTGGCCCCTTAGGCTGGCTCCATTATCTAGTCTTTCACCTGGTGACAACCTGGTCGTTTTTCTGGGCCATAGACCAGGCAGTCACCTGGTCCCTTCAACTGGCCCTTCTGTTTGGCCTTTCGTTTGGCCTTTTCCCCTGGCCCATCACCTTAACCATCCCCTGGACCATTGCCTTGCCAATTCACTGCTCGATCACCTAGCACAGGAGTCAGCAAGTAGCTGACATTAATGTCCAGACCCCAGCTCTCGTAAACTAACTATGGATAAATCTAAATAAAAAAAATCTCAGATTAAAAAAAAGAGAATTTAATTCTGCCTGGACACATACAATCGCTTTTACTGCCAGTGATACCGGCATGCCGACGTTTCCAAACGAAGCAGACAACATTTGCTGAGAAGTACCCAGCTGGAGATGAGCAGAAAGGACTATTAGGACACAGACGGACAATATATGAACCGTTCATTAAAATATCGGAGCATCTATACCGCGACGCCACGTTCCTACATCTCGCCCGAGCACAAATGGGTATAAATTGCTAACACTAATTTAGTTTCGCAGGTATAAACTACAATAGAATTATACCCTAGTGGTGTAACTCAGCAACTGCATAAAACATCAAATTGTGTTCTATTCATTTAAAGGTCAAATATGTTTTGCAACTTCATAGAAACATTATAGCCATAATAAATCCTAGTACTTCGGATACTGAAGTACATTTGAAGGCAAGAACTTTTGTACTTTTACTCAAGTGACCGTTTAAAGGAACACTTACTTTTACTGGAGTCACATTTTACAGAATGAATCTCCACTTTAACACTCAACTACATGGTTTGTGTACTCTGTCCACCACTGGTCCATCTTCAGTAGGAGTTTAGAAAGTTATATGGAATGTCTGGAAAGTTAAGAGGCTAGATGACTATTTATATAAACTACACCCTTCTATCCAATGAAAGTGCAAAGCTCACTGACCCAGTAGCAGCTTTAAGTTCCCATCAAACAATCCTGCGTTCAGTTCTGCACTGATCTTCGACATCCCTTCATTTTTTGCCAATTCATGATTAGCACCTTTCCTGCTCTGCCTGCATGTCATTGTCATGTCTGCCATCGGCGCCGTGTGTTGACGGGGATTTTCATACCGCGCGAGGGGAAGTTCGAGTTGCCAGCACACACACTGGCAGATCCGAGGTGTTTCTATGTTCCTTAATGAGCAGGCATACGACTCATTAAAACCTGTTAATGAAGTGAAAGAGGCATCCCGAGTTCACTCGGTGAAAAGATTCACACTTTCCGAAGTGTCTTTGCCTCTGCATTGTCACAGTGGTGAATTTTACGCCTCGATAAAGACAACAGTGCGCCAACGTTAGCATGTTTTGCGGATGGTAAATGGCAAATCATTGAAAATGCATAATATTCAGTCAGGTAGCTTCATCTAACAAATACTGTTTATATAACGTAATAAGTCTAATAAGAAGTTGGGATGCGGTCTGACGTTAAGTTAATGAATTTTCTACAACAGCCAGTTTTATTTCGAATATAAAGAAAGAGACACTTTTTCCACAATAATTTGTTTGTCCTCCACCATAATCTTTGACAATTGTTAGGAAATTCCTTTCAACAGATTCTTAGCAGTTAAAACTGATTTTAATTATCTTCCAGTATGCTGTAAATTTGCCTCATTTGCATGCCATGCCTCTGACCTCCAAAACTCCAGTCAATTAAAAAAATAGGATTGAGAAAAGAACATATATAAATATATATACACTCTCACACACCTACCGATTGTTCAGTCAGAGGGACCGAGCTGGGAAGGATGTTCTGCAAGTTAGAGCAATCGAGGATAGAGATGGAAATGTGTTGACTAGTGAGGAGAGTGTGTTGAGAAGATGGAGGGAGTATTTTAAACAGCTGATGAATGGGGAAAATGAGAGAGAGAGAAGGTTGGATGGTGTGGAGATGGTGAAGCAGGATGTAGATAGGATTAGTAAGGAGGAAGTGAGAGCAGCGATTAAGAGGATGATGAGTGGAAAGTGGTTGGACCAGATCACATACCAGTAGAAGCGTGGAGATGTTTAGAAGAGATGCAGTGGAGTTTTTAACAAGATTGTTTAACAGGATTCCGGAAGGTGAGAAGATGCCTGAGGAATGGAGAAGGAGTGTGTTGGTACTGATCTTTAAGAATAATGGAGATGTGCGGACCTGCAGTAACTACAGGGGAATAAAGTTGATCAGTCACACCATGAAGTTATGGGAAAGAGTAGTGGAAGCCAGGCTGAGAGAAGAGGTGACCATCTGTGAGCAACAGTATGGTTTCGTGCCAAGGAAGAGCACCACAGACACATTATTTGCTTTGAGGATGTTGATGAAGTATAGAGAAGGTCAGAAGTAGTTGCATTGTGGATTTAGAGAAAGCGTACGACAGTGCCGAGAGAGGTTTGGTTTGAAAGCGGCAGATGTAGAGGACCGGGGTGTGGAGACGGATGATCCGCTGTGGTGACCCCTAATGGAAGAAGCTGAAAGAAGAAGAAGAAGACACTCTCACACACCTGCCACCGTGTTTGGTTAGTTACAATCGAGAAATTCTGCTTTTCCAACTGGATTTCATCAACTTTCTTCTTTCAAGGAGGTAGTAGCTCAGTGGTTCAGGCTCTGGTTTACTGCTTGGAAGGTTCAAATCGTGCTATCGCCAAGCTGCCACTCTTGGGGTACCTCGTGCTCTGACCACATGCACTCACCTTGCGTTCTAACCTCGTGCTCTGACCCTGCGCTCTGACCCTGTGCTCTGTATGAGAAGTATTAAACGCCTTTTCTTATTCTCACCTACAAAGCTGAAAACAGACAGCCCCCCTCAGAGCCCTGCTCTCACCCCTCACTGCACCACACTTCCTCCGGTTCTTGGGAAGCCTGCTTCAAGACGTTTCTAGTGTTCTGGCACAAAGTTCCACTTCACAACCAAACAGCTGACTGGCAGAAAACAATGTTTAAAGACCTGCCAAACAGGAATGTGAGAGGATTAGTCGTGTTTCTTTCTTTATAAAGATGCTGAAGCTGTTGATGATTATCTAGAACTCACACTGAGATTTAGCCTCGCTGTTATCTTTGTTTTGACTCTTTGTGGTTTAAAAAAAGATTCTCTGCCTGCAAGGATTTTTATTGTTAGTAATATCAAGACGTCTTCATGATGCAAAGGCTACGTTATGTAAAAACATATCCATGGGGTGATTGCTGCACCAGTTCAATTGTCCCGTGATACATCTGCATTCAGTCAAGATGTGGTACAGTATGCGTCTTTATTGTTGTTTTTTTTTCCCCAGTTTCATTTCAAATCGTAGGAAGAAATCAAATCCTTGGACTATTTCTGGAGTGTGTGTTAAACTTGCTTACTTTCAGTGTGTTTCTGGAACACTTACACACATGAAGCCAGCCCTCCACACACACACACACACACACACACACACACACAAAATGCGCCCAACTCACGCTGGCATACCCAGAGGCGCCACTTTCGCATTTAGCAGACAATCTGTCTGGCGAAAAAAACAACACAACACCGTATTGCACCGTTGGGTGCTGAAATTGTGAGCTGTAGAGGAGCTTGTTCATGAGAATTCCTGTTAGACTTACATAAAAAAAACACACACAAATAAAATAATTTGGTATCCATTTAGGCGTAATTAGGAGGAATAAACAGGGTATAGGACGTACATCGAATCCAGTGAAGCAATCTCTTAACGTGAATGAATTTCTCGCTACACCTTAGCAACATTACCGTGTAATCTGCATGATAATGCAGGCTTTGTTCCTGTGCCTCTTTAGCGCTCGGCTATAATTAGGTACTCGAGACGCCATCTAGCTGCAATATGGGACGTACATGTAGTATATGACGCCCGAGTTTAACCGACTTCGAAGAAGTGCGTCTGAATTTAATTAAAATATGCACAATACAATCTTTAGGTCCTTTTTTTTTATGCTCGGTTGCAACAAGAGTTTCAAGCATGGATCGATCAAGAAAGCAAAAAAACGACAAAATTTAATGCAGAACAAAGACTCCTTTTTTTTTCCTTCGCTCAAATCCGTTTGCTTGTCATGTTCTGCATCTTGCTGAGGTTTTGGCTCGCCGGAGTCCAGCGCTCAATTAAGAGTCTCTGGCCCGTCCTGGTGCCACTAAACATCTGGCACCTTCACAAAACTTACATCATGCAGCTCCCTTTTCGCTCGCCTTGCTTTTGTTTGATTTCTTTATCTGCCGGTTCAATTATTCATGTCCAATTTGGCTATTCTCCTTGCTCCCCCCCCTTTTTTTTTTTTTTGCAGTGTATAGCTGGTAGCTACAACCAGCAATTTGCCAATTTTGGAGCTGCCATGTTGCCAGCCAAAGCTGTTTCTCATCCAGCTGTCAGCATTGGATTTGTTTTATTCGATAATTCTTTTTTTTTTTTTTTCGTAGCAAACGATTTGGCAAACGTTTTGAAGAGATGGTGGAGGTCTCACAGGGGTAACAGTCATATATGTGGAATTATAGTAACTGCTTGTACACTTGCGACTAAATCAATATAAATCTCGTACCTCCACTGCAGTGTAGTGAATAGAGTTAAAGCTGTTATAACCAAACCTAAGATCTAATTTACTTTAATCTTTATTAAAGGGCACACACGGTCCATAAACACGGACGATACAGCAAACTAAATAAACAAACCAACAATCAATAAACTTAAAATAAATCATAATAATAACATCAGACATAATCCACAATATCACATATTTACATACAGACTAAAACACCAGTGGTTCCAAATACTGGAAAAAGTAAATCTGACAGAAATTGTTTAGCCATCCAATCTATCCATCCATCCATCCATCCAATCCATCCATCCCAATCCATCCATCCAATTCACTAAATTCATCCAATCCATCCATCCAATCCATCCATCCCAATCCAATCATCCCAATCCATCCATCCAATTCACTAAATTCATCCAATCCATCCATCCAATTAATCCAATCCAATCCATCCAATCCATCCATCCATCCATCCATCCAATTCATCCAATCCATCCAATCCATCCATCCATCCATCCAATTCATCCAATCCATCCAATCCATCCATCCATCCATCCATCCATCCATCCATCCAATTCATCCAATCCATCCATCCAATCCATCCATCCAATTCACTAAATTCATCCAATCCATCCATCCCAATCCATCCATCCAATTCACTAAATTCATCCAATCCATCCATCCATCCAATCCATCCATCCACTTAATCCAATCCATCCATCCAATCCATCCATCCATCCAATTCATCCAATCCATCCAAATACATCTATCCATCCATCCATCCATCCAATCATCCATCCAAAGTTAAGTAAAATGAAGTGTACATTTGTGGAGTGATTTTACTAACATCCTTATGGTTGAATGAATCTCCACAAATCTCCACAATCACACTCCAAAAATCCAAAAGTAAAAATAAAAAAAACGTTTTTTAACGTAGTATACAGATTGTTATCTAAAGTTTGCAGAGACGTGTGAGATGTTTGAGCGTTAAAGTGAGGTCTCTGGAGCAGGTGCCCGAGTTGGAAAGCTGCCATCGTCAGAGACTTGTCTGTCTCTGATCACACCTCTCTCTCTCTCTCTCTCTAGCTATCGCTTATCTCTCCGTCCACACCATCAGCTACTTTCTGTGTTCTCAGATTCGGGTGTACAGCCTGGAGACCAGCCAGACTGAGCTGGTGTTGGGGAGCTCAGCTGGAGACTTCACCTGCATCAGCCTGAGAGATGCCCCCCTGCATCTGATGGTGTGTGGAAACAAAGACAGGCGGTGCGTCACGTACAAAACACACGCGCACGCGAATGATCCAGCATGCACTTTCTCACACACACACTTCTGTCATCTCTGCGTACGCCTGAAAGCCTCAAGTGTCCTAAACAAGCTGGGATTAATACCCAACATCTCGCATTTCTACACTGCCATGAATTGTTTTGTCGGAGGTAACGGAGAAGCTCGTTATAAGAAAAGCATTAGCATAAATCGAGTTCTTCTGATTCTTCCCAAAACACGCCTGCAAACTTTCTCTCCGAGTTGCATTTGGAGTTTTATATAGTATATAACATGATCCAATAATAATAATGAAGAGAAATATTTATGAAATGCATCCTAGACAAAAATCAGGTTCAGTGAGTTCCTGATCAGTCGTAATGTATAAAAACTTGTACGTAAAACTCCCAATAAAACACATTTATTCGACTTTATATAATGTGTTAGAGAAGTGAAGAAAAGAGTGCACACAGGGTGGAGAAGAGTGATCGCAGGAGTGATTTGTGAGAGAAGAGTATCTGCGAGAGTGAAAGGGAAAGTTTATAGGACTGTGGGGAGACCTGAGATGTTGTATGGTTTAGAGACAGTGGCATTGAGTAAAAGACAGGAGGTGGAGCTGGAGGTAGCAGAGCTGAAGATGTTGAGGTTTTCGTTGGGAGTGACGATGATGGACAGGATTAGAAATGAGTTTATTAGAGGTACATCATCACCAAGTATCACCAAGCTGCCACACTTCTTTCTTTCTTTCTATTTTCTTTCTTGCGAAGAAATATTTCAATTTCCCTCTGGGATCAGTAAAATGGAATGGTACCTCAGAATACGAATTGAATTCGTTCCGGAACACGATTCGCACTCTGAAATATTCGATATGAATTTCCATCAGTTCCCTATAAGGAATAATGAAAAGTGGGATAATTCGCTCCGAACGACCTTCAATATTATTATAAAAATTTTAAATATCACCAATATGCACTAATATTATTGTGAAAGAACCACCAGCCACACCTCCCTCCTTTACTCCATACTCTCGCTTAGCCTCTTCCTCCTACTAATCACCTACACCTGTCCTCCATTTACAGTCAAGTCAAGTTTATTTCTATTGCGTTTTTCACAACAGACATTGTCTCAAAGCAGCTTTACAGATATCAACAGTGAAGGTGAATGGTGTGTATGTATCTCTGATGAGCAGCCATGGCGACTGTGGCAAGAAAAACTCCCTTAGATGTAATGAGGAAGAAACCTTGAGAGGAACCAGACTCAACCCATCCTCATTTGGACCGTCCCCTATATTAGGTCCCTATTCCCCTTTACTTATCGTCTGATCTACTAGTTCTAGACTATCTATCGCTCTGGTTCCTTGTGCTTTCATGCTCCTGACTTCGCTTCAAAGGAATTATTTAGTATTTAATATTTAATAATGGTGCCTTAACATCTAAGAGGAAAACATTATCTTTACTTGGTACTTTACTATGATGGAGATGAAGGAGGGAGAATTATTGTTTGGAAGGAGACGAATCTCCTTCCACTATGATATCGGGCAGACGGTCACACGCATCACTGTTATCACTTATTTTTCTCTTTTTTTAATGCACTTTGCTTCGTTTCACTACTTTTACCTCATTTTTTAAATCTCTTTAAATTTTGGCCCACGGGATTCTGAATTTCTATGCGGAAACTGATATGAAAATCAATTTTAAATTGTATTCTATGGTACCACTGTACTCTAAAATAAAAACTTCTTAATAATAATATATATATATATAAAATGAGAAAAAAAATGTTTGCATTTTTTTTACTATGTAGTTTCCCTTCATATTTTTCCAAAATATTTTTATTTTAAAAACATCTATTTAGTACATCCCATAATTAAAAACTATAATATTCGTTAAGCACAAGCCTCCATCCTGTCATGTGGTGTTTTTTTTCTAGTTTATTTATATATTTATTTTTTTGTTGTCTAACCTTTTGAAAACGGTTGTGTAAAAAGGATTTGAAAGACTTAGACACTTATGGTTTAGGAGGTAAAGCGGCTGAAAACTCCACAGATAAAAGGACCGTGTTATTATCTGAGCCTCATCACCTTCAAGGAGATTGATTAAGCAGACAAAGGACTACTTCTGGAAAAAGAGAAAGCGAGCACGCATTGGTCATGAAAAGAAAAAAAGAAAAAAAAAACAAGCCTCTAAACACATCTGGAAGCTCCTTTTCTGAGTACGAGTCGCTGTGCCAAGTAAAGAGGCTTTCAGTTGCACTCGTGCCTGGACAGCGGAAGCACTATTTGGCAAGTAAAGAAAAGCTTAGCAGCCCTTTGTAGATAAACTCCTGCTGCGTTTTCACTCGGGCACTAAGCACACAGCCAAGGGTTGAGGGCCCCATGTTGTTGGGTCCAGCTGTGGCCCCTTTTAATCATCACTGCATCCTCAGAGCGCTCTTTGGATCTGCACATCTGCAATAAGGAGAGAGAGAGAGAGAGAGAGAGAGAGAGAGAGAAGAGATACAGAGAGAGAAAGCAAGGAAGATGCTCTTACCTATTGTCTGTCTCTGTGATTGAGGAGCTCAACAAAATGATCTGTGTGAGTGCCAGAGAGTCCGTCTCTCCGTCCAAGCCCCCAGAGCGGAAACAGGAGGGAATTTAGGTCTGGGTGGCCATTAGAGTGGCCAAAGGCCAGGCCCTGATGCATGCATTCATCCCTCCTTTCAATTAATTTGACACAGAGAGGCAGAAAGGGACATACGGGCAGAGAGAGAGAGAGAGAGAGAGAGAGAGAGAGAGAGAGAGAGAAACAGACAGACACGCAGGAAGAAAAACAGACAGGCAATTAGGCAGAGAGAGAGAGAGAGACAGGTAGCCAGACAAAAAGAGACAGGCAGGCAGGCAGAGACAGACAAATAGACAGACAGACAGAGAGAGAGAGAGAGGCAGGCAGGCCAATACGGACAGACAGGCATATAGAGACAGACAGACAGAGAGAGAGTGTGACGGGGAGGCAGGCAGATACAGAGAGACAGACAGATAGATAGAGAGAGAAAGAGACAGGCAGGCAGGCAGGCAGACAAGCAGGCTGATACAGACAGACAGAGAGAGACAGACAAACAGAGAGACAGGCAGGCCGAGACAGACAGACACAGAGAGAGAGAGAGAGAGAGAGAGAGAGAGAGAGATAGAGAGAGAGAGAGAGGCAGGCAGGCCAATACGGACAGACAGGCATATAGAGACAGACAGACAGAGAGAGAGTGTGACGGGGAGGTAGGCAGATACAGAGAGACAGACAGATAGATAGAGAGAGAAAGAGACAGGCAGGCAGGCAGGCAGACAACAGGCTGATACAGACAGACAGAGAGAGACAGACAAACAGAGAGACAGGCAGGCAGACAGGCAGACACAGAGAGAGAGAGAGAGAGATAGAGAGAGACAGGCAGGCAGGCCCAGACAGACAGGCAGATAGATTAAATATCAGTAATTACTAATTTGAATTTAAAATCTGAGCAAATCTACATTTTGAGGCACAGAGAAAAAGAAAAGGAAAATAGCTGATGCTTGGTTCTTTATTTTTCCACAGAAACACGATGCGACTGAATGTTAGGAACAAACTGTCGCTACGTTTACGTTGCTCCCCAGAGCGTCTGGTGCGGGACCTGTTGGAAAGCCGCACGTCTGATTTATTTGAGGAAACGTGTCTGTCGACAGCTCGCCCGAGTCGCCCTGCGTTCCAGCGCGAGATTAATGAAAGTTAGGAACGGCCAGGAAAACACGAGTTCCGTTCGCTCACGAGCGCGAGACAAAGAGCGTTTCAATGAAATTAAAAAAACGGCACAAAGACACGTCCACGCATCGTCCACTCCAATGCGGCGTCTCCGTCGTTACATCGCGCTTAGACATGCATCAAAGGCTCGATATCTCTAAAACTGGATATGTAGCGTTTGAGCGTAATTAGATTTCGGTGATTAGGAGTGTGTCCATGTGCACTTATCCCTTGGCTGCTTTCGGTACCATTAAGCAACAGTGGGCACAGATGGTTTCCAAATCCTTTGTGCCTTTTTCTTGGTCACTTATTATGTTTGCTTTGGCTGCCAGCCAATCATTCAGTCCTCACAAAGCCGCTTTGAAGGTTGGAAAAAAAACAAGCGTGGGGGCGACTTTTTTCTGAATTAGTTTGAATCTCTGCGATAACCTTGTTCCTTTTTTTTTCTTATGTTTCGTGGGTTTTTTTCTTGCTCAGGGTACGAGTGTTTGACCTGCGTTCTGGCTCCTCGGTGGTCTCGCTGTACGGCCATCACATGGGCGTGACCGCGGTGCAGGTGGACGACTGGAAGATCGTGAGCGGCGGCGGAGAGGGTTTAGTCTGCGTGTGGGAAATGAGGATGGGGGCCAAGCTCTGGGAGATGCACAACAGGTGAGATCATTAGATTGGGAGTAAGCCGAAGTAGAGGCATTAAAAAGTTCCTCAGCCTCAGCTACATCACTCAAGTTCATAATTGGTGTTAAAGATCAGAGATCTGCTCTGGACAGTTGTTTTACAATAAGATGGTAATGCAAATGATTCAGCTCTTGCGTTTACATAGCAGTGAAAGATTTATTTTCTGTACAAGCTTACGCTGTAGATGCGTTCCATGACATCATACCTTAAAAATATAATAAGTCCTACACAGAAGTGAGAATAATGGTGATCAGTATGGGGTTGTGTACTGCAACCTGTTAATAATTTAATCCAAATTCAATTACAGCACACAGATTAGCAAAACGGAGCAGTACCGTATTATCTAAACTGTACAATATATGAAAATGTGTGTGTGTGTGTGTGTGTATATAATATTTACCTGGGTCACCTGGTCATAAGGACTGGTATTTGATCTTCGAGAGTTGCATTCCACATTCAGTCCCAATTCACTCTTATAATTCTCTCCACTCTTCTGGGAAGATGTTCCACTAGATTTTGGAGTGTGCTTATGGATATTTGTGTTCATCAGCCACAAGGGTGTTATGAAAGGCAGGTACTGATGTAGGTGAGGAGACCTGTGGTGCAGTCAGCGTTCACATTCATCCCAAAGGTGTTCAGTAGGGATGAGATCAGAGCTCAATAGCAGCAAGATCTTCCTCTCCAAAGCATGTACACCAGATCTTCAAGGAGCTCAATTTGTGCACAGGGGAATCACCATGCTGGAGCAGGTTTGGGTTTCCAAATTCAAGTGAATTCAAAATTGTATTATAGAGCATCTAAAGACGTCCTGTACAATTGAGTGCCTCCAGATTTGTGGTAACAGTTTGGAAAAGTACCACATAGAGCAGGAAAGATCAGGTGACCCAATACTTTTAGAAATATATTGTGTTTGTTTTTATATATATTAGTTGATAAATGTATATTGTTTACATTGCAATTTAATCCCCGGGCATTGATTTAAAAAATGATGATGATAAAATCCTGAGACATAGTAAAGCATGTGTGTGTGTGCGTGTGCGTGTGTGTAGACACCCAGTCCGTCACATACGGTTTAACAGCAGCACCCTGGTGACGGCCAACATCCCCGATGAAAAGAACCCACGTGGTGCGTGCATCACTGATGATGATCTCACCGCTCACCGCAGGTAACAGACCGAGCAACCAAGAACAACACACCCCTCATCATGGGTTTCTGTTGCACAAAACATTTCTACACAGATTTAATTGATAGATTTTTTTTTTTTTAATACTAATATCTAGCTAGATTAGACATCATTAGGTTTCTCCTATTGTTATGAGGCTGATGATGGCAACAATGTCGCAGCATATAAATAATAATAATAATAATAATAATAATAATAATAAAGTGCCTGTCAATAATTTGGAAATGTATTTTTGCTAGACATCTGCATGTTCCTTTTGTTTTATTTTGAATTATTTTGTTTATTATTGTATTATTTTTTAATTTTTTTTTTTAGAAAAAGAAAACCATCTAAGCTTTAATTTAATTTCCCCCTCATACATTATTAATACTAATATTTAACATTTAAGAGTAAGATAAATAAATGTATTTTACTTTAAACATAATATGCAGATTCGCTTGTTATTCTGTGTGCAGACACCGGGGGGCGATCTGCTTCTACGATTTCTCTGTGGATTCCTCCTCCCAGGACCACGTGCTCCCCATCTGCAGGTCCGACTACACCGAGACGAGCGGTTACAGCTACAACATCGGCCTCGTTACGCCTTACGACGCGCTCGCCGATCCTCACAGCTCCGGGCTCTGACCCACAATGCACCTGGGCAAGAGCAATCAAGAGTCAATGAGGAGGTGATGGTTTTCTCAGGTTCTAATTTGACATTATAATAAGGTTGTTTTCTTGATTTATTACAGACTTGAACGTCTGGTATTTACAGTGGTGATATTTTTTTTAAGGAAAATGGTTGCTTTATATGGACATGTTTATATGTATATAACGATCCCAGTCACGAAGTCGCTGCGGAAACAATTACGATCGGAATGTCTGAAGGATCAAAAGTACACTTTCGGATAAAACTCGATCGAAGATTAGACATTTAAAGTTCTTATTTAGATTTAATATCAGTGTTTGGTCTGTACACATGAGTCATGTGATAATCAGGACTGTGCTGAACTGTAACACCTTAATTCTTTTCTTTTCTAAATGACTCATTGTTCTGGGCGAGGACCTCGAACGAGAGAGGATCTGAAGTTCTCCAAAATACCAATGGTGTATAAATTCCTATCAGATACATTCACTAACTCAAGTCTGTGTTTTTTTTCCTGTAAATGTTCTCGCTTGATCTTTACACATGTAACTAGTAAAGCATACGATTCTCCAGACACACCCAAAGGTGTTCAATAGGGTTTTCTATAGCAGGAGATCTTCCAACCCATGTAAAGCTTCATCTTCATGGAGCGTCGTCATGCTGGAACAGGGTTGGATCTTCTAGTTCGAGTGAAGGGCAAATTCAACGCTGCCACATTTAAAGACGTCCAAAAGGATCGTTGTATCTCCAGATTTGGAGAAATCAGGTGTCCCAATACTTTTGTCCATGTTTAAATATGAGAAAGAAAATGAGACACACTTCTTTCTCTTTACTCTACATAGCATTGTTGTGGCACCGCGGTGTCTCTGTGGCGTCTCACTCCTTGCTGGAAATACGATTTGTTTTGTCCGTGCATTAAAACGCTAAAGAATCCATAGTGCTCGAGTTAGCGGCTAACCAGGAAGTGGCTAGCGGCTAACGCTTTGGATTCTTCAACATTTTATATCCAGCTTCAAGAATTTCTCTTAAAAGGGTGAAATCGGTAAAACAGATAAATAGATCATATCTTCAGAAAATTCAATATTAAAATATAAAACACGCACACTTACAGACACATCTGTATTACTCAAATAGGGTCTGACAAACGTGAACTATTTACATTTTTCCATTTATTTAATTTTGTTTAATCAACTGAATTTGTGTCAATTCAAATGATTACTCATTTTAATTAATCAATAATATAAAAAGAGTAGTGCATTAATTCGATTTATTTAATTAAAAAAGTTTTTATTATTATTTAACCAAGCAAATGTAAACTGTTGATGTTTAATAAAAACCTTTGCGTTAATAGAAAAACGACAAGCAATTTTGTTTTGCATTCATTTTATATATATATTTGGACACACCTTCTCATTCAAAGAGTTTTCTTTATTTTCATGACTATGAAAATTGTAGAGTCA
>MU563244.1:10253643-10448197 GCA_024362625.1 Silurus asotus
TGTGTGTGTGTGTGTGTGTGTGTGTGATATAAATACAAGTGCTAACTGGGTACAGAATTTACCCTCTACTCAAAGACACCCAAATATAGACCAGGCCAAAAGGATTAGTAAACAATCCACCTTTCAGTCATGCACCATTCCAGCACTAAACGCCTGTGTTCGGATGTCACACGTACATCAGATCAAAGATATGTTTGTGTAAAAAATGTCGTTCTTCCTGTTTGACTGCGTTAAGAGGACGTAGAAGATTCAGAGCGGTGTGGGGACCCGTGCCGGGCGGATGGTCACGCCTCAGTTACTGCAGCCCATCGTCGTGGTGTCCACGTAGAGAAAGCGGATGTACATCCTCGACGCGATCTCAACGCCATTCAAAATCTAAAGGAGAGACATCACAAATATATATGGGGGATTTTTTGGAAAAAAAAAAAATATATATATATATATATATAAAATTTGAAAATAACACACAAAGAGAGAAGAGCAGTTCACATACCTGAAGGAAATGCTCGAACCTGATTCCCTCGTACACCTCGTCTGGAGCCTGGATCATCGGTTTGATGGATCCATGGGAAATATAAGAACAAACAAGACGAATTATCCCTAAAAATCTTCAAATCGTCAGTGGAACTACGCATCGTATGGACAAAAGTTTGTGGACACCTGACCATAAGATTGTATGTGCATTTTTTTATTTCAATTGTAACACATTTAATCCCCATTTGTTGTTCTAATAACCTCCACTCTTCTGGGAACGTTCCATGGGAATTAATGAGAAACTGGAAATTTACAAAATGGCAGGTTTGCCAAAAACAGGTAATTTTAATGAGGTTAAAAGAAAAATAAATAAATCTTGCAGGCAATTTTGGTTAAAACAAGCAGATTTCATGCAAATTCAGTTGAATTTCTACCTGCATATTCATTAATCAGATGCGGGGCTACTGAGGCCACACCCCCTATGTGCACTGTGCGTTCCTTCATAACACACCTGAATTATACTAACAAATTAAAGTCAAAAATTTCTTCTTTTTTTTTTATCTATTCATTTGCATGCGTCAGCTTATGGCCAAACAAAATATTTGTTTGTATATGACACGGTTTATAGAAATCTCAGAAAATTTCGAATTAATTCCCAAAAAATTTATCCTAAGCTTCAAACTTGGATTATTCCCAAAAAGATGAAGGTGCCGTGGAAAGTTTTTGTCCATTTGCAACCCTACTAGGGACTAATTGTGGAATGGGATTTTTAGTTTTCTTGAAAAAGCACACCAATCTTATGGGCAGGTGTCTACAAACGTTTTTTTACAACGTCAAAAAATAGTAAGACATTTCCCCAACACAAACTGTTTTAACTCAATAAAAGAGCTGACATTTTTGGAGCTAGGTACTGTACCATTTGACCCATCGTGACACTGGCGACCTCCAGCATAGCAGCGTCTGCTATCGCCTTGCTTGTTTCTGCTTCAATAGTTGGTGCGGTGGACAGCAGTTCTTCTACCAGCTGCATAACATCAACACAAAGGTGTAAATTTCACATCTTTTTAACTGGAATGGACAGAAGAATTGGCAGCCCATGACTATGCCTTGATAGAGGAACAAACCAACCATGTACACAGATGTGAACTCATGTAAACTCAATAGTTCTGGACGTGTGTAAGCAATGGATTTCACATCAAAGAATTTCTGACAGACGGCACTGTTGAAAAGTTGTTTTACCTTTCTGTATTCGTCTAGAGTGATCATGCCATCACTGTCTTTGTCATGCATGTTGAAGAGAACTAAAGAAAGAAGACGGATTAGGGGTTTACAATGTGAAGAAAAACAGTCAATGGTTTGCAAATCTCATAAAACCATATTTTTATTCCCACATCGAAAATATATCAAATGTTTAAACAAAGAAAATGTACCACTTTAAACAGAAATTTGGGTCATTTTGAATTTAAAGGTGCAGACATACTACAATAACATGACTTTGTAATAGAAGAGTCCGGGTGCTAAAATGTCAAAAACACAACAAAGAACACCTAGAACTGTTGAGCAGCTACAATCCTGTATCAGACACATATGATAACATTCCTTTCGCAAAACTTCACCAAGTGGTCTTCTCAGTTCCCAGATGCATACGGACAGAAGACGTGACCCTACATGGTAATAAACACAGCCCCGTCCTAGGATTTTTGAGATGTGCTGCAGCCGTCAAATCCGAAAGGACCCTAATTTTTTCCGTTGAAATGGTATATATTCTCAGTTTAAACATTTGATATGTTTTTTGTTTTATTGGGAATAAATTATGGATATATATATAAAACCACACACATATACGTATATATGTGTGTGTGTTTGTGTTTGTGTGTGTGTGTGTGTGTGTGTGTGTGTTTGTGCACTCTCACAGCGGAGTTTCTCTTTCCTAATCCTCTCTTTGTCCTCCTGCGTCAAGTTCTGTTTTAGCGGCCTGAAGTGTGACATGACTGTGAGGAACTCCTCGAAGACAATCTCCTCCACAGCGCCCACCTCCTCCCGGCTGAAGTTCCTGCACCAGCATCAGTGAGAACCCACGTCTGTTTACAGCCTCAGCACAAGTATTTGATTATTCATCAGTGTGTGTGTGTGTGTGTGTGTGTGTGTGTGTGTGTGTGTGTGCGAGCCAAACAATTTACCAAATCATGCATTTTTTTTTAAACCAGAAGACGCTTGGAAACCCTTCAACTCGTACTTCAGTCTAACAAGAGAACATTAATACTGGGGAAAAAAATGCTGGAAGGTGGGAATCCAGCTCACTCCCAAAAACTGTTTTGATGCCAAACACAGGCTGGTGGAACTCGTTTCTTCATTTTCCTATTATCACTCGTCTACAGCTGTGCCCAAGCAAGTGTTCCTAATTCCCAAAAGGTTGCTTAGTTTCCAGTGTTTTTTATTTCCACTTAATTATATTTAGATTCAACATGTTCTCTTTGTTTTTAACTGTTTCCTCTTTGCCAGCTGTTCTCCAGTTAGCATTGTCTAGTTTCTGTGTTCTATAGTTTAGGGTCTTTACTTACCAACTGTTCCGATGTTTGCATATGTTGCATAGTTTTTAGATGTCTTAATTTCACATAGAATACAAGAGTGTTTAATTTCCAGCTGTTTCCTTGTTTCCAGTCAGTTCAGTTTTCAAAATGTTTCCTCATTTCCAGTGTATTTAGTTTCCAGCTGTTCCCAAGTTTCCAGTGTCTTTAGTTTCCAGCTGTTTTCACGTTGGCAGCTGTTCTCTTGTTTCCAGTGATGTTTTTAAACGTTTTCTCATTCCCTCATTCCCTCTGTTTTTCAGCTTTTCCTTTGGTTCTATCCGTTATTTTATTGTCTTTAGTCTCCAGCTGTTCTCAAGTTTTTAGGTTCTTCAGGTGTTCGACAGTTTAATTTCTTTAGTTTCAACGTGTTCCCTCATTTCCACCTGTTTGCAGATTTCAGGGTCTTAAGTTTCACAATGTTTCCTCAGTACCAGCTGTTCTTTAGTTTCACACGTCTCTCAGTTTATTGTCTTTAGTTCCAGCTGTTTCTTTGATTCCACCTGTTCTTTCATTTGCAGCTGTTCCCAAGTTTTCAATTTCTTTAGTTTATAGCTGTTTCTATGTTGGAAGCTGTTCCCTTGTTTCCAGTGACGTTTTAAATGGTTTTCTTATTTCTAGTGTCTTTGTTTTCCAGCTGTTCCTTCGGTTCCATTTATTTGCAGGTGTTCCAAAGTTGTCACTGTCTTTAGTGTCCAGCTGTTCCACTTATTTCCAACTGTTCCCAAGTTTTCTTTGTCTTCAATTTTCAGCTGTTCCTCTTACTAGCAACTGTTCCCGAGTTTTTAGTGTCTTCGGTTTTCAGGCGTTCTAGAGTTTAATGTCTTGAGTTGCCAGCTGTTCCCTTGATTCTACTTGTTCCTTCATTTGCATGTGTTCCACTGACTTTTTAAAATGTTTACGCATTTCCAATATAAAGTCAGGATAATTGTCTTTTGTTTCCAGCTGTTCCTCTTATTTACAGTGGTCCCCCCTATTTCCAGCTGTTCCCAGGTTTTAGGTGTCTTTGGTTTTTTAGAGGTTTTACAGTTTTATGTCTTTAGTTTTAGCATCTTCCCTCATTTAAAGCTCTTTCCAGGTTTTAGGGTCTTCAGTTTCACACGGTTTCCTCAGTACCAGCTGTTCTCTAAGTTTTGTTTTCTGGTTTTCGCGTCTCCTATAGTTTATCGCCTTTCCAGCTGTTTTCACTTTGGCAGCTGTTCCCTCGTTTTAGTGTCTTTAGTTTTCAAGCTGTTTCATAATTTTCAAGGCTTTAGTTTCCAGGCGTCCCACAGATTACCATGTCTTCAGTTCCCAGCTGGTCTCAAGTTTTTAGTGTCTTTAGACTGTAAATGGTCCCTCATTTCCAGCTATTGCCAAATTTTCATTGTCTTTGGTTTTTAGATGTTCCTTGGTGTCTTTAGTTTCAAAGTGCTCCCTATTTTACTAGGCATTCATTTTCGATTCTTATGTCTCCATAGCACCCTAGTGTTCCTGTGTCTCCTTCCTCCTACCTTTCAGTGCGCCTGCTTTATCTAGTTCCTATGTTCCCAAAAAGCTGAATCAGCCTCGGAGTTCAACAATGGATTCTTGAAACCAGAGGGAAAAAAATGATAAAATAAATAAAATTAAAAAATAAAGTACCTTTTATCAAAGAAGGCGTTAATGATTTGGCTTCGAATGGGATTGAAGGTCAAATCTGGGATGTTCTCAAGGTCATTTCGGCTGAAACACAAGACAAAAAAAGGTGAATTTACTTTAAGCCTCCACTAAGCAGCACTGGTGGCCAGGTTAAGGGTACTGCATGCTTTTTTTTTAGAAACATGATGATATCTGATTAAAAACCACAAGCCAATGGTTGGAAGTGAGAAAGGAAAAAATTAAAGTTTTTTCACTTCCTGTTTTGCAGACCTGAGGTATGATTTACTGTACATGCTGGAACAGGTTCTTCACCTTATAACTGCATGGTACACATACCTTTCACTCAAGTTACACCAACATCAGGTACTTTATGTTGTGATTTATGGTTTATGATGTATTTGTTTGGTGAGGAGTACCTTAACGTGTCCCTGTTCTTCGTCAGGTTCTTAAATCGCTTGTGCAGGGTTCTGATCTGCTCTGGAGAAACTGGGTGGATGAGAAAAACAGATGTTGTGGATAGGTTTTCATATGTCAAACATCTGGAGCACACTTGTACTGTAAACTGAATGACTCTGTGACCGATTTATTAGGAACCCCCATGCACCTAATTATTCATTTAATCAGCCGAACAAATGGCAGCGGTGCACTTGTATAATTATGCAGGTACACAGCTGAAATTTTATAATTAAGGAAGGAAGGTCTTTACTTTTCCTAGTTTTCCGTGTCTTTGGTTTCCAGCTGTTTCCTCATTTTCAGTGTCTTTCTAGCCGTTCCGTATTTCCAACTTTTCCCCAGTTGTCAGTGTCTCTGGTTTTCAACTGTTCCCTCACTTCCAGCTGTTCCCTAGTTTACAGTGTCTTTCCAACCTATTCCTCATTTCGAGCTGTTCCCTAGTTGTAAGTGTTGTTCCCTTACTTCTAGCTGTTTTCTAGGTTTCAGTGTCTTTCCAACCCTTGCCTTATTTCCAGCTGTTTCCCCCATTTTTTGCATTTCCCCCCCAGCTGTTCCCTTATTTTCAGTGTCTTTCTAGCTGTTCCCTTATTTCAAAGGGAAATTTTCAGTGCCTTTGATTTTTAACTGTTCCCTCACTTCCAGCTTAAAGTGTTTAAAGTGTCTTTCCAACGCTTTCCTTATTTCGAGCTGTTCCCTAGTTGTAAGCATTTTCCCAACTGTTCCCTGATTTCCAGCTGTTCCCTAGGTTTCAGTGTCTTTCCAACCCTTCCCTCATTTCCAGCTGTTCCCTAGTTTTCAGTGTTTTGCCATCACTTCCCTCACTTCCATCCCCCCCCCTTCTTCCAGCGGTTTCCTTATTTTTAAGCTGTTCCCTATTCAAAATTGTCAATGGTTTCCAGCTGTTCCTTAGTTTTCAGTTTCTTTCCAGTTGTTCCCATGTTTTCAGTTTTTAATTGGCCAGCATTTCAATTTCTTTCATGTTGACCTGTTCTCTCATTTTTGGTGTTTTGTAGTTTCCAGTGGTTCCCCAGTTTTCAGTCTCTCTGATTTCCAGCTGTTCCACATCACACCTGGGTTTCCTGCTATGGGACTGTATATCAAGCTGCTGTTAGCCCATGGCAATAAAATGGCTTCATAAAGCAACACTATGAAGCACAATAGAAATTCTATATGCAATGAATCCAACCAGTCACTACACATTCAAACAAACAGGTTTGTTTGGGCACCATGTGCACATGGGAAAATGTGTGTACACAGAAACTATTGCTCAGGTAAATAGTATTTGCTCAGACCGGCTGCTTACATTGCAATTAACACGTCATCCAACAGGCCGTGTTTGTACACTCCATAACCCGCAATCCGGCGTATCACAGGTGTGCGCAGACGTTGCGTATAATTGTGTTGCTTCGCTGTGCACAACTAATAACTGGTTTTGGATCAAACGACGTTTCTAAAACACTTGGGTAGGTTATTTGAGCAGCCACAAAGAGACGTGACGGAATAGCAGTTCTACCTGAGCTTTAAAGCTGCTGAATCACGTCTCATACAATAATGAAGAGATTCAATTCTTAACAAACAAACCTGTTTGGTGGCTCGGAGGTTAAGACGTTGGACTTCTGATCAGACGGTTGATCTCAAATCTAAGATCTGCCAAGCTGCCACTTCTGGGCCCCTTCAGCAAGGCCCCTAACCTTTAATTACAAGTCACTGTATATAGAAAGATTTGTAATAAAAGGTTAGGGGCCTTGCTCAAGAGGCCCAGGAGTGGCAGCTTGGCAGATCTTAGATTATATATATCTCACAAAAGTAAGTGCACCCCTTACATTTCAGCAACCATTTTATCATCTTTTCAAAGGGACAATACTATAAAAATTACATTTGGAAATATTTTAGAGTAGTCAATGTGCAGCTTGTACACAGTAATTGCAAAGCTACACGTTTTATTCATCATGTTCATGTTTTTGTCTGCTTAACAGGACCATACAAATTTGTGTATTTCTTATTATTATTTAAAATTTGGTGCTTTGAGTTCAATTCTCTCATACTGACCACTGGATGTTCAACATGGAACCTCATGGTAAAGAGTGTCTGAGGATTTAAGAATTAGAATTGTTGATGTCCACAAAGATGTCGAGGCTATAAGAAGATCAGTAACACCCTGAAACTGAGTTACAGTACAGTGGTCAGAGTCATACAGAGGTTTTCCAAGAGTGGTTCCACTCGGAAAAGGACTCACAATGGTCCATCAAAGAAGATGAGTCCTCGTGCTGTGCGTCAGGTGCAGAAGCTGCTTTAATAAACAGACTCATGAAGCTGCAGCATTGCTTTAGAGGTTGCAGAAGGGCCCCTTCAGCAAGGCCCCTAACCTTTAATTACAAGTCACTGTATATAGAAAGATTTGTAATAAAAGGTTAGGGGCCTTGCTCAAGAGGCCCAGGAGTGGCAGCTTGGCAGATCTTAGATTATATATATCTCACAAAAGTAAGTGCACCCCTTACATTTCAGCAACCATTTTATCATATCTTTTCAAAGGGACAATACTAAAAAAATGAAATTTGGAAATATTTTAAAGTAGTCAATGTGCAGCTTGTACACAGTAATTGCAAAGCCACACGTCTTATTCATCATGTTCATGTTTTTGTCTGCTTAACAGGACCATACAAATTTGTGTATTTCTTATTATTATTTAAAATTTGGTGCTTTGAGTTCAATTCTCTCATACTGACCACTGGATGTTCAACATGGAACCTCATGATAAAGAGTGTCTGAGGATTTAAGAATTAGAATTGTTGATCTCCACAAAGATGTCGAGGCTATAAGAAGATCAGTAACACCCTGAAACTGAGTTACAGTACAGTGGTCAGAGTCATACAGAGGTTTTCCAAGAGTGGTTCCACTCGGAAAAGGACTCACAATGGTCCATCAAAGAAGATGAGTCCTCGTGCTGTGCGTCAGGTGCAGAAGCTGCTTTAATAAACAGACTCATGAAGCTGCAGCATTGCTTTAGAGGTTGCAGAAGCGGAAGATCCGCTCGTCAGTGTTCAGAATGTACGCTGAACAAGTCGACCCAGAAGGAGCCTCTTCTGAAGCTGCTCACAAGAAAATCTGCAAACAGTTTGCTGAAGACGACCTGCACAAGTGCATGAATTACTGGAACCATGTCCTGTGGTCTGATGATAAAGTTGTTTGGTTTAGATGGGGTCCAGCGTGTGTGGTGTTGCCCTCATGAGGAGTAATAAGAATATTGTGTCTTACCTACAGTCAAGCATGGTGGTGATATCATTATGGTCTGAGGCTGCTGATACTGGAGAGCTGGGCTTCATTGAGGGGAACATAGACATTCTGGTGGAGAACATGACGCCCTCTTTTCAGAAACTGGGCCCAGCTGCAGTTTTCCCAACATGAAAACAACCCCAAACACACCACCAAGATGACATCTGACTTTCTGAGGAAACTTAAGGTGATAAAGGGGCCAAGTATGTCTCCAGACCCTGAACCCTATTGAGCACCCTGGGGGCTCCTCAAGCAGAAGGTGGAGAAGTGCCATGTGTCTGACATCCTGCAGCTGGAAGAAGATCCCAGCAACAACCTGAGGACAAGCTGCACATTTTATTTCCATTGTATTGTCCCCTGAGCAGTAATACAATGTTTTTTTTGTGAGATACTGAATATGGCATGGCAGGTCAAATCAAAGATCACTAGGGAATTACTGATCTACACCATATGATTTTATTAAGACCCAACCAGTGAGCTAGACCTGTACCTAAATAACATACGACTCTATTCTCGTAGTGCTCTGACTTTATTCTCATAATCGAAGATTTTTTTTTTTACATTATTCTCATATTTCTGCGACTTTATTCTCATAATCGTACTTTTCTTTCTTCTCATAGTGCGACAACTATATTCTCGTAATCTTCAATAATTTTTAATTTTTTGTTATTAATGCTCTATTTGTTTATTTGTAAGTACTTTTATTGCAAAGCACTGTGTTAATGGCTCATCGTTAAAGATGTACAGTATATACAAGAGTGAGTGTGTGTGTGTGTGTGTGTATAGTATATGCACTGTCCATGACATTATGGGGTCATAACACTGGTCTATATATATATTTACATTTAGAGAGTTATGTCATGCACACTGCACATCCTTTTTTCTTTTTTTTTTCAGTCTTACAATAGAAACACTACTGTCACATGACCAGAAGTCATACGATTAAAATGACATAATATAATTACAAAAGCATAATAACGAAAGAACGTCAACTACAACAATAATTTGCAACTTGTGTCTTTTTTATGTTTGTGTTTGTGTGTGTGTGTGTGTGTGTGTGTGTGTGTGTGTTAGAGGGGTGAATGGAGCTGTTCTGGAGGGCACCATGCTTTTAAATAAGCACCAGAATTGCCAGCAAACTTCCTCTAAAGTCCTATTACAAGCTTTTTTTTAGTTGTAAGACCCAGAAAATGACGCATTTCCCAAATCGGTGAAACAGAACGAATGCAAAAAACACTGTTAGAGGGGTGAATGGAGCTGTTCTGTAGGGCACCATGCTTTTAAATAAGCACCAGAATTGCCAGCAAACTTCCTCTAAAGTCCTATTACAAGCTTTTTTTTAGTTGTAAGACCCAGAAAATGACGCATTTCCCAAATCGGTGAAACAGAACGAATGCAAAAACACGCACACGCGCGCGCGCGCGCACACGCACACAGGAGCGCGCACACGCACCGTGCATTTAAATGGACGAAATGAAAAGAGCAGAAAAAAAAGAGAGAAAGAGATAGAGAGAAACAGTGGTGGTGGTGGTGTTGTACTCACAGCCGGTTTTCTCGGAAAGATCCTGGACTTCATGTTCCTGCAGTTGAGACTGAGAGGAGCCCATGTTCACTCCAGCAGCGTCGAAGGGAGACAGAGCGCGCGCGCAGGTGTGTTACCGCTTCCCACCTTTAACAACAGCAACCTGATGCGCATCTACACACTGCTTTACGGTAAGAACTTACTTCAGCATGAGAACAGAGAAAAATCACATCAAAATCAAGAGGAACCTGAGAGATAAAGAGGAACAAGTCTCTACACTTCCTCCTTTAATCTTTAACCAGTCCTCACACACACACACAAAATTTAGATTTTTTTCAAAAGTAATGACTTGTCCTTTTTTCTTCTACACCTTCATCGTTATTATTATCCATCATCATCATCATCACCTTTTTTTTTCCCCTTATATTTTTGTCCTTCTTCTTCACTTTTCATCTCCCTCCTCACCTTTTCTTCATCATATCGCCATCATGATCATCTCCATCATCATCTTTTTTATTCTCCTTATTAATATTAATATTATTAGCACTAATTTGATTTTGCTGAATTATTAACAGCAGGAATTTATTAATTAATAAAATAAGGTATTCGTTATAATCATTCTGTTGGTTTTTACAGTAGCAATAATACTAGAAATCAAATAATAGTAAGTAAAAATAGGAATATATTATTATTTGTGTTTCAGTATTTATTATTTGTACTTAAACCGCAGTAATAATTGTTCAATTGTCTTTAACTGAATCCCAAATTCCCCAATTCCACCATTAGATTCTCTCTGTGTGCTGATTGGTTGTCTCGATGCCTCCTGTGCAGCCTATCAGCTGCGCCGCTCGATCTTTATCCGATTCCTCGTACATGCATGAACTAACCTCGTGCTGTTCATCACATGAATAAACTCTGGCTATCGTCATTACTTTTATGCGGTACGCAGGCCATAAAAACGAATGATTAGTAATATAATCTACATCTTAAAAAAAACGTTCTTTCGGCTTCTCCCATTAGGGGGCGCCACAGCGGATCTTCCGCATGTTTGATTTAGCTCGTTTTTACGCTGGATGCCCTTCCTAACGCAACCCTCCCCATTAATCCCGAGCTTGGGACCGGCACTGAGAGTGGCTGGGGATGGTTCCCTGACCGGGGCTCGAACCCGGGCCACAGCGGTGAGAGCGTCCCCTTCTTACCACTAGACCACCAGGGACCCTAATACAATTTACTTCTTAATGTTTATAAAATATATATATATATTTTTTAGACACCTTAGTATAGCACTTTTATAGTTATGGAAAGCTACAAATTGAGACTCACTGAAAAGGTGTTGATTGGGTGTCGCTTTTATCAAAAAATAATACTAATGGGGGTCATTTGAAGGTTAAACACCAAGCAGGATGTGACCAGTTTCACAGAGATAACATGGCCACACTTTTACTGCTCAAAGTTCACACGATTGTGGTCCTCTAGGAGGATTTACATCTAGAAATTTGCATCTAGAAATACATTCTACTACAGGCTCATTAGGACACCGAGTAAAACTGGTACCCATTTAAATCTCTGCCAGGAGAGAAAATAGTCATGAAGCCAAGTTTTTTATAAAAAACCAGCACCTTGAAGACACCATTCGTTCCACCACCTCGGTGCCAGAAAGGAGCCTTGAAGCATGTCTCCTGAGAGATGGTGGGACCAGTTGAGCAGTGGTTGAAGTGTGGTACAGTACAGTGTGAGATTAGTGCTACGAGGTACAGGAGTTTCTGGCTTTGTAGGCAAGCAGGAGTGTCCCAGGAAGCCAGTGGAGAAAGCGTAGGAGTAAGATGTTGTGAGAGAACCTCCATAACTGAAGCCGACGCGATACACATCACGACGCGTACCCAAAGATACGCTACATTACAGATACACATGAAGCGGCTACTTACGCGACTTTTATTTCCTTGGTTCAGACCAAGTGCCTTCTGACTTCTGTTTCCCTTCACAGGTTTTTATAGTAGCACAGCTCTACCTCTGCCATGTAAATCTGTATTCTATGAGACTCTCAGGACACGCCTCTGTAGTGTTGTGATCAAATATTGGTCACGGTCTAAATAATAAAAGTATTGCACATCTAATTATATATAAATAACTCGGTTTTTTTACAGAGGCAAATGTTACACATGATGCAGAGGTCAGTTTTAAGATGATGAGCGACTGAACAAGTTCCTCAACAACACGGGTGGAGAGAAATGGACAAATTCGACATTAGGAATCGACCTAAACATGCTGGATTAGCAATGAGAGAAGAAAAGGAGCAGCCATGATTACCCTGAGTTTGGTTACTAGCGCAGTCATGTGCTTTATTGTGTGTGTATTTTATTTATTTTCATGTGTGTTATGGCAAAAAAAAAACTCAAAAACTTTATAGTTATTAAATTCTTGAAATTAAAAATATACCATGAGTAAGTTTGAGCTTCTTTTTTTTTTTTTTTATTGGGGTCAGTTCTCTTTTCTCCAAAACCGTTTTTGAAGCACTCCATCTTTTTTTTTTTTTTACATGATATCTTTCACAAGCTCTTGTTTACTATTGATTTCATTGTAAATATATAAGAAGAAAAAAAAAAAAGTTATTCGTAAGTGCGTGAGAATCGGGATGGTCGATGAAGACGAGCTCGCTGCGGATTACAAAGTCAAACACTGAACTATCCTACACGACCGATCCAGAATTATGGATTAAAAAATAAATAAATAAATCTCAGTTAGAAGTGGGATTAGTTCAGATTCCAGGAATCGCAAATTAGGATCCCGGTCATGAGGCTTTGAAGACGATCTCGTTATACGTTTATAATTGCGACGGAACTGTGAGATGTGAGAGAGAGAGGGGGTTGTGTGGAGGGGGGATGAGACCGGAGCGAGTCGAGTTTAATGTTCGGTGGGGTCGGGGTCAGGTTTCGAGCTTGCGGCGTGTCCCGAGTCGGAGCCTTGAGAGCGGTAGAGCTCCTCTACGGCTCTCTGTGTCTCAGCAGTGTCCTCTGGGTAATGCCTCTGAAGCTCTTCGTTGGCCAAGTAGTGCGTGTTGGAGAAATCGCTAAAGTAGCGGCCAACTTCCGGGTGACTGATTTCCAACGGAGCGGAGTGCGGCTCCAGATTCTCTACAAACACAGAAAGACAAACACAGAGGGGGGGAGGGAAGAGAAAGAGACAGTCACAAACAAAGAGATAAAACATCACAAGTAGACAAAACAGAGAGAAAAAGACGAGATTAAGACAAAAAGAGTGTGAAAGAGAGAAACAGGGAAAGAACAAGAACGAGCCGTGCAGAGAGACACAGAAAGTGTAAAGTAGGGAGACAAAAAGGCAGAGAGACACAAAGAGAGACACAGAGAGACAAAAGAGAGACAGATTGAAAAACATTACTACTTGAATGAAAGCAGGACTCAAGTGTCTTTCAGCAGAGATCTCAAAGTTCTCACCCTGTGCACCATATCTGCACGTTCCATCCTGGACCAGGACGTTGTAGAACGGCTGATTGGAGCCATGGGTCAGCTGATGCACTCGCATTGTGGCGATCCACTCTGGACTCATGGAGCATTTCGGATCCCATCCGTAAATGACGCAGTTATAACCAGACCTACACAGAAGAACAGGAAAACCATCACACCACCCGGGAAACGGTACAGAACTAGAGATGGGTATCGTTTAAACTTGATACCGGTACTGAAGATTTCCTCATCATACAACACCACAGCACACACTATACTGCCAGATGTTTATAAACACCTGGCCAAAAGATTCATATGTGCTTTTAAACACACGTCCAAACTTAGTCCCTATTTACTCTTATAAGAACCTCCACTCCTCTGGGAAGATGTTTCACAAGATTTAAAAGTGTACTTGTGGATATTTGTGCTCGTTCAGCCATAAGGTTGATAGTAATATCAGGTATGGATGATGGAGGTGAGGTGAGGAGGTCTGGGGTTGCAGTGTTTAATAGAGTTGGGGTCAAAACTCTGAAGCAGGAGATCTTCCACTCCAACCCCATGCAGATTTGGGTCTCCTAGTTCAAGTGAATGGAAAATTTCCTCAATTGAGCACCTTCAGCTTTGTGGTAACAGTTTGGAAAAGAAGCACAAAACCAGCTCGAGTCCACTGGAGTAAAGGACCATAAATCTTTCACTATAAGTGTAGTGACCGCCCCATGACACCTTCTCATCTTCCTGTGCATTGCTCTGGTGAATGTGCTGCTCTTGGGTGTCTGAAACGGTTTCTCTCGCCCCGCCTTTCCTGTGGGGTTTACACATATTTCAATTTACATTTTAAAACCAAATCAAGTGTCCCTAAAGACCACTAGTACTAAAGACATTTTATATTAATATATGTTGCGTTTGCCCCAGGCTGAGGCAGGAGTGGTCCAGGGTTTGAGTAATAAAAAATTCTACTAAAGTAAAAGTACTGTTACTTTAATGAAATTTAACCTAAAGTAAAAGTTACAGTCTGAAAATTGACTTAAGTAAAAAGTAGCGCATGAAATTTTCTCTTCTTTTTTTTTTTTTTTTATATAACAGCGGGGGTGTTTGTTGAAAACAAATTGAAGGAAGATCTTCAATTGCAAAATGAAAATAAAAACTAAAAAATACAATCTATAACTTCAGTTTATGTGGGTTATGCGCTTTCACAGCAAAAAAAAAAAAATTGTCTCTTTTTTTCTTTTCAATAAGTTGTAAATGTTTTATTATATTACTAGTGTTGCCACAACTGCGCACACAAACACATACGAGCATGAAAATCACACCTACATGAATGTGACAAGCAGCAGGTCGTTATGCTCGAAGGAATTAACACCGAATTTTACGGAGATAAAACGACGCTAATACCGATAACGTCATGTTCGTCCTGAAGCTTATCAGTAGTCCGGTATTGACCTAATTAGGTACCGGTCTAAAATAAATTGTCTCTCAGGACACATTCCTATAGGAAACATCATTCTACATCCTATTAATACAATTATTTCCTGTTCTGCAGCCAGTACTCAGCTCCCATGTGTGAATATCAAGATCGCACAAACGGCTTTATCCTCTAGGGGGAGTAAATGAAGCCGAGGCGAGACTCTAGTCCAGGAGTGACCAACCAGTCAGAGACCAAGAACCACATTTTTTTTTTACTGTGTTACCGCAAAGAGCCACATCATACACATGGGCACACATGAACATCACCCATCACTTCCTTTTACACACACACACACACACACACACACACACACACACACACAGCCAGTTCAAGCCAGTTCAAGCAAGTCCACAATCAAAAATATAATAATTTACAATAGCATTTTTCTTTTATTATGCATGTTGCTTATTGGAAGTTCTAGCATTCCAGGTCAGAGTGAAACTGTGATTCAGTAGCCGGGTTAATGTCCCATATTCTGTGTTCAACAGTGTGGAGGGACAGTTGGACGTCTGACACAATGCACTTTAGTTTGTCGTTTTCAGTAGACAAGATTTCAACAACGTCACTGAGGCATTATTATAACTCCTCTTCGTCGTATGGCTTTTTAGCGCGTGCAATGTTCCAAGCCAAATTTAATTTTCCAAGCCAAATTTAAAGCTACATTATTGAGGAAAACTGTATCTGCTTTTCTGCCTGACTTTTCAAAGTGACCAACTTGTGCTTGTGAACTTCAGCCCCTTTTGGAAATTCCTGGTGGATGTTAGCATGGAGTGCGCTGAAGTGGCGCTGAGGATTTGAAATGCGTTAATGACGCCTGACATGAGGCAGAATGACGTCATTACGTTTAACATAATAAATATAAACTCTCTCACTCTGTTTAAACCGTCCTGAGTTCATCTTCATATTTTCCTTTTGCTGTGCATTTTTTACTGCCATTTTGAGAGCGAACTTGACACAAACTGTTCACTTAAAATTTAAGTAAAAAATTTGCATATGGAAGTTTGTGTTTGTGTTTTTAATGCGTGTTCACTTCGCTCGAGTTCAAAACGGTATTTTCCTCGAATGTGCATGTGCGTGAGATGAAAATACTGCAAAGTTTCCCTGTAGGGACGAGATCATTTAAGCCTTAAAAATACCGTATTGAACTCAAGTGAAGCGAACACGCACATTTAAAAAAAACAAAAGAGCCGCATGCGGCTCGGCCACCCCTGCTCTAGTCAAACCTTCCTGCTCCCGAGCGGTTCTTTGCCTTGCAAATCGTTCGGAAAGCTATTCAAATTAAACCTTCTGCCATTTGTTTCTCAATCAGCTCTCGCAGAAACACGAACCTCTTGTGTTTCATGATGAGACCAACAGAATACTGCACTTGGCTATGTTCAGGAGCGCTGCGTCTCTTCACTTCGGGCTCCAAGGCGTGTCGCTTGTCTTGGATGTGTTCCAGCGTGTGTTGGACCAGGTAACCCACGGCACCGTGCTGAGACGGGTCCAATGCCTGGATGTGCTGCAGGATGTCCAGCACCTGCATAAGGGCAGAGGAATCTATATTGTTTACAATAAAATAATAATAACAGCAATATATATATATATTAATTACACATATACATTATATAAGATAGTTAAGGCATTGGATTTTGGCGTTCAAATTCCAGTCACACCAAAATGCCATTCCTGGGCCCTTGAGCAAGGCCCCTAAACCCCATAGCTGCAATTGTATAAACAAGACAAATGTCACTCTGGATAAGGGCATCTGCCAAATGCTGTTATGTAAATATATGTAAATTCTATGCATAATTAATTTTTATGTTGTCGTTCATGATGCTGCTTGCTCTACACAGAAGTACTGATAACAAGGAAAAAATATTATGTCAAGATCGCAAGAAAATTAAGTGATGATCACAAAAAAAAAAGGGGGTGTAACGATATTACACGTTTTCGTACCGAAATTTCACAGTACAGGGCTTTTGGTTTGTGTACCGCATGAAATCCTTTTTTTTTCGTGCGGAACATGGTTACAATCAGAGTTTCCTGAGGAACGTATTAATTGGCGGACCGCAAGTCTGTTTAATCTCTGTCTCGAACTTTCTTTTTAAACTTCAAAGCATAAACAATACCAGGGGTAAAAAAAAAAGAAAACATATAAGGGCTGTAAAAAAATGTATTTGAACGGCACCATGTTTATTAACACGCGATTAATGCATTTCTGTTTCAACATTTTTATAAAAACAAATATAGAAGTGGCGCAATTAAAACATTCTACGCAACGTACGTTTGTTTACGATGTCCTTTCTTTACTCTGATATAAATTAAATAAACTTCACCGAAAAATGTATCAGTAAACATTTATTTTACCTATGCGCCAAGTCTTAAAATCAGCACCAAAATCCGCCATGACGTGCACAATTATTCCTCTAGGGGGCGACAAACACGCCGGCGTGTTTTGTGGCATTTTTTCTCATAACAGCAAAATGAACAGAAATTACTGTCTATTTTTTATCGTACAGATAAGAGCAATACATCACTCAAATCTGTAAAAAGGTCTACTTTTATTTGCAGACATTCAATAACAACAAAACGCTGTGCTTTGGTAAAATAAAGCAAACAGACAGGGGGCGCTCTCAGCCATCCCTGTATTCTCTCTACACAGACACACAAATATCCTAAATTTCAGTGAATATTTACCTCACAGACATACATACATATATATATAAATATATATATGAATAGAAATTTTGGAATTTTATGAGGTACAGTTTCTCCGGTATCACCTCATTAACCGTCCGTGTGGAAACAGAAAAACGTTCCATTTTGGTGTCCTAAGATTTACGTCATTTAAAGCACCATAATTACTTTAAACTATTTACAAGAATATTCATGCTCTATGTTAAGTTTGGTTTCATTAACAATAAACATACATTTGCATCAATGCAATATTTGTCCATGCACATGTTTGATTAGAGTATAAATAAATTTGAAAATGATTCATTAAAGGTACATTTAGAACAGATAAATGTGCGATTAATTTGTGATTAATCTTGGGTTTAACTCATGACAATCGTGCGATAAAATATTTGAATCGAAAAAAATATATTTAAATCAGTACTACAACTTTTACCAGAGAATTTTCAAAACATGAGTATCTGTATTTCTAATAAAGTGAAGGATGTGTGTACTTTTGACACTTCTGGTATGCATGAAATCATAGCAGAGAATCAATAGCACTAGCCGCGAACCAGGAAGTGGGTAACGTTAGCGCAATGGATTCGAAATTCACAATTTTTTATTTAGTCAAAAAAATAATTATATGCAGAATATATGAACCATACAGTAAAACTCCCTTACCGGCCAGCAGAGGGCTCCAAAAACCAACATTTAGTTAATACACTGGGTACATAATAGGCTTAAAGAATTTACAAAATTTGGACACTTTTTGAACTGCTCTGTTTTTCTGCGAATAGTTTGCTGACCTTCTCGGGCCAGATGCCCAGGTGGAAGTAGAGTCGAGCCTGCAGGAGCAGATACTGCACGTTATCGGGGTCGATGGTGAGGTAGAGATCCAGAGAGTCCCTCAGAAGCTGGTATGACTTCTCGCTGCCTTCCCTAGATAAAACCCCCACAGTGGATCAGAACCGGGTCACGTACCAAAGAAAGGGAATAATAATGTGAACATATTATGGTACAGACGTTATACGGTCATACGGAACCTCGGAGCCGTACTTACCCTCTCTTGCCGATGTTGAGGAGGTTCCCCACCATGCGCAGGAGCAGTTCGGTGGTGCTGATGGAGCTGTAGTAATCTGCAGTCACCTGCTGACGGATCAGGTACTCGCACTCTTTTGCCGTCAGCTGCTTTCCTTTCCCGAACGCGTCGATGTAAACGTAGTCGTAGATATCGCCGCTGCTGTGGAGGACAAACAGGAGAAAATATCCATATACTGAATAGTATTTGTGATACCTGCCGAAGTAAATAAAGAAAAGAGAATATAGCTTAGTATGTACACTTTAAACATTTTTTAAATGGAGATCAAAGGTTAATAGCATGAAAGTAAAATGTGACTCCTTTGTACTTTCACTTGAGTAAAAAGTACAAAAGGTTTTTGCCTTCAGATGTACTTAAAAATCCAAACTACTAAGATTTATTATGGCTTTAATGTTCCTATGATCATTTTGATCACAAGACTCGTTACTTATTTACCTCAGATTATGTAAAAAGACTCGAATGTGACTTCACACACTGATCTATTATTAGATCAAAATGATATTAATGACAAACACTGATTTCTACACCTTTCAAATATTTAAAAAACAAAAAAAACAAACAAACAAACAAAAAAAAACGTGTAAATGAGGTCACGTGCGTTGTGGCGAATTCGATTCTGGAGTTTCTTCATCATTTATTCCTCTATAAAATGTTCTGCTTGACCCTGAACGATTGACTTCTGAGTGTTTCACCAGATCAATCTTGTACAAGATGTAGTGAAGTAACAGTAAAAATCCCCCCGAATGGAAATACTTCAGTAAAGTACAGATACGTGAAAATGCTACTAAGAAGAACGTGACCTCTCCCACAGAGACTTAGGAAAGGTCAGGTGTCCCAATACTTTTTGTATTGGGACACCTGTAATTTTCCTCTCATTTCCTGACCCATGGTATGAAGATGTTTTTCATCCAGATGTGGTTCTTCCACAAACTGTTACCACAACAGTCATTAGATTGGACTCGGTAGCATGAAATCCTCCCTTGAACTACGTGGTCCAAAACCTGCTCCCTGTGCACAAAACCAGCTCCATGAAGATGTGTGTTACATGGGTTGGGAATGAAAGATCTCCTGCTGTAGAGCTCAAACCCCATTGATCACCTTTGGGATGAATTTTTCATGCACCCCAGGCCTCCTCATCCCACATCAGCACCTTTACCAGATGCATGAATCTTCTCAAACCTCAACAAGCACACTCCAAAATTTAGTTGAACATCTGCCCTGAAGAATGGAGAGCAAACGTGGACTGGTCAGTATAAAGAGTGTTTACCTCGCCCGGCGCTGGCACCAGCGGAGCAGGAAGTGATTGGGGAAGTTGACCGGCTCTAGAACGACCCCCAACTTCCTGGCGAGTGTCATGTAAAGCACCGAGAGACTGATCGGGATGCCAGTCCTCCGTAAAAGCACCTGAACAGACATGACAGGATGATCAGGAACAATCCAGAAGTCTAGCAGAGGTTTTAAAATAAAGAGCGGCGACGTACCTGGTGTGTGTACGAGTTCATCGGGTTGTAGTAGTCGCATTCGTTGCCTTTAAACTGCAGCTGTTCGTAGAGAACCGCGTTGAGGGCGTTGAGGACCTGGCGCTGAAGCTCGAACTCTCGCACTACTACACACTCGCCTACATCATTTATTTGGAGGAAAAGAAATTCATGTGAATCATCTTCACTTATGTTTAAAACGTGTCCATGAAAAGCATTTAAAAGGTTCTCGTTTATTCTTTTACAGACGTTTACATCTCATATTCGGTTGAGTTCCTTTAAGGGCCCAAAAGTGAACGCATGGTGGTGCTGGAATTTGAACTTGTGGCCTTTCAATTTTAAGATGTACATCAAACATCTTAAAATTACAGAGATACCAATCTACTCAATACAGGGTTTCTCCAGGTTTCACCAAGTCAAATTTAAGACTTTTTTTAAAAAGTATTATGAATTAAATTTAAGACATGGATCACATCAAAAACACACAAATAACCGGCATTAACTGAGCCCTAAATTCAGGTAAAATCCATTTTCTGTCTGTGGTACAATCCGAGAGATTCACACCAATAACAGGAAGCTGATTGGCTGTTGCACGTTGGTCTCATTTGTAGTCGTAATACAGCGAAGTATATTTGGACTAGTTTTACTTTCATAAAAGCATTTCATAGACATCAGAAATCTAAGACACTGGGTCAATACCTGGCTAAGAGCCAACAAGTAAAACCCCAGGGTTCTTGAGAAGTGTGTACTAATATATATATATATATAAAATAATCAGTGTGTACAGGGTGTATAGGGAGGTGGTCTCAGTGGTTAAGGCACTGGGCTTTGGATCAAAAGGTCACAAGTTGAGATTCCAGCACACCAATCTGCTGCCACTGCTGGTCCTTGAGCATGGTTGTAGGTCACTCTGGATATGGGCGTCTGTCATAAATGTAAATGTGTGGTGTGAGGGTTCTCTCAGCGTTCATCTGCCCAATACTGCTCTGCATGGACACGCTGTGTTCTCATGAACGTTTGGCAGGAGATCACCAAAAAGAACAGAGTGTATATTTTTTTCTTGTAGAGAACATAGAGGTAAGAAAGAAATGACAGAAAGAGGTAAAAAGGAGAGAAAGAAAGAGGTAAGAAACAAACAAAAAAATGCTAAGAAAGAAAGAAAGAGGTGAGAAAGAAAAAGAAAGAAAGAAAGAAAGATGTAAGAAACAAAAAATGGTAAGAAAGAAAGAAAGCAAATGAAAAAAGAAAGAAAGAGGTGAGAAAAAAAGTAAGAAGTAAAAAAATAGGAGAAAGAGGTAAAAATTAGAGAAAAAAATAGGTAAGAAACAAAAAAAAGGTAAGAAAGAAAGAAAGAAAGAAGAGGTGAGAAAGAAAGAAAGAAAGAAAGAAAGTAAGTAAGAAAGCAAGAAAGAAGGGGTGAGAAAGAAAAAAGAAAGAAAGAAGAGGTGAGAAAGAAAGAAAGCAGTAGGAGGTGAGATAGAAAGAAAGAAAGAAAGAAAAAGAAAGAAAGAAAGAGAAAGAAAAAAGGGGTGAGAAAGAAAAAAGAAAGAAAGAAGAGGTGAGAAAGAAAGAAAGCAGTAGAAGGTGAGATAGAAAGAAAGAAAGAAAGAAAGAAAGAAAGAAAAAGGTGAGAAAGAAAGAAAGAGAAAGAAAGAAAAAGGTAAAAAAGAAAGAAAGTAAGAAAGAAAGAAAGAAAGAAAGAAAGAAGAAAGAAATCTATATTTACCTTGGGCTGATCTCAGGCTGGGATGAGAAGGGTTTTTCACTCGGAGATACTTCTTCACTTTCTCCCTGATGTCCTCCAGCTGGGCAGAAATGCTCTCGAGGGTGAAATCAGCGAGGGGATTACAATACTGATCCACCAATACCGCACCTTCAACAGCAAGCCATGTGTAGGATTTTGTGTAAAATTCATTTTGTTTGTGGGAAAATTGCACAAAAAAAAAAAGGTTGCAGAACAAAGTCTGTTTCTCCAAAGTGCCTGGAATCGGTGGCTGGATTGGATTCGACACTCAAAGCTAAATATCTTTGCTCAGATGTGCAAAATACCGTGATGCGATTCTGACCTTCCAGGGCCTCCTGCTGCTCTGGAGGCCTCTCCAGAAAGCCCTTCAGGCTCCTCAGGATGTTCTGTTGCCGAAGGAAGTAGAGAATTTTCTTTGCGTAGTACTTAAGAGTCAGACTCTTCCTGAAGGAAAGAAAAGAGTAGACAAGCTGTAACAAACACTCTGGACATGAAAAATATAAATAAATAAATAAATAGTCTGGTTTGAAAACACAATAAAAGTCTGACCTTCTGTCTGAGTTGAGGATGGACAGCAGCTCGTCTTCACAGAAGTGTTCAGGCGCCCCGAGAGACTCGATTTCTGTAAAGCTGTCACCCAGAACCTGACCAACGCAAGGCTAAGATCCACATATGCAGGCATTAGGACTTAGAAAATGCTTACTCATCGATTTATGTCTTCAAATCCAACATCAACCTCATCAATATTTCCATACATTTCTAATAATAAAAACCCTAATGACTATTTGATGAACATCCTATTCCACATTTGGCCCCATTTGCTCTTATAATAACCTCCACTCTTTCTGGGGAGATGTTCCTCTAGATTTTGGAGGGTGCTTGTAGAGGGTTATGTGAGATTGATGTAGGTAAGAAGTCCTATGGTGCAGTCAGCATTCACATTCATTTCAATAGGGTTGATGTCAGAGCTCCATAGCAGGAGATCTTCCACTCGAACCCGTGGAAACCATACCTTCACGGAGCTGGCATTGTGTACAGGGACACTGCCATGCTGGAACAGGTTTAGAAGGTGCTAGATCAAAGCCACGTCTACACTACGTCTGACTCCGGATACATTTGAAATTGCGTTAACACTTTCATTTTTAATCGTGTAAATTAAAGGCCAAAACGGAGAAGCAAAAAAATACGCGTTTTTGAAGACGTGGACACGTACCACGTCCCAAGACATTCTATATAAAGTGTGTGTCTCCATCTACTGGTAACAGTCTGGGAAAGAACCGCATACAGCTGGAAAAGACAGGTGTCCCAATACTTTTGTCTATATATTGTAGTAAATAAGAAAATCGCACAATCTGAAAACAGGATCCTGATTGGCTCATTGTGTTTCTCACCATGACAGCAATTAGCCAATAAAACGTGATTAACCAAACCAATGGACGTGTTTCGTAATTGCTACATAAACAGCTTATATGAGGTGACAGTAAAAGGTTTAGAGGCTAGTTATGTAACGCAACACCAGATGGCAGTACGAGGCTGCACACACAGTCACAGGGAGCACCGACCTTCCTGTTAACAACGGGAGCTGTGCGACTGGTGCTATTCTGATCACGTGCGTTATCACGTCTGCGATCGCATCATAGACAGCATCCACTCTGTCCCATCCTACCTGCCAGATTTGACTCCCTCGAACTTCGCCTCCTTTTCAAAGGTCGGGCAAAAAAAATAAAAAAAAAGTAAAATGAAAAAAAGAATAAAAGATGGTAAGAAAGAAAGAGGTAATACCGAAAGACACCGCTGTGGAGATCTGGTGCGAATAGCACAAGGAGATTATTTTGAAAGTGATGGTGTGTAAACGTAGATACATAAAGTAACAGAACGGGTTGTACTGTTTACACGTTTGGCCCACGTGTTATTTTATCCACCCATAAATAAATATTTGGACTGTATACTCAAATCTGCAATTAAAGGTTGTGCCTTAAAAACACTGGCGTATAAATACGACTTACGACTTCAGCGAAGAATCTCTTGGAGATGGACAGGACGGTGCGTTGGATCTGAAGACAAACCCGGAGTCTGGTCCGGAATTCCTGCTGCCAGTCGTAGGATTCGTTCGACCGATAAAGTCTCTGTAGCCGAGGCCACCTGAGAACCAACGCCATGAGAGTTTGCATGTAGTAAAGATTTCATTCTTTCTTTTAAGAATTTCTGCCATTTTTATTTTTTTACATATTTCTCTATAAAAAGTTGACGTTCTGCAGAGTTTACACACAATACTGAATACACTATTGTCAAAAGTTTGCGGACACCTGGTCATAAGTGCGGTATGTGGTTTTTGGCTATCGCACTCCACATTTAGTCCCAGTTTGCTTATATAGTTCCTTCCACTCTTCTGGGAAGATGTTCCTCTAGATTTTTAATTGTGTTTGTAGAGATTTGTATTAAATAAATATGTAACATTTTATTTTTAATTAAATGAACTAAATTAATCCAAAAAAAAGATTTCTTCAGTTAGTAGTCAGTAATCAGGAAAGAAATAATCAAATAGAAAGAAAGAAAATCAAATAGAAAGAAAAAGAGAGAGAGAAAAAGAAAGTGAAAGGAAGAAATTAAAAAGAAAGAAAAAAGGACCGAAAGAAAAAGAAAGTAAGAAAAATGGAAAGAAAGAAAATAATAAGAAAATGAAAAAAAAAGAAAATCAAATAGAAAGGAAAAGAGAGAAAAAAAAAGAAAGTAAAATGAAGAAATAAAAAAAGAAAAAAGGACCAAAAGAAAAAGAAATTATGAAAAATGGAAAGAAAGAAAATAATAAGAAAATGGAAAAAAAAAATCAAATAGAAAGAAAAATAATTATTTCAAATAATGAAAATGAAAAAAAGGGAACGAAAGAAATAAAAAAAAGTGGAATTAAAGTAATCAAGTAGAAAGAAAAATCAAATGGAAAGAAATTAAATAAAAAGAAAGAAAGAAATAATAAATGGAAAGAAATTAAATAAAAAGAAAGAAAGAAATGGAAAGAAATCTACTGAACAAATTTATAAAACGAAACATTTTTTTTCGCCCCATTTTTCATGAGCTGAACTCAAAGATCTAAGACTTTTTCTATGTACACAAAAAGTCCTATTTCTCTTAAATATTGTTCACGAATCTGTCTAAATCTGTGTTAGTGAGTTCTTCTCCTTTGCTGAGATCATCCATCCACCTCACAGGTGTGGCAGATCAAGATGCTGATTAGACAGTGTGATTATTGCACAGGTTTGTTTTAGGCTTTCACAATAACAGACCACTCTAAAATGTGCAGTTTTACAGTATTGGTGGTCTGAAAACCAGTATCTGGTGTGACACCATTTGCCTCACACAGTGTAACACATCTTCACATAGAATAGATCAGATGGTTGATTGTGTCATGTGGAACGTTGGTCCACTCCTCTTCAATGGCTGAGCGAAGATGCTGGATATCGGCAGGAACGTATACGCCGAGGAGGACGACGAGCAGCTTCTCTGAGACGCTGACAGTTTGAGCAGGAATTCTTCGGTTATCCGAATCAGATTGTTGCAGCAGCCGTCCGGGTGTCTGATCTCAGATGATCAGGGAGGTGAAGATGCTGGATGTGAGGTCCTGGTATGGTTACACGTGGTCTGCGGTTGTGAGGCCGGTTGGATGTACTACCAAATTCTCCGAAACGCCTTTGGTGACGACCTTATGGTACATGAACATTCACTTCAGATCTGATCGTTCCTGCAGTCGTGCTGTGTGATAAAACTGCACGTTCTAGAGTGGTGTTTTATTGTGCCAACCTAAAGCACACCTGTGCAATAATCACGCTGTCTAATCACAATAGATTAGATCTTTGAGTTCAGCTTTTGTTCAGTATAAAATGAAATAGAAAGAAAGAGAAAGAAAAAAGAAGGTAGGTAATATTATATGATATTATTATATTTACCATGACCTGATCAAGTCACTAAAGTGATCTGATCTTCTCATTAGACTAAATGTGAAATTAGATTGTCCAATTAAAAAGCACCAAGTTTGACCCATATGGTGTAGTTCTGTAAGTACTCATAGTTCTACTAAGGAACGCATACTACATCTGTGCATCTATGCAGATGTTAAAAGCAGATGTGCACGATTCCTGTCCTGTGAGCTTCACGTGTATACCACACTATGATGTACTGCACTGCAGAGCTCAAAGCCAGAGGAACATGCACACATGAACCATGGGCTGATCTCCACGCATCAGTGGCAGGTTTTGACCAGAAGACCCTGACACTGGAGGTCACCTGAGTTTGTACTGGTGTCCCCAGACCTTCCCGCTGCCGTGACACACTTCATGGAGCCGCTTGCAGCAGCAGGACACGTTCGAGATGTCGATATGGTCCAGCGTGGGGAAACACAGGATGTATTCTAACAGCTCCGTCGGTAAATCCGTGAGTTTTTTAACCAGATTTTCCGCTGCGGCTGAACTTGCAACCGGGACGCGATTTTCGATGCAAGACGACGCCATCTTTACTGTTTACCCCGATGACCTCATGGTCGAGGCGGAAATGCACACGCCCACTTTATGCTGCAGGGGGCGGGGCTTCGCCTGCACCGCCTTTTACAGACACGTGGACCAACGATACGATACTTTGAAGATACAGATGAAGAAACTACCAATGGGATACGATTTCGATTTTTATTGAACACAATGAGATTTAATGCAATAGATGCAAGAAATATATTGTTATTCAATTTAATGTGGTAATAATATTTTATTTATTTGCATCAGATAAACACAAATCATCAATTTATTAAGTGTCTTCTGACTTCTAACACCCTTCTACATACAGGCTTTTGTAGTGCAAAAAAAAAAAAAAGGATTCAATTAAACCAGATGTTTTTTTTCTGTTGTGTCTGAAGGAAGTTACAGCTCTACCTCTGCCATGTTAATCTGTATTCTGCGTGACTCTCAGGACACGCCTCGGTCTCCGTAGTGTTGTGATACGTCATTTTTATTTACTGTAGCAACAGTGGTGTTGAAATTAACCTTGGAATCTCTTTGATTAGTTTTTCTGTATTTCTACTTTTATTTATTTGTTATTCATTTTTAAATACGTTTTTTAGAAAATGTATTAATGTGTCAGTTGCTGCTGAGTTACAACACCAAACAAAAACGATGAAACCAGCAAGCTTGTTGCTCGGGGTCAATTAGCAGTTAATTGAAAAATGTATATATTTTTTGAACTACAATATGAATTTATTTATTATCTTACAAGCTGCTTCATATTGGACAGCACTTCTTTTTTATCAGTTTTTCTTTCTTCTTTTTGTTCATTACTTTGCATTTAAATAAATAAATACATCTGGATCAGGATTAGGACCTATATATTAAACATTTGATCTTTTTATTTGTTAAAAGCTCTTTAATGGCACACGTTTTACTTTGACTACTACTCTGTATGTCATTTTTTAGATATTTCTATGATATAAATAATTATATTTTTTACTTAAACTACTCCACTACACTACAATGTATGCCAGAGCAAAGTTATTGACCTAACAGGTCGTATATTATATGATTTATATTTAAATCACATTTTAAATGATATGATTTCAGCGAAGGCATGCACAAATGAGCAAAAATGATCGATTTCTTTCACTTTTTATTTTTGTTTTGGACGAAGAATATGCGCAGAAGCAACCTGGTGTTGATGCGCAAAGCACGCTTACCCTTGGGCTTTGTGGTTGTTGTTGTTTTGTCTTTTGTTGCGTGAGACTGCGCAAAAGCGGCGGCGTGTTGATGCATATGAATGCAACCAGGCGGCTGCTGGCTCGTATATGGCATGAGGAAATGAAGCTACTGGCGATTATTATGGTCTCAGATCATTCTGATGTTTCTGACGGTGGATCATGTTAGGCTAAATCGACTTGTTTCTTTTCGTATATTGGATCATATTTGGTGGAAAAAGTTGCCTTTATGTATAAATGATGTACTTGTATTAGTAGTGAATGGTGCTAGCAACAAGTGCAGCCAGATCCATTAGAAGAGCAGTAGAACTCAGACGGAGCAGTTCTTGTTGGTAAACAAATTATTTATTATAGGAAAAGCTGAATTGAAGAAGGGTGTGTGTGTGTGTGTGTGTGTGTGTGTGTTGTTGCAGCAGCAATAGTAGGGCTCCATGTATCATTGGATCACTTGCTTTATTGGGAGACTTTCAAATGTCTCCTGCAAATGATGTAGTTTAAAACAATGTTTTCAAGAAATTCAGGAGAAAAAAAAAATGTCAACAATAACACGTGGTTAATAAGAACTCAATCATTAGAATAGGTGCAAGAAAGCAATCAGCTGAGAGATGATTAAGAATCATCTCCATTAGTTTGTTAAGAATAATAATTAAAAAGTGTGTTATTGACAGTAAGTAGGCATCGATAGTAGATCATCGTTATTCCCTCCATTGAACATGGCAAGTATACTTGGATTAAAAATGAGTCTCAGTTCCTTGAGAAGGAAACAACCCAAGACCTTCAGCGTAAGGATCGTGACGACTGATGCAGACCTGGAGTTCAGCTGTGAGGTGAGTAGATGGAGATGAACGAATCTCCTCCTCACTATTGTACATCATGGCGATGATTCTGTAGATGCTTCATATCTTAGATCGTGCAGAGAAATACTTTGGATTTTTCAGCAGTTCTTCCATTCATGAGTCTTTGGATGCATTAAATGATTCCTTCACTTGATCTAAGAGACCCCAAACCTGTTTCAGCTCCATGAAATTATACTTCACATTGTTATGAGTGGAAGATCTTCTATAGAGCTCTAAATCCTATTGAACACCTTTGAGATAAATGTGAATGCTGACTGCACCCCAGCCCTCCTCACCTTCTTACCTACATCAGAAACTGACTTTACAACCACCCGTATAGATAATTCACCACAAATGTATACAAGCACTTTCCAAAATCTATTGGAACATCTTCCCAGAAGAGTGGAGGAAATTATAACAGTGATGGAGATGGAATGTGGAATGGGATGTTAAAAAAAGCATGTGGTCATGGTTGAAGCATTGGGAATCAAAGGTTATGTTCAAATCCCAGTCTCTCCAAGCTCCCACTCCTGGGCCCCTGAGTAAGGCCCTTAAACCCATAGCTGCTCAGTTGTATGAATAAGTCAAATGCTCTGGATAAAAGTGTCTGCTTAATGTAAAAGTGAATCTTCTTGTCAGGTATCTACAAACGTTTCTCTGAGACGATACTGTGTGTCTGGTGAAAATGCAGATAATTGTTTTTATGGACTAAAATCCTTTGTTGATTTACTCAGCCATTATTCTCTTCCAACACTCTTAGAAATTAAGTTTGAATGTACTTTCCGTTTGTCTTGTTATTTTAGCGTTGTCATTTTAATATAAAACACGAATTTATTGCACCTTTCAGTCTTATTTACTGACCTTTTAAAGCTTAGATTACGATACACCAAGAGTATATAAAAGACACCAGGCGAATTAATTTAACCGTAAAAAATTACTTTTAAGTTTAATGGATATGAACACAAGAGTAATAGTATTATATTATTATTGTCTTGTTATTTTAGCGTTGTCATTTTAATATAAAACACGAATTTATTGCACCTTTCAGTCTTATTTACTGACCTTTTAAAGCTTAGATTACGATACACCAAGAGTATATAAAAGACACCAGGCGAATTAATTTAACCGTAAAAAATTACTTTTAAGTTTAATGGATATGAACACAAGAGTAATAGTATTATATTATTAATATTATTATAATTATTATTATTATTATTATTATTATTATTATTATTATTATTATTATTATTATTATTATTATTATTATTATTATTATTATTATTATTATTATTATTATTATTATTATTATTATTATTATTATTATTATTATTATTATTATTATTATTATTATTATTATTATTATTATTATTATTATTATTATTATTATTATTATTATTATTATTATTATTATTATTATTATTATTATTATTATTATTATTATTATTATTATTATTATTATTATTATTATTATTATTATTATTATTATTATTATTATTATTATTATTATTATTATTATTATTATTAATATATTGGGTAACATTGTTTTATAGGAACATTTTTAATAGTTGCAAGTGTATGGTAGTGAGGAACAGATCTGTTGAAAGTGTCCATGTTGTCCATAAGTTAAAACTAGTGTTGCCCATGTTAAAGTTCCCATGTTGTTTATTAGTTACTATTTAAAGTTCCCATGTTGTTTATTAGTTACTATTTAAAGTTCCCATGTTGTTTATTAGTTACTATTTAAAGTTCCCATGTTGTTTATTAGTTACTATTTAAAGTTCCCATGTTGTTTATTAGTTACTATTTAAAGTTCCCATGTTGTTTATTAGTTACTATTTAAAGTTCCCATGTTGTTTATTAGTTACTATTTAAAGTTCCCATGTTGTTTATTAGTTACTATTTAAAGTTCCCATGTTGTTTATTAGATACTATTTAAAGTTCCCATGTTGTTTATTAGTTACTATTTAAAGTTCCCATGTTGAATATTAGTTACTTTTTAAAGTTCCCCATGTTGTTTATTAGTTACTAATTAAAGTTCCCATGTTGTTTATTAGTTACTATTTAAAGTTCCCATGTTGTTTATTAGTTACTATTTAAAGTTCCCATGTTGTTTATTAGTTACTATTTAAAGTTCCCATGTTGTTTATTAGTTACTATTTAAAGTTCCCATGTTGGTTATTAGTTACTATTTAAAGTTCCCATGTTGTTTATTAGTTACTATTTAAAGTTCCCATGTTGAATATTAGTTACTATTTAAAGTTCCCATGTTGGTTATTAGATACTATTTAAAGTTCCCATGTTGGTTATTAGATACTATTTAAAGTTCCCATGTTGTTTATTAGTTTCTATTTAAAGTTACCATGTTGCATTTGGAAGTATATATATCTTGTACATGAGTTACCACAGGAATTGTTCATCACATGTATGTCACATTTACATTTATGGTATTTGGTAGATGCCCTTAACCAGGGCCACTTACAATTATCACATTCGTACAGCTGATCAGATATGGGGTTAAGGGCCTTGCTCAGGGGCCCAGAAGTGACAACTTGGTGTGGCTGGGATTTAAACTCACAGCCTTCAGAGCCAAATTCACTAAATTACCACCTTCCTGAGTTACTTTTGGTGTCATGAGTTATTATTGGAGATGTCCATGAGTTAATATTTGAGTGGTCTATGTTGTCTATTGCTGTTAGAAGTTTGTTCAGATAAGGATCTTTGGCATGCAGGCTGCCATCTTGATTCTCGCACTCTGTCTGGGGGATGTGTGTCTTAGTCCCAACGCAAAGATGCATTAGTTGATTTATTTCACTTACAAGTACAAATAAGTTTGTAAGACATGAAAGTAATTTCGCTGTCATTCAGATTCTATCCAAGCTACTGGTTAATACCGTAGAGCTTTGGGAGCTTCCTGAACACGGCAGGAATCGTTCGAATGTCAAGCCAAAGAGTCAGATAAGAGAATTCACATCGTTAACTTTTTTTTTTCTTATCGTCGTAGCGATACGTGAATAAAGTCGAAATATTTTGCGAATAGAGTCGAAGGAAAGCAAAGATTAAAATAGGGACATTTCACGAAAAATCACAGAATTGTGAGAAACGTGGGGGATTTGGTTAAAACCCACTTTTGGATTTAGCAATAGATTTTTTGTCTTTGTGGCACATCAGCACAGAGTCATAATTAGTAAATGGACACGGCAGCGATTTTGTAGGAAACTGAATTCCCCTCTCCATTCATTTCTTTTTTCTTGCAGATTTTAAATGTCTCCTGAATTTCACACATTTGTCCAAAAAAATCTCCATCCGTGTGAGATCTGAAATCTCCTAAACCCACGCCTCACCAGCTCTGTCTCTTTGTTTATTTCTTATTGACTCAGGACGTGTGTTTGAGTTGCAGGGACGAGCAGGTGCCCGTGTGCTGCCTATTATTTACACACAACACGTGACCTCGTCTACACGTTCCTGAATTTTTCTCTCGTTTCCCCTGAATGAATGGGAAACAGATGGAGGATGGGGCCTATATTGGTTCTCTTGACCCTGTCCGTCTGTCCATCGCTGCTCATGTCCTTCATTCTCTCATCAACAATGTAACTCGCTTTGAAAACTGGAAAGCTAGCATTTTCGTTTCGAGGTGAAAGGTCCTTGAACATTCCTTCTGATACGATCACATGTGTGTACACGCACACACACAGAATGTATGAAATAGCATTAGACCTCACCTTTAAACACACACACACACACACACACACACACACACACGGTACACGGTACACGGTTTAATTTCAGTACGATTGGTGGTAAGAAATGCAAAACATAGAATTGCTTTTATAATTATATTGACATTTGTGATCATTAACATTTGAACTGTTTACATTTTTAATAAAATGCCTGCTTTGTCATATAATTAAAATCATATTCTTTTTATATATTTGATCAAAATAGAATATATCAACTTAATGCAATAGACTTTTTTAAACAAATGTATTTATTCCTTCCATTTTTCATTCATTCACTCCCTCGATATGTGGAATTGTGAAGAGAAATTCTTGAAGTTGGACATAAAACACTAAAGAATCCATAGCGCTAGCACCAGGAAGAAGCTAGCAGCTAATGCTAACGCTATAAATTAAAGATTTAAGATTTTTTTTTAAATGTATTATTACCACAGTTATATGCAGAATAAAACTCGGAACTGAATGAGATGTGTAGGGATGATCGCAACGCTTTGTACTACACTGCTGTTGTATTCTGAATTCTGATTGGTTTAAAGGTGTTGACGCAGACAATCTGGGCTAAAAATATACCAAAAGTTATATTCAACTTAGTCGCCATGTTTCCTCTTATTTAATTAAAATTAAATACAAACGGAGTCATGTTTTTCATACGATGGCAGCTCGAACATCCTCGATATTCCCTGGTGTGGGCGCCGTTTGAACACCACCTGCGTTTCCTCGAAATTATGCACCCATGTTATGCAGACTACTCGACTGCTCCGTTATAACTAATGAAGAGGGGTTCTGAAAGAGCAACGGACCAGACTGTGGGCAAAATCCCATGCTGGCCAACTCCTAGTACCAAAATGTTCCTGCACCAACCTGTATAAGGAGAAACCATCGAATTTATTGTACTATAGAATTTAAGGCCTAAAAAGGTAACATTTTTTACCTTGTCATATACATGGCATTGGCGTCAATTGAGGCACCATTTTTTATACAGGAAAATAATGTATCATGTTAAAAACAAAAAACAAAACTGAATCTATATTTTGCACACAAATTTCAATTTCTTGTAACTCACATTGATTGATTTATGACTCTGCAGTGCGTTCTGCATCTTTTAAGGTGCCCCACTAGGGGGCAGCATGTCTTCATGTGCTCCTTCACTTCCTTTTTTTTCCTTCTTTTGCTGCATACACTCGTAGGTTACTGTTTACCAGTCTGCTTCCAAGCAAGAACACTTATTAAATGTACACATTCTTATCTGTAATCTATATTTTTCCATGCTGAGTTGCAGCCAGGGGCCATGGTGGAGAAATATATATATATATATATTTTTTTTTTTGACGGTTCAGGGTGATGGAAACATCTGCTGAGCTAATATGAACCGCAGGGCTGTGATTAAGACGATCATGTGGAGAGTGGAGAGTGGAGTGTGGAGCTCTGCCCTGAAACCAGAGAGAATAAATGACATGGTTCTGGACGTGTGATTTCTGTGATTTCCCCAAACACTGCAGGAACGTTGCACGACGTGTTTGCGTAGAGACGCAGGCTGAAGTCGCATAATGCGTTTTTAATTACAGTGACCGTGAGCAACACTGCATGGGACTCTGGTTGGGGGGGATGATGAAGGCTTTTTGTCCTTTCTAGGTTGTGAATTTGCCTAAATAGAGCGTCAAAGTGTGTGTGTGTGTGTTAGAGGTCGACCATTACTCATAGTTAGGTTGGATTGTACTTGCTGATAACCAATTGTCTTTAAAATATGTACTGAATAAAAAATAAAAAAACAAACTTAACACTTCATGTTAAGTGTACTAAAATGTATTACAAAAATAATAAAATGATAAAAGCCAAAACAAAAAGTAACACTCCAAAAACAGTTTCATCCAAAATAAAGAAAAAAAGCTTCTAACAAACAGTGTATGGCATCAGTGATTTGCCTCTAGGGGTCGCTATCTTACTGAATATCGCAACCCGGAAAAACTATTGGTATGGATTAATAGCAATCAACTATCGGTGCCGATTAATCTGCAAAATCTATGAATCTGTCACCCTTTAATATTCATGCTACCACATCTATTTTATACAATCGTGTGGCTCCAACTTCGTGGTAACAGTTTGACGAAGAACCACATACAGCTGGAAAAGTCGGGTGTCGTCGTATTTTCGTCCATATACTATTTGCATGTGATGAACGGGCATCCGAAAGGATTCGGTTTAATCGCATATGTCCATTCGGGTCCTTCTTAGGATCGTATGTGTCCTTGCCGCCTCATTAGCACCTGGAGACGGGAACACGGGCACGCTTATCGGGACGAACGCGGTACGGCGCATCGCCAAACCATAAACATTAGGCCAGATGGAAACGCACCTTGAGTAGATCCTGACGCTGCAGTTTTTAATGAAGTCGATTATTTTTTTGAGGCTCAAGCACTTAACTCAAATCCATCTACACTAATGTCCACGAAGACGTAGCTCTTAGTCCTTATTAGTTCAGTAGCTACTAAATATCTTATTCGTCCAGGTAGGAACACGCTAGCTGTGTACATATACACACCTGAAATCCTGACACACTTAATACCTTCCCCGGTTTGTTGATGCAGGACTGGGAACAAGCAAGTCCAGCAACTTCAGATATTTATATATACACTATTCACTATTTCACTATTTCATGCTACTACCCATCGTAGGCCTCCAGCATTGTGGTTACTGTTTGGGAAAGGACCATATATGGCTAAAAAATGTCAGTTGTACCTCACATTACTAAGTAGTAGGGACAAATGTCTCGTACAGTTGCCTTAATCATCTGTTTATCGATATTCTGGAAATGATTTGAGCATTTCCAATGGTGGACGAAGTACATAAAGTTAAGTTAACGTAGAGATTAGCGCTGCTGCCATCGGTTATTTTAGTAAATCGAGAATTCTAGCGGTTATTCCATCGAGTAATCAGAGAATAATCAGATAAGAAGTACATTTCTTCATTAAAGAGCAATTCTAAACATACAAGAGAAAGTAAGACGTGTCTCTTAAAATTAACAAGTAATTTTTCTTTTTTTTTTTTTAGAAAAAAAATAATTTTTATTGCTGAAATTTGCATAAAAGAATATCATTACATCAAAATACAAATAAGGTTTATTCAAAAACTATTAGTTTAATGAAACTCTTATTATCCTCACACATGTATTTATGTATTAAATCTCGCCCAATAGGTGGTTTTTCTTGTCTCCGAAAAGTTGTTAGAAGTTCTCCACGCACTGAATCCATGTATTTCTCGCCGGCTTTAAAAACGCGCTCCGCTACTCTGCTGTACTTTTCGAACGCACTGTATATAAATAAAATCAACTATAAATGACTCTAAAAATGGTAACCGCACGGTACAGGGTTTTCTTTATGTTCAAGTCTGAAATTATATTTTCTTTGGTTTAAATCTTCTCCTCTTCCCCTCGCTGTTTTCTCTCTGTTCCTCCATCTCTCTTTCTGCAGCATCTTTTGTGTTACCTGTCCAGAGCGCTCCAGAGTTTAGCGGGCGGTGTGTCAGTAGTAATGGTCCGTGGGGAAACACAGTGCTCCTTGTTTAGTTAAATGGACTAAACTAAGCATAAATGAATTTGCCTCAATAAAGAATTTTTTTAATTGAATTACTAAAGTAATCGAAGAATAGTGATGCGCTCGGTAACTCCAGTAAAAGTAAAAGATCCCTATAAACTTACACTTGAGTAAAAGTACAAAAGTTTTTGTCTTCGAATGCACTTAAGTATCCAAAGTACTATGAATTATTATAACTATAATGTTCCTATTATCATTTTTATTACAAGAGCTTTTACTTAATCAACCCAGTTTATGTGAAAAGACTCGATTGTGACTCTCAGCACATTGAACTGTTCATAGAATGATATTATTGAGTTAAACACTGAATGATTTCTATTTCAATGATCATGAGCCCAAAACTTCTTTTCAACTACTTAATTTACAAAGAAATAATAGTAAGAAGTTTGAGATTTAACTTTTGAAATGTAGTGAAGTAAAAATTCTCCCCAAACAGAAATACTTCAGTGAAGTACAGATACGTGAAAAAAAGCTACTTAAATACAGTAACGAATTACATTTGCTTCGTTACTGTCCAACACTAATTATTTCAGTCTTTTATTACCTCATAATATGAAGTAAAACCAACCAATTAGGTTTCTCAATTAGCATCAATACATGTAACTTTTGGATTTAGTACACGTTTATAGGTATCTGCTGTTATCAGTTTTATTTTACCTCAGCATTCGTTTGTTTCTTTGTTCTCCTGAAGCTGCATCATCTATTGAATTGGCGAATTACCATAAATAGAATTAGCTCGTGTCCGTCCCATGCCGATGTTTTGTTCTCCTCAGAGAACAGTCTTGTTTTTGTCATATAACAAATAAACTTAGACTTGAATTATTCGCATTTCAGTCCAACCACAACCGGAGTACAAAAGTTAGTACACCCTTTTGGTTTGCGTAAAAAACAAAACCTAAAAAAAGTCTTGTTTTTTTTGGCTTATTTACAAAGTCCACGTTTATTTAATGGTGTTTACTTGAATCGAAGACACGTTGTCTTTATTGACGAGCTCCAAACGCGATTCAATTAATTTGAAAGCGCCTCATTAAGCTGGTTAACGACTCAAAACTGTCAACACACACTTCCTGTGCTGATCCTGATTTAAAGCACGAGACGCCGAAAGCGGTTGCTGTGAGCAGGAAAATGGTTTACTGATAACTTTCATAAAATTAAAAAAAAAAATGTAAATAAATATTGAGCAAAAGAGGATAAAAATGTTTACCAACAGTGAAAACATCTCAAATAAACAGGGAAGTAAATCCAAAGTCATGAGTAAAGAGTGAAGAAATATGAAATAAAACACGAGATCTAAAAAAAAAAATGGTGAGAAAAATACAAAGCGAGAGAATGCAGTTTTTTCACTGCTGAATATTTGGATTGTTGCTCTCCATTGTGTTCTTCAATATAACAGGCTTCATTGTGTCCTTCAAAAAAATGGTCTCTGGTCAGTCCTCTTTTAAAATCTTGTCCATTCTGTTCACTCAGAAAACGTTTCTCATTCTATTCTCTGGTAAAATGTTCTTTTTTCTGTTCTCCAATCAAATGTTCCTTATTTTGTTCCCCAGTAAAATGTTCTTTATTCTGTTCTTCAAACTAAGGTTCTGTGTTCTGTCTTCAAACCAGATGTTTTCCATTCTGTCCTCCATTCTGTTTTCCATTCAAAATGTCTCTGTTTTGTTCTCAATAAAATATTCCTTATTTTCTTCTTCTTTAGTGTAATGTTCTCCATTCTGTTCTCCAGTCAATTGTTCTTTATTCTGTTCTTCAAACTAAGGTTCTGTGTTCTGTCCTCAAACCAAATGTTTTATATTCTGTCCTCCATTTTGTTTTTCATTTTCATTCCTTATTTTCTTCTTCTTCAGTGTAATGTTCTTTAGTCAAGTTCTGTTCTCCAAACAATTGTTGCATATTCTGTTCTCCAATCAAATGTTCACCACTTTGTTCTCCAATTAATTGTTCCTTTTCTGTTTTCCAATTAAATCATTTTTTTTTGTTCTTTAATTCAAATTTGACTTATTCTGTTCTTTTAAAATGTTCTCTAAAATGTTCTTTATATTTTTTCCAAGTAAAACCTTTTTTTTTATTTTTGTTCTTCAATCAGATGTTCTCTGTTCTGTTCTCCAATCAATTGTCTTTTATTCTGTTCTCCATTTTCTTCTCCAATTAATTGTTCCTTATTCTGTTCTCCAATCAAATATTTATCGTTCGGTTCTTCAGTACAATGTTCTCTTTTCTGTTCTCCATTAAAATGATCTTCAGTAAAATGTTCTCTCTTCTGGTAAGCAAAGAAAAAAACATCTAATGATACTTTTTACTGATAAAATGTTCATTCTAGCCTTCAATAAAAAGTTCTCCATTGAGTTCTTCACTACAATGTTCTCCAGTTTTGTTCTTCACCAAAATGTTCTTCAGGAAATTGTTATCCATTCTGTCCTCTGATAAAGTTCTCAGGTTTGTTCTTTTTTTTGTTTTGTTTTGCTGTGTAGGTGAAGTGGAAAGGTAAGGACCTGTTTGAGCTGGCATGCAGGACATTAGCACTCCGGGAAACGTGGTTCTTTGGCCTCCAGTACATGGTCAAAGACACAGTGGCGTGGCTGAAGATGGATAAGAAGGTAATAAATCATTGTTAGTATTATTGACATCATGTGATGTAGAGCAGTGAAGCATTCAGCCTGCCTGCCAGGATCTCATTGTAATTTGGTTCTGGAAAATGGTTTCCTTATTGAACCTGGACGAGTTTTATATATATTTATATTTTTATTTCTAACTTTGGCAAGGTTTTAGACCAGGATGTTCCTAAAGAGGACCCTATTGTGCTGCACTTCTTGGCGAAGTTTTACCCAGAAAACGTAGAAGAGGAGCTTGTCCAGGACATCACGCAACACCTTTTCTTTCTGCAGGTGAGTAGAACATAAGAGCACTGCAGTGAGAATGTCACAGCCTAGGAGATAAAGTTCAGACTAAATGAGAGTAAAGGAACTATGCCTATGACAGTTGTTGCTAAACGAAGGCCTGAAGGTAGAGCCACGCTTCACAGTGAGGGTTTATAACTTGGTGCTGTTTGGATGTGATGGATCTCTATTTGGATAGTGTTCGAATGACAATGAGTTTTACTGGGTGATTAAATTTTTATCTCAATCATTCATTCATTCTATTAATTTAATTCATTTGTAGAGCGCTTTCAATGATGGACAAAGCAGCTTTACACAGATACAGCAGTAATAAAAGAACGTCTTAGTTTGTTCCTGATCATTGTAATTTTAGCCCTAATGAGTGGCGAGAAATAACTCAGTGAGGAAGAAACCTTGAGAGGAACTGAACTCAAAAGGGAACCCATCCTCATCTGGGTCACACCGAATGTCCATTCATTACATTTAAATGCAACCAGTGTGGTAGACTGTTGATATTAATTACGGTACAAAACCATCTGAAAAAGTTCTTGTGTCGCTCAGTAATTTCAAGGATCTTTAGGCCATTGATATGGAACCATCCCCAGCTGCCCAGGGTGGTCTCCAATTGAAGAGAAGTTTACATTCATTTATTCCTTTGTCTGTATTCATTAAGCACTTTACCCTCAGGAGAGTTGTAGAGGATTTACAGCCTAATCCCTTGACAGATACCAGATATAATCAACTTTCATAGATGTTTTTCTCCTACCCATTCGTTAAATCCACCACCACCCCGAAAAAAATGGGCAGGTATAAAACTTGTCACACTCAGAGATTATATTCCTTCCATCTCTAATCAACTCCCTCACAGAACTTCTTTGGAACAAATTACTTCCAATCAGAGCAAGCATGCTGACGGGTTCAGCTGCGGTTATAGGGTACGCTGTACGACTGGATTTTGAGTAGACAGCAAAGGTTGAGCTGTAAAGACACTAACATTTCAACAAGTTGGTGCAAAAAAAAAAAAAGAAAGAAAAACCCGCAGGGAGAAATGCATTGTTGATGAGCGAGGTGAAAGGAAGGAGGGGTTGACAGGAAGGCTGCAGGCTCAAATCACCACTCTGTACAATCGTGATGGATCAGGTTTGAGGTGGATGGAATACAACAGCGGAAGGTTTTGGTGCTTTCAGCCAATCGATGTTGGACACAGACTGCGATAATACCATCATTTTTACCGATTTGACATTGAGTATATCGCAAAACCCAAACATTCCACAAATGATTTTTTAAGTAATTCCAGTAATTCAAATACAAAATTAGTTTAGTCCATTAACCTAAACACAGACCACTGTGTTTCCCCACGGACCATTATTACTGACGCTAAGCTCTAGAGCGCTCTGGACAGGTAACACAGGAGACGCTGCAGAATGAGAAATGGAGGAACCCAAGAAAACAGCAGAAAGTTTCCAAAGTTTGGGATCATTTCAAACAAAAGAAAAAAATAAAACCCTGTACCGTGCTTTGAAATTTGAAGTTATTTAAAATTGATTTGTATATTTTTATTTATATACAGTGCGGGCTGGAAGTGGCTGCGACTTTGCTCCTTGCAAAACAAAATCTGAGTTTTACGACGTACTACAAATCGTATTTCCAGCACGGAGCGAGTAGCAACAGTGACAGTGCGCTAACTCTACTTTCAGAGTTCAATAATAATATATGTATAATGTGGTACGGCCCGATTCAGTGGGAGCGCATCTGATTTAATATAAAGAGTTTCATTGGTTCATTTTAACCTGTTCGGCAATTTCATTGGTCTAAAGTTTTTTGGTTTGAAGTTTGTAAAACCGGGAAAAACCCAGGAAAAATCCATAAATTAGCCGCTTCGTTGTTTAAGCCGCGGGGCTCAAAGCGTGGGAAAAAAGTAGCGGTTTATAGTCCGGAAAATACGGTAACTATGTTCTGCACGCAAAACAAGGATTTCATCCTATACGTTTGCGCTGAATCGAAAAAGAAGCGGTTCAGTGCGAACACGTGTACCGCAACATCCGTATCGCTAACCGAATTTCTAAATGTGTTTCTATGTTTGTGTTAAAGCGTTGCGAGTACCCGTGATCCTAGATCAAATCTTTATACGATCCAAGAGCACATGGGCAAATTCACATCATCTGCAAACATCTGTTAAAACATCTTTGTGTGGCTAACGTTAAAGCCCAACGTTAATAAAATAGCGTGCCGGATTTGTAGCGATGCCTTTCAAGCATAAAGATTCTGGTTTGCATGACAGCAGTGTGGCAAGCATCAACTCCTCAGGCTCTTTTTATTTTTAATCTCGTCTGGAGTGACGGATTTCTCCTTTGTTTGCTCTCGCTGCTGCAATCTCCCCGGCTTAAAGGCTAACTTTTACGATCCGCCAGCTCATGTTCATCCTCTTTTTTTCTTTCACCTGTCTAAGCCGCTGTCTCTTCTTGTGAAGATGCATAGCCTCTGTGCTTCTGTTAACCTCAGCAAAGTGCAGAGCTGGCTCCATGAGACTTTTGGAGATGAAAGGGAAAGTTGTGCTTTGTTTCTTTCTTTCTTTTTTTGTTGTTTTTTTTTATCTTTCAGTTGTCTAAGACTTTATATGCAGCAGGATGCTGTAGCTGGACTCTTTCTGTATATCGCACACAACAAAAAAACACAGGGATTTTTTATATTTGTCGGAAACACTAACTACAGTTAGTTCCTAGACCAGGGGTCTGCAACCTTTGCGATCCAAAAAGCCATTTTGGCCCCTCATACACCAAATATAATTTGCCTAGAGCCACGAAACACATTTGACCTTTACCACAATTTTCTGCAGATGTAAGGTAGTTGGTGAGTCTCAACACTAGGTGGCACTAATAAGATTTCTATTGTTTTTTAAAGTTTATACCTTTTTGTCCCTGGCAAGACGTGAAAGAGTGGTGTCGCGGAATAGATTTTAATGAATGATTCTTTACAGATATCTTCCATCTATGAACGCCTTTCCACGCTTTTAACTAGAAACTGTTGTTGACTTTAAGGAGAATTTGCAGACGTTAAATTTGCTTTCTCAGTAAATCTGTCCACGTAGAATTAAACTGTTTTTATCTGAGATTTGTCTTTTTTTTACATTTTTATTTATTTATCCATAGTTAGTTTACGAGCGCAAGGTAATAATAACTCAATAGGTAAGTGATGTATGGTTTGAGCGACATAATATTAAAACTTTCTTTTCATTGTCACGGTTGTTCCCATTGAAACACTGTTCGCAGTAAAAAAAAGAATCTGCATTTGGCTCCAAATATTATATAAATTATATATTATATATATATGAATAAATCTGAATATATTGATTAATAAATCTGAATATACTGATTCATAAATCTGAATATATTGATTAGTAAACTGAATATATTGAATAATAAATAGTGCAATCAGGGCATCGCTCTCACAATCTCACATGTAAAAACAAACAGCATGTGGCATCAGTTATTCGCCTCTAGAGGCCGCTCTTGTAATGAGAGCAGACCGGAAGCAGGAAAAACTATCGTTATGGATTTGTGCTGATAGCCGATATTTTTAGTATTCGACTATCAAGGCTGATTAATCAGCAAAACTGATTAATCATTCGACCTCTAATTTGAGGAAGGCTAACTTGACCCTGCCCTTTTAATCTTTCTTTCGGCATCTACTATTAGGGGTCGCCACACCGGATCATCCGTATTCATGATCCGCATGTTCAATATGGCACATGTTTTTACACTGGATGCCCTTCTTAACGCAACCATCCTCATTTATCTGGCCTTGGGAACGGCACTTAGAGTGCACTCGCTTGTGCAACCCTAATGGCTGGGGTTGATTCCCTGAAAACTGATTAATCATTCGACCTCTAATTTGAGGAAGGCTAACTTGACCCTGCCCTTTTAATCTTTCTTTCGGCATCTACTATTAGGGGTCGCCACACCGGATCATCCGTATTCATTATCCGCATGTTCGATATGGCACATGTTTTTACACTGGATGCGCTTCTTAACGCAACCATCCTCATTTATCTGGCCTTGGGAACGGCACTTAGAGTGCACTCGCTTGTGCAACCCTAATGGCTGGGGTTGATTCCCTGCCCGGGAATCAAACCTGGGCCGCATCGGTGAGAGTGCCGCATCCTAACCACTAGACCACCAAGAAACTTTTAAACGATCCAAATCTCAGCCCGATTGAGCTTCATTTGGACCTGCTGGACAAACAAGTCTGATTTTGGAGGTCGCAGGTCACAATTTAAACTGCTTGAAGAATCTGCTACCAATGTTTTAGTCCCACTCCTTCAGCATACCTTCAGTGGAATTCTTGCCTGAACAGATCAGCTGTTTTAGTGGCAAAAGGCGGATGTATCCTGTGTTGGGCCACTGGTTTCATTGTTAAGGCTCATGGGTGTGTGTGTGTGTCGGTCTGGGATTTAAAGCTCACCACTCTGAAACTCCCATTTAAGGAAACCATTCTGCTCATCAGCTCTGTTGAATTACAGGTTATAATGACCTGTCATTAATTCCTGTGTTCGGAAACATGATTTGCAGAATGATGCTAATGAATCGTGGAAAGGTTTTTATAATTGGGTTTGCAGACAGGTGACTGTGTTTCAGTGCAAGAGCACATGTGACAGGGCGAGTTGTCGTCATGAAGCATCCAGTTTTTCACAGTTGAAATAGCAGACGTGGTAACACACGTGGTCAGAATAGCACCCGTTGCACATCTCCCAATGTTCACAGGACAATGTCTTTTGGCACAAGGTCAGTGCTCCGTGTGACTCTGCGTGCAGCCTTGTGCTGCCATCTGTTGGCGTGTTACAAAACTAGACTCAGCTTTTTGATCCCAACTGGAAAAATTGTCGACACTGCAATATTCCTTGGTCTTACCAACTGTGATAAAGCGAATTTGGACTGTGTGTTACCTCATATTTATATACCGTATTTTCCGGACTATAAGCCGCTACTTTTTTCCCACGCTTTGAACATTTTAAACAACGAAGCGGCTAATTTATGGATTTTTTCCCAGGTTACAAGTTCATGCCAAAAAACTGAGCAATAGTTGTGAAAGAAAGGAGGAAGACAGTGAACAATGACTTTCTACTGTTTAGATACAAGCCGTGTAACAGACACTGTCTTTCGTTAAAGCCTGTGTAAAGTTCATTAGTCTCAGTGTAGACACCTGCGGCTTATAGACAGGTGAAATTCAGTGGGTGCGGCTTATATATGGGTGCGCTTAATAGTCCAGAAATTACAGTAAATCGTTTTGCAGAATAAACTGTTCGGAAGAGAATTCAGTTAAAAAGGACGTGGGAAATCCCCAGCACGTGTCTTTCCATTTAAAAAAAAATAATTTTCTCGCAGTTGTTGTTACAGAAACTCGCTACAGAAGTTTGATCTCCAGCTGGTGAAAATGATCATCCGCTTAAATAATTTCTCATTTGCTGGCACACAGATTCCGCCTCTAATAACGGAAAACGTTTTTTGTTGACGTGAAACGGTTCCAGCCAGGACCAGCAGCTGCCTCTCGTGCGACTCTGTCTGGAGCTACAGTTTGCTCGTTTTGGCAAAGCCGTATGCCGTATTTCACAAAACTTTGGCACATAAAACTTTTGGACTCTACTGCGATTCCATTCGTTTGATTTGTTGTCTGTTTGGAGTTGTTTCCCGAAGATTTCTGGCTTTTCGTCGATTGTTTATTCATTTATGAATCAAAAGAGGTGTCAAAGAAATAGTTTCCAGAAGTTTCCAGAAGTCTGAATCCAATCATATTTGATTAAGTGCGAGTTAAAAGCAAATAGTTCTGAGCTGTATCATATTGAATCAAGTCTGAAATAATTCATATCAGATCGGAAGTAAATCAGATCGCCATGTGTCTGACTGAAATCATTTGTGTGGGTTTTTTTTGTGTGTGTGTGGTTACCAGAACAGGTAACTAAACTGAATAATGTCATATCGGTTTCAAGCTTTACCATATGAGAGCACTAGTTATTGAATTATATCAAATAGGGTCTAAACAGAACTGTAATGCATAGGGTCTAAACTGAATTATATTGGATAGGTCTATACTGAATTATATTTGATAGGGTCTGAACTAAATTGTATCGGATAGGGTCTGAACTGAATTATATTGGATAGGGTCTGAACAGAACTTTATTAGATACTGTCTGAACTGAATTATATTGGATAGGGTCTAAACTGAATTATATTGGATAGTGTCTAAAGAGAACTTTAACGCATAGGGTCTGAACTAAATTATATCGGATAGGGTCTGAACTAAATTATATCGGATAGGGTCTGAACTGAATTATATTGGACAGGGTCTGAACTGAATTATATTGGTTAGGGTCTGAACTGAATTATATTGGTTGGGGTCTGAACTGAATTATATTGGTTAGGGTCTGAACTGAATTATATTGGATAGAGTCTGAACTGAATTATATTGGATAGGGTTTGAACTGAATTATATTGTTTGGGGTCTAAACTGAATTATATTGGTTGGGGTCTGAAGTGAATTATATTGGATAGGGTCTGAAGTGAATTATATTGGATAGGGTCTGAAGTGAATTATATTGGATAGGGTCTAAACTGAATTATATTGGATATGGTCTGAACTGAATTATATTGGTTGGGGTCTGAACTGAATTATATTGGATAGGGTCTAAACTGAATTATATTGGATATGGTCTGAACTTAATTATATTCGATAGGGTCTGAACTGAATTATATTGGATAGGGTCTAAACTGAATTATATTGGATAGGGTCTAAACTGAATTATATTGGATAGGGTCTAAACTGAATTACATTGGATATGGTCTGAACTGAATTATATTCGATAGGGTCTAAACTGAATTATATTTGATAGTGTCTGAACTGAATTAAAATATTTTTTTTAATTGCTAAAGGTGAAGAAGAAGATTCTGGAAGAGGAGGTGTACTGCCCTCCTGAAGCTTCAGTGCTGCTCGCATCATATGCCGTCCAAGCAAAGGTCAGTTTTCTCTCTCTCTTTTCCTCTCTCTCTCTTCCTCTCTCTTTCTCTCTCTCTCTCTCTCTCTCTCTCTCTCTCTCTCTCTCTCTCTATCTCCGTGTTCCTGTCTCTCTCTCTGCTCTCTGTTTTCTCTATTTCTATCTATCTTTGTCTTTCTCTTTAAATTGCTGTTTTTTTTAGCTTTCTCTCTATCTGTCTCTCTGTCTCATGTTTTCTCTCTCCATCTTTCTGCCTCTAAATATTCTCTGTCTATCTTTCAGTCTCTCTGCTTTCTCTGCTGTATTTATTTCTCATGCTGTATCTCCATCTTTCTGTCTCTCAGTCTTCTCCCACTGTCTTTTTCACTGTCTCTCTTCATCTTGCTGTCTGTGCTTCCTTTGATACCCTCTGCTTTTTCTGTCTCTCACATTATAGTACATATGTCTCGTTTTTACGGCTGTCATTTCGAGAGCGGCCTCTAGAGGCGAATTACTGATTCCACGTGCTGTTTGTTTGTACACATTCGAGACGGCACGCTGCACGGAGAGCGCTATGTTATGTTTATTATTTATAATTTATTAATTAAATATTTATATTTAATAAATAATCTGTTCATATGTATTTAATTTAACAATTTTTTTTAACGATTCAGTACTGCCTGAAAATGATGGTACCATCGGTGACGCTGTTGATTTTACATTGTTATATGGAACTCATGGATTTGCTACAAATCTGTATAGATACACAGCGAATACACGAGAAAACAACTCTCGTTATATAGAGATCACTAGGACGAGATCACAAGAATATTATGTCATGAGAACAAGAAAACAACTGTCTCCTCTCCTCATCTTTACTCCACTCCTCTTCATTCCTCACTTCTTCACTCCTCTCCTCGTCTCCTCTCCTCGTCTCCTCTCCTCTCCTCTCCACTCTTCTCCTTATCTCCACTCCTCTCCACTCCTCTTTTCCTCTCCTCCTCTGCTTTCCTCTCCTCTCCTCTCCTCCTCTCCACTCCTCTTCTCATCTCCATTCCTCTTTTCTCCTTTCCTCTCCTCCCCCCTCCACTCCTCTCCTCCTCTCCACTCCTCTTTTTATCTCCATTCCTTTCTTCTTCTTTCCTCTCCACTCCTCTCCTCTTCATTCCTCTTCTTCTCTCCTCCTTTCCTCTTCTCTCCTTATCTCTAATCCTCTCCATGTCTCCTCTTCTCTCCTCTCCACTCTCCTCTTCTCTCTTCTCTTCTCCTCTCCACTCTTCTCCTTATCTCCACTCCTCTTCACTCCTCTTTTCCTCTCCTCCTTTCCTCTCCTCTTCTCTCCTCTCCACTCCTCTTCTTATCTCCATTCCTCTCTTCTCCTTTCCTCTCCTCTCCACTCCTCTCCTCTTCACTCCTCTCCTCCTCTCCTCTTATCTCCTCTCCTTATCTCCAATCCTCTCCACTCCTCTCCACCTCTCCTTTCCTCTTCTTATCTCTACTCATCTCATCTCCACTCCTCTCCTTTCCTTTCCTCTCCTCTCCTTATCTCCAATCTTCTCCTCAACTCTCCTCTCCTCTCCGTCTCCCCGGCTGATTGACAGCTGAAGAGATTTCCGTGTGATTGATCTCGGAGGCTGGGCAGAGCATCATGAACTCTACCTTGGTGCCATTTTGCAGCTTTTTCTCTCTCAAAGAGGTGATGATGCTTAACCATTCAATCTTTTCTTTCTTTTCTCTTTCTTTTTGGTTTTACATTTAAAGTGAAGCAATTTGTGGGGGGGGGACCTAAAAAAGTTGTTCGGGGAGGTTAAAGAAAAAAAAAGGGAAAAGAAAGTGGAAGATGTTGGGGTGTGTGTGTGTGTGTGTGTGTGTGTGTGTGTGTGAGAGAGAGAGAGAGAGAGAGAGAGAGAGAGAGAGAGCGTTTGTTTATTAGCAGGAAGGATTGTAGCTGCTGAGGTGTTAAGGGTTGACGGGCAGAAGAGCTGTTTTTGTTCATTTACCCATTTAGAGAGAAGTAAACAGCACAGACACGAGAGTCCATCTGGGAGATAGCGGGCTAATGGTTGGGAGAATGGATTGAGATGGTGGGTGGAGTGGGGGGGTCGTGTTGGTTGCTGAAGAAGGGGGGGGATCATCGATGGGGATGGGGGGGAAGCAGATAGAGCCTGAGGAGTAAAAAAAGAGGACAGAGATAAAGAGAAGACGTCTCTATTCTACACACTCGGAGCTGCCTGGCGTTATCTTCAGCTCTCGGGTTCGAATGAATCAAATGAAATAACTATTTTTTTTATAATGACAGGCTTTAATTTAAAAAGCAGTTCAGCGTAGCGCTTTTATTCCAGACGTGCACTGCGCAAGAACGCTATCATCTCAATCGGATATTGTTCGATATTACGGTTTTAATGGGTCGAAAAAAATCTTCTCATTTAGTTCACATGTTCTGTAGCAGTGAAAGTTTCTGTAGTTATAAAGTACATTTTAACAGTTACCTCAAGAAATAATTATGTAAGACGATTCCTAGCTATAATTATTATCAAATGAAAAATGGAACAGTTTGGAAAAGTTGTCTTTTATTGTTTTTGAGAAACAATTTCAAAAGTTTGGAAACTTATTACAGGTGAAACCAATATGGCCGCCATTCCAAGTGTTGGACAGTAATGAAGTTAATGTAATTCCTTACTGTATTTATGTAGCTTTTTCACGTATCTGTACTTTACTAAAGTATTTCCATTTGGGAATAATTTTACTTCACTACATTTCAGTTAAATCTCATACTACATTTTGTAAAATTAATCCGTTTTATTAATGAGGATTAAAAACGTAACCGGTCAAACAATCCACCAATCAGGGTCGAGCGTACGCAGGGTTCTGATCGGCACTTGGTGTATCTACTGATCACCAACCTACAGTTCAGCATCAGTTTAACATCAAGCAGAACATTTAGAGAGGAATAAATGATGAAGAAACTCCAGACTCGAACTCGCCACATCACACGTGACCTCATTGATACGTTTTAGTTTTTTTAATTAGTTGAAAAGAAGGTTTTAGGCTCATTTAAATCGAAATCGAATTGCAGCAGGATTGCAGCGAATCAGATGTACTTAAGTATCCAAAGTACTATAATTTATCATAACTACAATGTTCCTGTTATCATTTTTATCACAAGACCATTATAGTTATAATAAATCATAGTACTTTGGATACTTAAGTACATTTGAAGGCAAAAACGTTTGTACTTTTACTCAAGTGAAAGTTTAAAGGGATCTTTTGACTGGAGTCACATTTTCACTCTACTTTAACTCGTGTACTTCATCCTCCATTGAATGTTCCGTACTTTAACACCGTGCATCTGGACTGCGGCGAATTAGAACCGACTTCAACATACAACAAGACAAAAAGCCGAAGCGAACGTCTGAGCTCTGTAAGCGTTACTCAGAGAGCAGACGGTCGTCCAGAGTGATATTTATCATGGAACGACCTGCATAGTCACCGCACCTAAAATCCTATTGATCTGCTCTGGGATGAACTAAATCACAAAGTCAGTAAGAAATATCTAGAAACCTTCAGGCACAGTTTGGAAACAATGTCCTGCATGTGATGTTCTCTGTGACTTTGGTTCACTTCAGAGTTCACTTCTCTCATATAAAGTTGCAAATAAATGCAGTGTGACTTTATTTAGCAAGTTGACCTTCACCTACTGTACCTACACCCACTCGCTCAGCTCTATTCTGCTGTTTGGAAAGTGTGGTGTGTGTGTGTGTGTGTGTGCTGCCTGAGGGAGTGGATTTGACATCGCTAATGAAGATGGAGAAAGGCAATTTGCTTTCTAATCTACCAACTTGTCCATCAGTGATTTTAGCATTTTGGTTCATTCAATTTGCTCCTGCTGCAATCCGTCATGAAAGTGTAATCGAACCGAAAGGTTACCACACGGCACTTTTAATTAGATTTGTACTTTTTTTTTACAATTTTTATACATCACCTCTGAGAAAAAGAGCTAAAGGAACAAATTTGAGGAAGAAACAAAAAAATAGGAATCCGTATGATGAACCGATGATCTGCTCTGCTCTGTTTTTTGCATGTTGCGTCTTCAGTACGGAGATTACGACCAACACGTCCACACACCAGGCTTCCTGGCGCAGGAAGAGCTTCTACCAAAGAGGGTATGTGATTTATTCTCCGATTAAATTTCATCATTACCTGTCATTCTCTATCCAAACCACAAGGACAGGTGAAAATATATCTATGACTAATATTATTAACTTATATTTAAATCATTATTTATGCATTTATGACAAACCTCTAGACTTTGAATGAGAGGTAGATTTATTGTATTATAATTATTACTACTACTGATAACAATAAAAATTATAATTTCTGTATTGTTTAATTGAGAACAGCATACAAAAATAAAAAATTTAAATAATCTTTTGTTTTTTTTACTTATAAATAATATAATTTTTATTATATGGTTTAATTAGGTAACTGCACTGAAAACTTTTAGTTTTTTTATTATTAAATCTAACAGATATTCAGCAGTTATAAATATCAGGATTTTTAATTCAAACATTTTTCAATTCAAATTATATTATTATTATTTTTTTTGTTTGTTTGTTTTTGTTATCCCAGTCAGAACATTTTATTAATATTAATGAACAGAAATGTATTCTGCATTGTTTAAAATCTTTTAAATTATCATTATTATTAATCCTAATAATATTAATATTGTATTAATATAATATCATAATGGGTTAAATTATTTATTTTATTGATAAGATTTATTGTTAAGATTTATTGTTATAAAACAATACATTTCAACAATAAAAATTCTTTTATAACTGCAAATAACAATCGACACGTTTTAAACCCTGTGTGTGTGTGTCTGTGTGTGTCTGTGTGTGTCTGTGTGTGTCTGTGTGTGTCTGTGTGTCTGTGTGTGTCTGTGTGTGACTGTGTGTGACTGTGTGTGACTGTGTGTGACTGTGTGTGGCTGTGTGTGTGTGTGTGTGTGTGTGTGTGTGTGTGTGTGTGTGTGTGAGTTCTCTCACACTGAGCTTTGCACTCTGTGGCCTGCAGGTGATTAATCTCTACCAGATGACTGCAGAAATGTGGGAGGAGAGAATCACACTCTGCTACGCCGAGCACCGAGGCAGGACCAGGTAACACACACACACACACACACACACACACACACACACACACACACACACGCCTATGTGAATTGGACATGATTCTCTTCAGTGTCTCAAGAAGTCAAGAAAAGAAAAGTGTTTTGATGTCTTAGAGCGCACACACACACACACACACACACACACGCACACACACACACACACACACACACACACAGCATGACCCAGTTTTAAATCAAATACAAAAACTAGTAACAGCCGAATGAGCCAATAAGGTTTCTACATTTTGATTATGATACAGAACACACACTTTAGCATTAATAAAAGAACGAACATATAAAAGACACATATAAGAGACAAAATAACACACACCGGGATGGTGGAATGTGGCATGAGATCACACAATGTCACATTCAAACGCATAAGAAATGGATGTTGTGGTCAAAAGTATTAGGACACCTGTATGCTCTTTCCCAGACTGGTCTCACAAACTTGGAGGCACACAATTGCATGTTATATTTTTATTTATTTATTAATTTTTTGGAATGGCATGAAATTTTCCCTTTTCGTGAACTAGAAGACTCGAAAATCTCCCAGCATGACAAAGTCAGCCTGAATGGGTCTCAATCTTCCCAGAAGAGTGGAGCTTATTATAAGAGAAAATCGGGACCAAAAGTGTAGTCTCGGATGTTCACTTTGTTTTCTTCTTTCGCACCTCTTTTTTTGTTCCTTCCTGTTTGTATTTGTAACACTTTGTCTCCGTCTGTTCCAGAGAAGAAGCCGAGATGGAGTATTTAAAAATAGCCCAGGATTTGGAGATGTACGGGATCAATTACTTTTTAATTCGGGTAAGCCTCGGCCGCGTCACCGAACACGTGTCTAACGACGTGGTAGTGTGTTTTCTCACGTCCACACTTATTAGTCTCTAACTCAAAGACGAGTGACTCTCACTACCTATTGACCCGCCTTTTACACACACACACACACACACACACACACACACACACACACACACACACACACACACGCTACACTGAGCAGTAATATCTTAATCTGTAGCGCTCCAGGGATGCAGGGGTGCCAATATTTTCAGTTGGCATGCTGTGATTTTTTCATACGGTTGTTATTAACTCAGCACGACTCATACACGATGTGTAATGGTTATAATTGTTATTAGTAATAGAATTTTTAATGATTAATTTCATTTTTTTTATTATAATTAAAAAAATTTTTTCGGAAGAATAAAAAGGGAACAGATCTGCTGCTCGGAGTCGATGCGTTGGGGCTGCACATTTACGAACCGGAAAACAAACTCACCCCGAAAATCTCTTTTCCTTGGAATGAAATCCGTAACATCTCCTACAGCGACAAAGAGGTACAGCACAAGCATACGTCTCAATGTTTTATATAGGTGTAACGTATATATTTGTGTGTGTGTGTGTGTGTGTGTGTGTGTGTGTGTGTGTGGGACCAGGTGTAACATTAAGACCGGTGAGTGGTACGTCCACCCGAGATTTTAAAAAGGGGACCAACACAATATTAAGCAGGTGGGCATAATGTTATGCCTGACTGATGATCATAAAGGTGTCCCTGGTCAGGTATTAATTTTTGTCCACGTTTACATGAGTTCCCTCATTTAATTCCTTCCCCACCCAAGCATCGGTATTAATTTCATAAAATTACCCTGGGTTTAAATTTTAAAAGAAAAAAGCACAAAATTATCAAAGGTTCATAAACATAGAGCCAATTTTTATTACAAAATATTATCAGCATAATAGAGAATTTCTTGGAAGTGATAGTTTTGGCCCCCACAGAGTTTTGATCTCAGCATTATACAGTCTGACTGGGATTACATGAAGAGACAGAGGGATTTGAGGCAGTCTACATCCTAAAGCGATCTGTGCTTAGTTCTCCAGGATGTTCGGAACCACCAACCTGCCTGGTTCCTTCAGAAACTGTGTGCATGTGTTGCTGAAAGAGTTGGTGCAGGACATTTAAATAATGATTTTATTACCATTTGTCTTCTGTACATTTATTTGTTAATTGATCAAAATAAAATATTAGCAGATCGGATTATTCCATGGATCAGCTTCTTTTCTTTCTGCTTTGAGATGATACTTTGTTAATTAATGAAATTAAGGGTCACGTCTGTCTCGGTCTGAAGCGACACTGAGAGCCTGCTTATGTTGTCTTCGTCTGATTTTTATCCCCAGTTTGCAATTAAGCCTCTGGATAAGAAAGCGGACGTGTTCAAATTCAACTCCTCCAGACTCCGGGTCAACAAGCTGGTGAGTAGCACTCAGGGTTTTTTAAATTTTATTTAAATGTTTTATTTTTTAAAAAAGATGCATAGAAACTTATTTCAAATGTACAAACTGCACCTTTCACTTCCACACTGTGCTTTGTTGTGCCACTTTCCACTGTATCCTTCTTTCTTTTTATAATTTTGTTTTATTACAAAAAAAAATAGGGCTGATTATGCAAAAAAAATCTATCAGTCTGTATATCTATCTGTCTGTTATATATCTTTTGATCTAGCTATCTATCTGTTTGTCTGTCTGTCTGTCTGTCTGTCTGTCTATCTGTCTGTCCGTCCGTCCTTCCGTTTGTCCGTCCATCCATGGATGGATCAACCCTGTCTGTCTGTCTGTCTGTGTGTGTGTGTGTGTGTGTGCGTCTGTCTGTCTGTCTGTCTGTCTGTCTGTGTGTGTGTGTCTGTCTGTCTGTGTGTGTGTGTCTGTGTGTGTGTGTGTGTGTGTGTGATGGACCAACCCCATCCAGGGTTGGTCCATCGATTGATGGATGGATGGATGGATGGATGGAAGGAAGGAATAACGGATTTGAAATTGAATTATTACCTAAAGGATGAATTTGAAATTAACTGGTTATTTAACTGAAATGGATAAATGTGAGCTGTTCATCAGTCCTGAACAAAAATAATCCAGATAATCTGTCAGATATTTTCAGAATATTGAATCTAAAATATATTTCAAAATATTAAAGACAGAATTATCTGACACAAGTCATAAAGGTGTTCAAATTCTAGATAAAAAAGTGTGTGTGTGTGTGTGTGTGTGTGTGTGTGTGTGTGTGTGTGTGTGTGTGTGTGTGTGTGCACTGACAGATCCTGCAGCTGTGCATCGGGAATCATGACCTGTTCATGAGGAGACGCAGGGTGGACTCACTAGAGGTGCAGCAGATGAAGTCTCAAGCCAGAGAGGAGAAAGCTCGCAAACAGGTGGGAAGAGAGAGATTCGTGGGTGGGATTTAAAAAAGAAAAAATACAGGGAAAGAAATGAACAAAAGCAGGAAGGAAAAAGGGTAAAGCATCGAAGAGCATTGTGGGAAAGAGGAGGGGAAGAAGGAAAGAAAGAATAGGAGAACTCGGAGATAGAAGAATGAAGGAGATAGAGGGAGTGGGGCCGGGAAAAAGAAGGAAAGATCAATGAGAAAAGAGTGTAGGAGAACAAACAGATTGAAGAAAGAGTAGGAGTGAAAGATAGAAGAAGAGACAGATAGGGAATGAGGAGAGTGAGAGGGAAAAGATGAGGAGGAGAAAAGTGCTTGCGTGCTCTCTCTCTCTCTCTCTCTCTCTCTCTCTCTCTCTCTCTCTCTCTCTTTCTCTCTTCTGCTTGGGTATTATGTAACTTAATATCTGTCCTTGGCTCTGTATAGATGGAGAGACAGAGGCTGGAGAGAGAGAAACACTTGCGTGAGGAAGCTGAGAGAGCGCGTGATGAGTTGGAGAGACGATTCCTGCATCTACAGGATGAAGCGTTCATGGCCAATGAAGCTCTGGTCAGGCTTTCACACAGTTCTCACACAACTCTCGCACATCTTTCAACCGGCTCTTGCACATCTCTTTCCAAGTTCTCAACCAGCTCTAACAAATCTCTCAACCGGCTCTCGCACATCTCTCTTATGACACATTTCTGCCTTAAAAGTGAGAACTTAGTTTAGAAACTCTAAGGTGTGTGTGTGTGTGTGTTTACTGTGTGTTTGTGTTAACAGATGCGCTCTGAGGAGACGGCTGATCTGTTAGCGGAGAAGGCTCAGATCGCAGAGGAAGAGGCGAAGCTGCTGGCTCAGAAGGCGGCCGAGGCAGAGCAGGAGATCCAGCGGATTAAAGTATGTATAATATTGATATTCTCCAGGGAGCTTCTCATTGCTGAACTTCCCTCAGGGAAATTTATAAGCTTTAAAATGTCAAAATCAACATAAATACATAAATACCCTGAATTAGGGTTTTATAAAATTATAATTATCAAAACATAAAAAATGTAAATCCGATTAATCGGGAGAAAAAAATCGTTAGTTGCAGCCTTTATTTTTTATCTATATATAAAATTTTATGTCATGATATTAATTTATTTGTTTGTTTTTGTAACGATCTATTTATCTGTCTCATTTATTTGTATATTTATATAATTATCTATCTATTCATCTTATTTATTTATTTATTTGTTTGTTTGTTTATTTATTTATTTATTTTAAGCTTTATCAGCCAGTTCTGTCAAGTGTTTGTTTGTTTGTTCAGTGTTGCACCTTAGCATTATTAAAGCTAATTGCTAATCAGTCGCTAGCCCAGATTAAACTCGGAGAAAGGGGATTCATGCTGTTTAACAGATTAAAAACATCTCAGTGTAATGCAAATTCAGACTCCGTCCCGGTGTGAATAAAAGCGAGAGGGCAGGTCACGCTCTCTTCTTCCTGTGAAAGAAAACACCATAAACAGAACAGTGCTGCAGAACAGGGGGATGATGGAAACCTGTGCAGTGGAAGATCTGAAGCGATATGAACGGCAGGTGTTCCTCTCTGAAAAAGCTACAAGTCTGATGCAACACAATTTGCACATGTACACACTGTCTTCTGTTTGTTTCCTGCAGCACATTGAGAATTCATGAGATTTCTGAGCTCCTGCTTGGTGAAATAAAGTACCCGGGTGACGTTAGCCTGCTATTACACACTGCTTTAGGAAAGCAGTACAGTGTTTTTCTTTTTTAAAATCTAAATCTTGATTTAGATGACGGCGATCCGCAGCGAGGAGGAGAAGAGGCTGCTCGAGCAGAAGATGCTGGAAACGAAGATGCTCGCGCTCAAAATGGCTGAAGAATCCGAGAGGAGGTTTGTGATACTTACATTTCAGAATAACCAGATTCAGCCCTATTGAAAGTTCTGTTAGTATTTGTAGTTGCAGCAGTAGTAGTACATTATTTTCTTTTTAAACAGTAGTAGTGATAGGAGTAGCTGTAGTAGTATTTCTTTTTAAGCAGTAATAGTTGCATCTTTAGAAGTATGTTTTAAATAGTAGCCACAGCAGTAGAAGTAGCCATAGTGTAGTATCTATAGGCATTATTATTAGAAGTAGTAGTAGTAGAAGTAGTAGTATCAGTTTATTATTATTAGTAGTAGTAGTAGTAAAAGTAGTAGAAGTAGTAGTAGTAGTAGTAGTTTTAGTAGTAGTTGTAGTAGTTGTAGTAGTAGTAGTGGTATTAGTAGTGGAAGAAGTAGTAGTAGTATTAGTAGTAGTATTAGTATTAGTATTAGTAGTAGAAGTGGTAGTAGAAGAAGTAGTAGTAGTTTTAGTAGTAGTAGAAGTAGTAGTAGTAGTAGTAGTAGTAGTAGAAGAAGTAGTAGTAGTTTTAGTAGTAGAAGTAGTATTAGTATTAGTAGTAGAAGTAGTAGTATTAGTAGTATTAGTATTAGTAGTAGAAGAAGTAGTAGTAGTTTTAGTAGTAGTAGAAGTAGTAGTAGTAGTAGTAGTAGTAGAAGTAATAGAAGTAGTAGAAGTAGTAGTATTAGTAGTATTAGTATTAGTAGTAGAAGTAGTAGTATTAGTAGTAGTATTAGTAGTAGAAGTAGTAGTAGTATTAGTAGTAGTAGTTTTAGTAGTATTAGTAGTAGAAGTAGTAGTATTAGTAGTAGTATTAGTAGTAGAAGTAGTATTAGTATTAGTAGTAGTAGTTTTAGTAGTATTAGTAGTAGAAGTAGTAGTATTAGTAGTAGTATTAGTAGTAGAAGTAGTAGTAGTAGTTTTAGTAGTATTAGTAGTAGAAGTAGTAGTATTAGTAGTAGTAGAAGTAGTATTAGTAGTAGAAGTAGTAGTATTAGTAGTAGAAGTAGTATTAGTATTAGTAGTAGAAGAAGAAGTAGTAGTAGTATTAGTAGTATTAGAAGTAGTAGTAGTATTGGATGTAGTAGTAGTAGTAGTAGTAGTTTTAGTAGTAGTTTTAGTAGTAGTGGGAGGTGGTAGCTCAGAGGTTAAGGCATTGGGCTTTGGATCAGAAGGTCACAGGTTCAAATCCCACCACCACCAAGCTGCCACTGCTGGGCCCTTGAGCCCCTAAAAAACCCTCCCCTGCTCAGGTGTCACTCTGGAAAAGGGCGTCTGCCAAATGCCGCAAATGTAAATGTAAATGTAGTAGTAATAGTAGTAGTAGAAGTAGTAATAGTAGTAGAAGTACAGTGCATCTGGAAAGTTTCCACAGCACTTACTTTTTTTCACATTGTTCACATATGTTACAGCCTTATTTCAAAATAGACACACAATAATTTCATGTAGTCATTATTGGGTATTGTTTATAGAATTTTGATCAATTTTGGAATAATAAAGTAGTGTTCTTTAGTAGAAGAAGTAGTATTTTGTTTAAGCAGCAGCAGTAGTAGTAATACTAGTAAAAGCAGTAGTAGAAATAATAACTGCAGAAGAAGCAGGATTTTATTAATCAGCAGTAGTATTAGAAATAGAAGATGCGGCAGCAGCAGCAGCAGCAGGAGTAATAATAGTAAAATTTATTATAGCAATAAAGTCCTTTAATAAAGAATTACAATAATGCCTATAAATAAAAGTAATAGTATTGACAACAGTTATAATTAAAAGTTGTTAATACTAGTTTTAACAAACCTGTAGTATCAATAGTAGTGGTAATACTAATAGTTGTACTTGTAGTAACCAAAGTAGTAATACTAATAAGATATGTAGTACTAAGACCTTTTAATAATTGGTGTGGTGTGTGAATGAACCAATCCTATTTAAACTCGCACAAAAAAACAAACAAAAAAAAAATAGTTCTCTAGTGTAATAATACTAAAGAGCAGATGTTTTTTTGTTTTGTTTAGTTTTCGGGGGTTTTTTAAATCTTGGTTTGGTGTAAAATCCAAATGTAGTTTTTTTTTTTATGTATTTTTTTATATGATGTAATTTCTTATTACATTTTTAGAAAACCTTTTAATAATTGGTGTGGTGTGTGAATGAACCAATCCTATTTAAACTCGCACAAAAAAACAAACAAAAAAAAGCTAGTTCTCTAATACTAAAGAGCAGATGTTTTTTTGTTTTGTTTTGTTTGTTTTTTGTTTTTTTTACATCTTGTTTTGGTGTAAAATCCAAATGTATTATTTTTATGTATTTTTTTAATATGATTTAATTGCTTATTACATTTTTAGAAAACCTTCTATTTTACAGGGATGTGCAGACTTCATATCCATTCTGTTTGGTTTTATGTATGAAAGCGCTTTTAAAATATTATGTAGTCTTGTATGTTAATGGGCTCTTTTGAATATTGTATAATCAGTTTTATGTATGAGTTTCCTCTCCATTGCTCTGGTAGCCTGTGGTAGACTATGAGGCTCAATGCAGCTTCTCATGCTTTCATGAGTAAATAAATATGCCTCATGCCTAATACTTACGCTCTCTCTCTCTCTCTCTCTCTCTCTCTCTCTCTCTCTTTCTCTCTCTCTCTCTCTCTCTCTCTACAGAGCCAAAGAAGCTGATCAGCTGAAGCAGGACCTGCAGGAGGCCAAAGAGTCTGAGCGCAGAGCCAAATATAAGCTGCTGGAGATCACTAGCAAATCGCCTTACTCGGTACCCTCGAGCTACACTTCTCCTCTCTTTAGCCTTTTTACCAGACTACATTTTTCCCCCCGTTACTGTAAGGCAGAGCATAATCGATATGACTGAATGCTATTAAGTAGTGCAGCATACAATGAAAGGATTATATAATACTAGTATTTTTACTCTTGTACTCTAGATCGCATCATACAGACTATAATACAGCAACAATGACATGTGAGAGGATGTGTACCAGATAAAACCGTTATGGTGAAATTATGAATGATGGGGGGATTTCTCTTGAACAGCATGATCTGCTGGGTTTTATTACTTTTTGTCTTTCAATCCAGTGTCTGTATGTGTATATACGTATGCACACACACACACACACACACACACACATCAGTAAATTTACATCGGTAAATTTATATACAATTATTAGTATAGAGTGGGGTGTTAACGATCTTCTTATAACCTCGGCATCTTCATGGAGATCAAAAATTCTATCCCTTGAATCCTCAGAGTTCTTTACAGTGAGGTGCTATGCAACATCCAGTGGTCAGTATTAGAGAATTGTACATAAACTGCTCTAATACAAGATACACAAATATGTATGGTCCTGTCATTAGACAAAAACATGAATAAATAGGACATGTGGTTTTGCATATGAGTGCACCACGTACAGCTGAGTATCACTTAGGGTGTACTTACTTTTGTTACCAGTTATTTAGACAATAATGACTGTATGTTGAGTTCTTTTCAGAGGACAGTAAATCTGTACTACAATACATTGCACATTGAACGGATATCAGGCAAGAATGTTACCGATTTCCAACAGCAAAACTCCAGAAACTAATAACCTCAATGCCCAGACGTCTTTAAACTGTTTTGAAAAGAGAGAAGATGCTACACCGTGGTAAACATGGTAAACAAATATATATATATATATATATATATATATATATATATAGTGTTTGTCTGTGTTGGAAACCGTAGTGCTTTCACAGCTTTATCAGTCCCGAGTCAACCAGATAAGAAATGGCTGCTACACACAAACCCAATACACGTCCCCGATGGTCCTCAACCCCAGCGGTCACATATTTACTCCTCTTTAGAATCGGCCCAGAGTCGCGATCAGATTGTTCACTCATTGTGGACGTTTTCTGATTAGCGGTTCTGAATATAAATCTAATGCACAGAAGGAAAACTTTACCTGCAGTGCTTCTGGTTCCCTCCTGCAGAGTCTCAAAGTCACACAAGCATCTAATTATCAAAATTAAAGCGTAATTAAGGTGCAGCACGTTTATTTTTTTCTTCAACAAAGTCGAGTATCAATGCACTCAAAATGTGGATTAGCAATTAGTAGTGTTGTGTTTGAGTGTTTAAGTAAAACGTCAGTTTGCATTGTTACTTTACTTTTGTTTCTCTGTTTGTCTCGATTCTGTCCATCCATGAGTTCGTACCATTTTTAATTGCTGTTTAATGTATAATCATTTTCCTTCACAACTTTTGCTCAAGTCTGTTTATTCGTGTTCTTTTATTTGTACTGTTTCTTTGTTCCAGGCTACGGCTCTCTCGCCCAACGCTCTCCCTCGTGACCTCAGCTTCAGCACAGAGAACCTGAGCTTCGACTTCAAAGACACCGATATGAAACGCCTCTCTATGGAGATAGAGAAGGAAAAGTGAGTAGAGCCTGGGTGTTTGCGGATAAACCTCAAGCTGTACCTCTGCTTCCGATCCTGGAAAAAAGCTGAGCATCTTTTGAGATATTAAACCATTTCACTTTGCTTTGCCTTAAAGTGTTTTTTTGGATTGATGTGCTTTAATGCAGATTATAAATAATCATACTGCTGCTACAAATTTACATTTGAAAGGTTTTAGTTTATTTGTGTTTCCATCTGTCTGTGTATCTATCTATCGGTCTTAGTCTGTCTGTCTATCTATCTATTTATTTTTCGGTCTGTCTCTCCATCTGTCTTTGTCTGTCTGTCTGTCTGTCTGTCTGTCTGTCTGTCTGTTTCTCTGTCTGTCTCTTCATCTGTCTTTGTCTGTCTGTCTGTCTGTCTGTCTGTCTGTCTGTCTGTCTGTCTATTTCTCGGTCTGTCTCTTCATCTGTCTTTGTCTGTCTGTCTGTCTGTCTGTCTGTCTGTCTGTCTGTCTGTCTGTCTATTTCTCGGTCTGTCTCTTCGTCTGTCTTTGTCTGTCTGTCTGTCTGTCTGTCTGTCTGTCTGTCTGTCTATCTATTTCTCGGTCTGTCTCTTCATCTGTCTTTGTCTGTCTGTGTCTGTTTCTCAATCTGTCTCTTCATCTGTCTTTGTCTGTCTGTCTGTCTGTCTATTTCTCGGTCTGTCTCTTCATCTGTCTTTGTCAGTCTGTCTGTCTATTTCTCGGTCTGTCCATTTTTCGGTCTGTCTATTTGTCTTTGTCTGTCTGTCTATCTGCCTGTCTGTCTATTTATTCATATGCATATCCATCTGTCTATCTCTTGTTCTATCTGTCGCTCCATTTGTCTTAGTTTTTTTTTCCCTGTAAATCTTTCTGTCTATTTACCTCTGTCACTTTATCTGTCTGTCGCTCTATATGTCTCTTTCTGACTGTTGCTCTATCTGCCTGTTTGTCTTGTCTTTTTGCCTTCCTGTCTGTCCGTCTGTCTGTCTGTATGCCTGTACTCTATACGTGTATGTGATGTATCTTATTCAGTATTTTTTATGTTTCTATGTGCAGTGTTTTATTTTTATCGACTGTTATTTTTAATTGGATTGTGTGATTTATTTATATACATAATTTTTGGGTGTGTTTAGGGTGGAGTACATGGAGAAGAGCAAACACCTGCAGGAGCAGCTGAACGAGCTGAAGACTGAGATCGAGTCGTTGAAGCTGAAGGAGCGAGAGACTCATCTGGACATCCTCCATAACGAGAACACGGAACGAGGCACCAGCAAGCAGAGCAACTTCAAAAAGGTGGGATTTCAGAGAACTGCATATTGTTCCAAAACACAAACCAGAGACAAAACAGACAACAGGGTCTGTTATCTGTTATTGATCAGTCGCTCTATCAGTCACTGTCTTTTTATTGTTCTTTATATATACATGTGGGGGTTATGTTCTAAGTTCTATATATACACAACATGTTTTCCTTCTTCATGTTTCAATGCAATATCTGGTGACTCTGAAGGTCCAAGCATATACTTATATCAGATCATTTTATTCATCATTAACTCTCTGTAAAGGGGGAGGATGCTTTTATTTGGAAGAGACTTTTCTCGTTTGCATGGGAACTTTTTTTTTATCAGAGATGAAGCTTGTATTTAATTTGTAGTGACGCTCCACGCTGAGAGAAAAAGTAGGCCAGTAGAACCCGGCACTAAATCCTCTAGGGGTTCAGACATGTACCACCACACAGGGAGGATGTACACACTCCTGCTAAGGCTTTTATATTTCCATTAATATATTGAAAATTAAAAAAATTAATTAAATATATATAAATGTGTTTCTCAGAAGGGTATTTTAATAATATTTGATGTACCCAATGCTTATCCCACATACTGTATTAATATAAACATATGTGCGCTTTTTTATTCTCAGACACTTTCATTTGAAATCCAATTGAACAGATAATTAGATTTTGTGTATGACTTTTCTGGTCTATCTGTCTGTCTGTCTGTCTGTCGGTCATGCTATCTTTTAATCTGTCTGTCCGTCTGTCATGCTATCTTTCTGTCTGTCTGTCTGTCTGTCTGTCTGTCTGTCTGTCTGTCATGCTATCTTTTAATCTGTCTGTCTGTCATGCTATCTTTTAATCTGTCTGTCTGTCTGTCTGTCTGTCTCTCTGTCATGCTATCTTTTAATTTGTCTGTCTGTCTGTCGGTCTGTCATGCTATCTTTTAATTTGTCTGTCTGTCCGTCTCTCTGTCGGTCTGTCATGCTATCTTTGAATCTGTCTGTCTGTCTGTCTGTCTGTCTGTCTGTCATGCTATCTTTTAATCTGTCTGATTGTTTGTCCAGCCGTCTGTCTTTTACTTAGTCATCCATCCATCCATCCATCCATCCATCCATCCATCTATTATGCAGATATGCACACCCAGAGGTGTGCACTTGTATTACTCTTTCACGTTCGTGCAATTTCCTGCTCCAGCTCTAATTGACAAGCGCAAATAAATGTAACAAGCTGCACCTGCATTTTCTAACGTTTTTTTTTTTTTTACGATGTCGGGTATCAGCCATAAAAACGGGGCAAGAATACGCAGTGTTTTTCGAAACCTCCTTTTTCGTATTCGAGTGGCACTTTTGCATATAAAAGCAGGATGTTAGTGCAACATACAGAAGTGTGTGAGATTTTACAGACTTAAAAAAATTACTGAAATATGGCCGAATCTTAAATATTCCCAAATACATCTCTGCTGTTTTTGCTTTGTGCGCATTTCAAGCGTATTAGTCCAAAATGATTTCGGTGTCTGAGCACGTTATAGTGAACCGTGATTTTGGAAAGCTACAGCAGGTAAGGATGTACGCGCACGTACGCTGGTAATTATGTCCCCTGTGTATTATAGTTCCATAACGAGCTTCTGGTTGAAGCCCAGGACAACGAGTGTGGATGCTTATAGTTTTGCAGAAAAGAGGCGAAAAAAGGGCAGATTTTCACATGCAGTTTATCTCCAATCACATACGAGCGATTCGACCAAACGTAGAAAACGCAAATCCGATATTATATATTAGGGCGCAGACATAAATCTGACACGTCCCGCTCGCGTGATTCTCGGTTTAATCAGAGCTCAGCGAGCTGTGTAGTCGCCGATGTGAAAATAGCAGCGCTACAGCAATTGATAGGACGTCGTAAATACTCATTAGGGGTGTGTGTTTGTGTGTGACTATATGAGCAAAAGTTTGTGGACACCTGACCGTTAGATTACGTGCTTTTTCAGTCAACAAAAACGTGGCTTTTTTGAAAACGCTCTCCAAAGCAGATTAATTCAAAAAAAGCTGTGAGCTGTAGAGAAAAAAAAACGTTCGAAACCGATGACTGATTTTTTTTGTCGTTGCTGCGACATTTCATAGAACTGGAAAGTAAATTAATTTTCATATGTATCCGTATTTGTGTAGATGGAGCTTTGGTCTCCATTTTCCTGTTAAAATAACCAAAATTTTTCTGGGAATTTTTCTATGGAGAGATTTATTCAACTACATGGGTGTAAGCAAAGTGAGGTAGTGATGTAGGTGAGGTGAGGAGGCCTGGCTGGGGTGCAGTCAGCGTTCACATTCATCCCAAAAGTGTTTACTTTGGCTGTGTAGCAGGAGCTACTCGAACCCAATGGAAAGTATATGTTCATGGAGATGGCGTTGTGCACAGGGGCATCGTCATGCAGAAACAGGATTCGGTCTCCTAGTTCAAGTGAAAGGAAAAATGTATTGCTTCCGCATCCTATACAACCATGTGCTAAGAGTTTGGGGAGGAACCTGAAAAACAGATGTGTCTGTGTAGTGTACTGCATGTGCACACCTGATAGAATACACCTGGAATGAGATGTTCAGGTTTTACTATCACTAGATTCCCTCGACATCACTTCCTAAACACCTACATGTTTGACTGAGTCACATAGAATAAAGATTAACATGGCAGAGGTAGAGCTGTAACTTCCTGCAGACACGACAGGAAAAAAAAACGTCTGGTTTTATTTGATCTTTTTTCTTGCACTACAAAGGCGTGTTTGTAAAAGATCATAAGACACTTAAGTAAATTGATGATTTGCTGTCTGTCTGAACCAAAGGAATAAAACTATCAGTACCATATTGAACTGCATAGCATAATTCTCCGTTGCATAGTATTGCGCTGAATCAAATGGAAATCGAATTGCGCTGCATCTTAATAGGGCATAAATCATATCGCATCACATCGGTAGCTGCTTTATGTGCATCTTTTATGTATCATTGGCGAAGCATCGAGATGCGAATCACATCCGCTTCATTCATGGAGCCGCAGATCCCTAATAGAACACGAGGTTCAAGACGAGGTGTTTTCACACCTGTACTGTAATTGAGAAAGCATTTATTAAAAAGAATGTAATTAAATCTGATAAATATTCTAACAGTGACCCAAAAAATATATATAAATGAATAAATATCTTAGTGTGTAAAATGCGAACGTGTTCTGATACAAATACGAACAATATGGCAGGTTTTTTTCTTATTTCAAAATTATATATTATTTAGATAGAATCAGATATAAATTAATTTAATTAATATTAAGTAGAATTAATTACTGTATGTTTATGTTTATTTAGAATAATTGGAAATCTGTGCCTTTGCGCTCACCTTAGTCCCGTATTGCACCGCCGAGTGGCCGAGCTCCACTTACCCCACTTTGGGAGCTTTAACGTCCAGGTGGAGCTTTCAGCTCATGGGCAGCGTGACCGAGCCTGCTGGCCTGTTAGGATGATTAATAACCATGACCATTCCCTCTCCTGCTCCCTGATGCTTCCCCGCTGTTGAGCGTAGCCTGAGGATGATTGCTGTAAAGAAACCCAGCTGCAGCGGCTGAGAGCTTCTCAGATGCTACGCTGTGATCAGAGCTGCTCCTGGCGTCTGCTTCGAGGAAAGCAGACGTCACTAAAATGGCTCCAGCTCTTGACTGAGGTGGTGCATTAGTGTCCATACGGCGCTTCTACTTCCTGCAGTTCTAAAGTAGGCCATTATTGTAAGAAATGGAGAGGAAATGTGGGTTTTCTTTGGCATCTCCAGCTCCTTTTTTTAAGTGTTTTTACCCTGGATCAAGGCTTTCAATAAGGCGCTTGATGTAGCCGTATAGTCCAGTTATGTATATTCTAATAATCAAAGTGAGATATGAAGGAACTAGAGGAGGAAGATGCAGCAAATATTTTCAAATTTATTATTTTAATTATCTCAAAATCTCTGCGGCGTCTAAGGGTGAAAAAGAAGCAATTTGCCCAAATTGTAAATTTTTCTTTTAAATATACATAAAAAAAAATACTATTTGACTCTTTTAATGGCTATTTTTTTTTATCTTTTTATTCAAAAATGAGTGAAATAATAACCTTTAAAGCGTAACATAAAATGCAATTGTGTTTTTTTTGTTGTTGTTGTTTGAAGAATCTGGGCACTCGTTCCTTACTGGAAGGTTTTTGCAGTAAGAAAAATGCACTTTTGAGTCCGTGTATGTTTTGTTCATTCCTTTTTTTTTGATATACAGTCGAAAAAACGAGATGTGAATTTCAACAACTCTTCATTACTTTTATGCTTTCATGTTGAAAGCAAAAACAATAAAGAGAAAAGGGCTTTTTATTGTTTCTGAGTACACACAAGATAAAAGAAAATGAAGTTTTTCTGCTAAAAAGTGTAAAACAATAAGAAATCAAAATGTATGTGTATGTAAAGTTATTATTAGATGTTCTCACTATTCTTTTATTACTTAGAAAGTAAGAATAATAATTAGGCAATAAATAGTAAGTAATTAAATACAAATTTTCTCGAGTTTCACGAGTGCGTTCCTTCAGAACCGCTGCTGCTACGTGAATATGACGTTTCACAACACTACTGAGAGGCGTGTCCTGAGAGTCACATAGAATACAGATTAACATGGCAGAGGTAGAGCTGTAACTTCCTGCAGACACAACAGGAAAAGAACATCTGGTTTAATTGAATCCTTTTTTTTGGTGTGTTTGTGAAACGGTTCATGTGTTTGAGATCAAAGGCACTTAAGTAAATTGATGATTTTGCTGTCTGGAACAAAAAAATAAAAGTCCATATCTTAAATAATTGCATCATATTGCAGTGAATTGCATTTTGTTAAATGGAAATCAGATCGTAATTGCGGTGAATCGAATCGCATCGCTTTGGTAGCTGCTTTATTTGTATCTCTAATGTATCGAGATGTAAATGGCATCGGCCTCAGTAGAGCACTATTGACACTAATTTGGACGTTTACACTTCTTGGCCAATCAAGAGAGCAAACAAATTGATTATATTTAACAAAACAAAATGTTATCGTTTTTTAAAGTTTGTTTGTATATGATACGGTTTATAAAAACTTCCCTGAATTTCGAATCAATTCCCGTACATTTCCGTGAATGTACATACATTTACAGCCTGGAATATTTCCAAAATTCTCCAGAATTTCCTTAGAAATTCTCTGAAAATTTACCAGACACTTTCCATCCCTTTGCTATCCTTCAGTTGTGATGCGTCATATTTACGTAGCAGCAGCGGTTCTGAGAGAACGCCCTCGAGAAACAGGTTAGCCAAATTAGTGTTCACTTACTAAATAATATAGTAATCTGCGTCTATTAATATTTATATATAAATATTTATTTGAAGAAAAGTTTTACTGATGCAAATATGTTAAAAACGATCGTTAACTTTTATGCCGATGCACCGATACGAATCAGTGAATCTACCCATCTCGTAGCCTCGAGTCTTGGTGCTTGGCACCCGAAAACGTCTTGCAGTCCAACCTTGTGAATCTTTCTGGTCGAATTTGATTTCAAACACAACTGATGATAATGAAGACCAGAGCTTACAGATAAACCTAGACAAATCGGGGAACATGAAATTTCACTCATGGCCTGTTTGTCGTTCCGCATGCGATCAATATTTCAGCGAACAGCATGATTACCTCACAGTCTCGTGCCCGAGTTGCTGTTCGGTGTCACACTGTAATTCTCTTTCACTCTATTGTTAAAAGTGTTTTACGCGAAGCACTGAATTGAACCGAACTCGTCAGAGCTGTCGATAGCAAACGCTGGCCCAGTTTCACAGTCCTGCTCAGGTTTATTAGTTGTATATTAAATATACCACCGCGGTGGTGGCAGTTTGGGCCACAGTTTATGTAATTTGCAACATTATTCTAGGCAGCGTATGCAAATACAGTTTACCTCTGGAGATTTTTGGCTTCAGACGCACTGACTCGTTTACGGTGTTTCCCGAAACGCCGCATAAAATCATCGTTAGATTTCTGCCTGCACTTTGGGGGGATTTAAGACGTAAACACGGCACGAACTTTGGAGAAATTCTGATCGTTATCACTGTAGCATTGAGTTACTTATCGGAACGTTGGAGCTTCAAACCCCAGTATCACCAAGCTATAGATCTTCCTATAACCACCTGTGCTCCAGGGGGTGCTGTTTCATATCTGACCCTGTGCTCTGACCCCAGCTTTCTAACATCACTGGAATATGCAAAGAAAGAGTTTCACTGTGCTGTAAAAGAAAGTGCATGTGACCAGTATAAATATTCTTTGTTTTAAATATTGTATTATGATACTTTGATTTTTTTTTAGGGGTCCAAGCACCAAACGGCACCTAGTCTTTATTCTACCCTTATTTCCCAAAGTTCTGAGATTTGGCACATATATTAAATATGGTCTGATGAACATTCTGGCCAAATTTCAGCCAAGTTCATCAGGTTGAAATTGGGCCAAATTTGGAGGTAGTTTTACTTTGGAACCGTGTGTCCAAAATGAAAAGGCCTGACCTGACTGGATTCCAGTGCATAAGCAGAATACGCCGTCTTCAGACCCAGCTATACGAACGTTGGCAATAAAAAAACCACCGATATTCTATGCATGTTTTGAGAGTGTCAGCTGAGCTTTGAACCCCTGATCAAAAACTCAAATCCTAAAGAAAAGCAGTGTGATCTCCCCTTGAACTCTGTGTATATGATGTCAGAACAGCACAATGTTGTTGCTTTAGTGCCTCCTGAAGCATGTGACATTGACGTGTCTCTTATTTTCTTTCCACAGTTGACACTACAGAGCGCCAAGTCAAGAGTGGCCTTCTTCGACGAACTATAGCCGACCAAAGTGTGCGTGTGTGTGCTCATGTTAACTTTTTGTATATGCATTGTTTTTTTTCTAGTTTGTGTTACTGATTATTTTGTGTGTGTGGTTTTAGTATTAACTTGTTTTTTTGGTTTTGTGTATTGAATTTTTTTTTTTTTCTGTGTTTTTGTTTTTTTGCCACTTGCAACAAGTGTTTTTTTTTTTCCCCTCGGGATTCGAAATTACTTTGTGTGCATGAGTGAGCATGTGTAAGAGAGACGTCTGTGTGTACAGTATGTCTCTGTCTGTGTGTGTCTGTGTCTGTGTCTTTGTATGTGCGTGTCTGTTTGTGTGCATCTTGCCGTGTCTTTGCGTTTCTCTTTCTGTGTGTCTCCATGTTTCTACGTGTGTGTGTGTGTGTGAGAGTGATGTCGTTTCTTTTACACTAAGTCGTAAGTAAACACTAGCGTATGATTATTGCGCGACACACACACACACACACACACACACACACTTTTTATACACACTATGTATCTCCATTCCAACAGTTTTAACCAGTAATCAGGAACAAAAGAGAACTGGATGCTGCTTCCACACACTGCTCTCTGACACCAGCAATCCTGAGGGAAAAGTTTCCTCAGACTTTCTCCTCAGACTCATGAAAGATGACTCATGCTGCATTTGTTTGTTTTTTTTCTTCTCCTTTTTTCAAATCTGGGGTAAAAGCTTCGGATTTGCATGACTGCTGAGACTCCAGTATGAACACTATTTATACTTTTCTCAAAAGCCGATATTTTTTTCATATACATATATATATAATAGCTTAAATCAAAGTATTTCTTAAATGTATTTCCACAAGTTTTCTTTTTTTTCCTATTTTCTTCAATATTTTTGTATTCTGTGGTTGCACTGCACTACTCTGCGGCTTCATAACACACTTATACCCACTACGTAAATATTTCACCCTGCGATAATACCTTTCAATTATTATATATATATTTTTTGTTGTTGTTTTTTTAAACTAATACCACACGAATGAAGCATTGCTCCGTCTTCTACAAAGTATCCACTCTATTACTATTTGTTTAGATGACATAGAGGCTTTATAACAGGGAGCAAAACTGGTTACAGCTCTCATTCGTTCATTTAAAATGTAATGTTAGTGGTTATCAAGTTGACCTGGCATACATAGTGCATTATAACAGTGTTATAATGCATAAATTATCACAGTTGGGTTAAGAAGACGTATACTGTATTATAAATGTTACACTAATTGCAGCCAGGTTATAGATAAATAATTCAGTTGACATATCTTAATAAATGAAGTGGAAAAGGATGAACATAGTGATTTATAACAGTGTTATAAATGCAAACCTGAGCACGTGTTCATAAAGATGACATACAGGATTCGTAATCAATGAATCACTAGAAGGACTACATAATGCATTATTACAGTGTTATGAATGCTAAAATTATTTTAGACAGGTTATGGATCATTCATTTGGCTGACATATGGGGTTCATAAGAAATTAAAGAGGAATAGCATGTACTTAGGGCTTTGTAAAAGTGTTAAATAATCATAGCTGGGTTAAGAATGAAAAAAATAATTGACACAGACGTCATACAGGATTTGGAAATCAGTGAGGCTTTATAAGGTATACATAATGCTTTATAACAGTGTTATGAATGCTAAACATACAAAAACCAGGATACAGAAAAATTCATTTGGCTGACATAAATTGGGGTTCATAAGCAAATGAAATGTAAAAGTGCTTTAAATGCAAATCTGGTCACACTTAGGCTAAGGACATGAACAATCATGAATAAACAACGTTGGGAAAGAATTCACATGTCCTAGAAGGTATTTATAATGCTTTAAAAAATTGACTACAGCTGACTAGGTTTTATGGTGGTGACCAAAATTATGATAAATAAGAAAACACTGCATTTAGAGTTGATGTACATAGTTGTATAAAATGGGCTTGGTGTACATAGTGCTTCATAGCAGTGTTATAAATGCAGAACTTAGTTCATCTAGGGGTACACATTATTCCATGTGACAATCTACGTACCTAAAATGAACTCATTTTTTTTTGCTTATAAAATTGGATACTTCATAGAAGACTTATAAAGCTTTACAAACGTGCTTTAGTCAGAGACAAAGTAAAAGATACATTCAAGAGATGAGAGAACGATTACCGAATGCAGCTCTCAGTCAGTCCTCTCCCGAGACTCGGCATAAGCCTCGTGCAGGATGACTTTCTGCCGGATTTACGAACGTGTTATGAATCATGTGAAATTCCCCCTTCACATAAAGTTACGAATATTGGATCGGCTTTTCGGTTGCTGTATTTACTTTTGTAATCGGTCTGATCTGATTGAAGGATTGAATACGGGATTATGAAGGTTTTTTTTATTATTTTAAGAAGTTGTTTACATTCTTTCGAACTGGTGATTTTGTATAGATTTTTCAGATGAGGATTTGTTTGTGTTGAGAAATAAACGAATGTAAATCCTGCTCCATGCTTGTTTCGACGTAATTTGTAATACAGTGTAAATATACATTACAGTCTTTAAACTCCAACCAAAAAAAATAAATTGTTGTGTCTTGGTTTGTATAAATATAGAGAAAAAGTGTAATCCTGCGGATTCGGTGCACGAGAGACCTGGCTGAACTAATACGCTGTGCCTTACGAGAAGATTACGACGCAACGTCCACCTCTGTAGTCTTATGACTTTGTAATTACAATGAGGTATAGACTAAATATTAAAGCAATAAATCATCAAGCTGTTAGAAATAATTGTAAAAAAAAAAACATTTTTTACTTTTATAACATACTCATGTTCCTTCACAGTCTGGTCCGGGTCAAGAATCCCCTCATACCACATCTATATACCAAATTCTTACTGTAAGTGGAAGCTCAGTGGAAATGTGGACTTCTAAATGAATGGACATGGGTTCCACCTCCAAAGTGACACTGATGGGCCCTTGAGTAAGGCCCTTAATCCTTAATAGCTCAGCTGTATAACTGAGATATCTGTAAGTCACACTGAATGAGGGCATCTGCCAACTGCCATAAATGTACATTTGAAGTACATAGTACATTTGACATTATAAATATGGATATAAACTGAGGGTGAAGCTCAGTGTTTAAGGCTCTGGGTTCCTGATCGGATGGCTGGGGATTCAAGACCCGGTATGGCCAAGCTACCGCTCTTGGGCCCCTAAGCAAGGCCCTTAACTCTCTGCTTCAGGGTGTCTAACTCTGCGCTCTTATGCCAGCTTTTCCTGGCTCTTTGCACGGATGCATCGTCATGCTGGAACAGGTTTGTACTATATTTCAGTGAAGTTCAGCAGCATCCAAAATGCATAAGAAATATTGCCATCATGTGATGATTATAACAATGAATAATTCCTGAACGCATTATAACAGGTAATGAATGTATTCATACGAAATTATACTATATATAACTGTAGAAAGTATCCCCCTTTTTTTTAGCTGGAAAGAAATTACCAGCTTTCCATAAGTACACTATAGAGTCTATAACGCACTCTAAATACGTTCATAAGAACTATGACCTTCACAGTACATGTCAAGGTCATTGCTAGGGGTTTTCTTTTTCAGCAGCACTGGATGACATGTCCGGGAACGTCTTGCACTCGAAAACTCTGAGGCGAAACACACACACACACACACACACACACATCCTCCAGAACTGTGACTTCACGTCTGACTGGGTGTCAGTTTGATTGACAGCTCATCAGAGGCGTATTGACAGGCCATCACCGGACGAGATCCAAAGAGACGGATGTGTCACCGCATATCCCCATCATCCCGTCTTCACATCACGGACGCCGCATGTGTGAGAGGAGACGTCCTCCAAGGAGGTGGACGAGACGACGGTGAAACCACAGATACACAGAACTATGAGGAAGAGAAAGGTGCATTATGGGATACGATACAAACTTGATTATTTATTACCAAGAACTGAACACTAATATTAATAAGACCATGTGACAAAAATCTAAATGATGATAAATAGTCTTTACTGGTACACTATACAGACGAAAGTATTGGGACACCTTTGTATAGAGCTTTTAACAATGAACATTGTCTCAAAGCAGCTTTACACAGATAATGTGGTGGAAAAAAGAATAAATAAGATGTTCTTATAAGAGTATGTTTCTCCCTGATGAGTGAGCCGGTGGCGACTGTGGTGAAGGAAAATCTCCCCGACATGGCATAAGGAAGAAACCTTGAGAGGAACCAGACTGAAGAGTGAACTTTTATTCTCATCTGGGTTGCACCTAATGTCCACTTATTACAGATAAACTATGTTGAGGTACAGTGATGGTGATCATATGCAAACTGTAGTCCTGAGTCAATGTAGCAGACTGTTGACATTAACTACAGTCCAAATCCATCCTCAAAGCTCCTGTTCTTACTCTGTATGCGGTTCCTCACCAAACTTTTACCACAAACTTGGAAGTACACAATTGTATGGAATGTCTTTGGATGCCCTACCATGAAATTTTCCCTTTACTTGAACTAGGAGACCCAAACCTGGCGATGCACAAAGCCAGCTCCATAAAGATCTTCTTCACATGGGTTGGAGTGGAAGATCTCCTGCTATAGAGGTCTAACCTCAACCTTATTAAACACCTTTGGGATAAATTGGAATGTTGACTGCACCTCAGCCTTTTCTTAACCTATTATGAGTTTTCCTTGGTATGATTTGTTTTGCGATTTTATTTCTTGAACAACTGCAAAAAATATTTAAAAAAATATTTCTTATATTCCATTCCCCTAAATCACTGTAGTGATGTTAATGCTGAACCTCGCTGCTCAGACGTTCTGAGCATTGCTGAATAATTTTTTAAAGACTTACAAATACCTGTAAGTGCAGCTGGATGATAGAATTGAATAAAATGGACTGGCAACACGGACACTCTGTGCAGGAGAGGACAGAGCCGGCTGTACTTCCTCAGGAGGCTGGCGTCCTTCAACATTTAAAAAAAAGCTGCTGCAGATGTTCAGACTGTCATGGCGAGTGACCTCTTCGATGCGGCGGTGTGCTGGGGAGGCAGCATCAAGAAGAAGGACGGGTTCGGTTGTGGTCTCGGAGCTGGACTGCCAACACGCATCTATCTAAAGTATCTTAATTCTATCTAAACCAAATCTAAATCTAATATCTATATATCATTGGTCTCTTCTGTGAGAGCAGTGTATTAAAACCGCCTGGTGTTTTATTGTAACAGAAGATCAGTACAGGGACACTAATGGAGCTCTGGACTCCTTACAGAACATTGCTGCTTGTCTGCTTGTGCAGTCCAGAACAGAGATGCTGCTTTCAGACAGCTTGTTCTTTAGTCCTACACGGTCAGTGGAAGTGACTTATAAATGCCCTTTTAAAGGCTGTGTATGTGACACACACACACACACACACACACACACACTTAATTTAATAATATTTGCCCTCACGTCTGTAAAATCCGGCCTCTATTTCATCACAAAACAGCAAAATGGTTATCTCAAAAAAAACAATCACTACACACACACACACACACACACACACACACACATAGCCATGTATCTCATAAACATATGCAAATCACAATTATGCGACACATTATATAAAAAAAGAAAAAACAGGTTGAATACGGCGTTAGGTGGCAGCGCTGCTGAAATGTCAGAGGTGTATAATCAGTTTAGTCTTCTGTCCCTCCCTCCGTTTGTCCCTCACTCCGTTCTCTCCTTCCTCTTCCCGTCACTCTCTATTGGATTTTCCTATTTTGTTTACCAGCCTTCGCCTCTGGAGTCGACGTAATATAACAGTAAACGAATCAGCCATGTGGGTTACTAATACGGAGGCCTCTGGAGAGCCACTTGGAAGTTAATCGAAAATCTAATAGGGTTTTTTTTTGGCACATATTCTATTCAGGTCCATCACCGTGCTGTAATCCAGACTGGAGTTCCAATTATGTCTTCACATGGTTCTAAATCGTAGAAGACTTTGTAACGAACCGTCAAAGGGACACACACATTTAAAAATAAATAAATAAATAAATAAAAATTGTAAACCTTAATAATGACAGTATTTTATTTCCTTTTCTCCACAAATATAGTAAATTGTAAAACGGTTCATTTCTGAACTGGTAGGAAGACGCCATGCTTTTTGTCCTGTTAGAGTTTCCTCTTGAGCCTCTACATACCGTTGCAAGATCACACAATCACACATTTGTGATCCATATTAACGTCTTTCATGAAGCCACTGATGGATTATGTGCTGATTCTTGATCAGTAAATTTACATCCTGTTGGTTTTAAGAACCCATAAATGATACAGATTTTAAAATAAAAACTATAACGTTCAGAAATATTCAGTAACAATGACACTGGGTTTCTCTTTTCTTTAATACCACTATGAGCCAAAAGAGAAAGCAACGTCGATAAAGAAACGGAAGCAAAGACACCAACTAAGGTCAGATTTAAACCCAGACCAGCAAACACCAAGTGGTACAGACCTAAACCTCTGAGCTAATTGTTTTTTTTTTTTGTTTGTTTTTAGGTGTTTGGTCTATTTACAGGCAAAAATTAGTTAAACATAGCAACAATATAGGAGCTCCACTGAGCAAGGATTTGAACTCTGATCAACACCATCACATAAAAAACACAGGTCTAAACCCTCTGAGTTGTTTGGGTTCTGCTGTCTTTGGAGCGGTTCATTTTCATTTTCTAACTCTAGCAGAATGGCTAAAACATTGAAATTTCCTTTACCAGGACTCGAACTCTGACTGGAAACCATATAGAACCACAAGCCCTAACCCTCTGAACTATGCAGGCTCACAATTGGGCTCAACTGATTTTGGTTTTATCTTTTGTTTTATACATTGACTGCCAGTAAGAGTAAAAGACCTGGACCAGGTGTGCTCTTTCTAGAAGGCTGGTCTTAATCATCTGTTTTATAAAGTGTTTATCGACAAGGATTGAACAGATTTAAGAATCACACCCAGGACACGGTATCACCAGGGCTTTCGGCTGTATGGACTTTTAATAGATTTGAGCCTACATTTGAGAGTTGTCCCTTCCTTAGAAGCTCAAGATCGTGTAAAGGAGAAAGTTTCTGAGTTTGGGGTCGAACCACCAAAATCACACAGCTACATGTGAACCCCATCCAATAGCAGGGCGGCAGAAGGAATCAGGCAGTTCCTAAGAGAAGAAAAGGACAGAGACACTGGTACCTCAGGAGCATGTTGAAAGAGACAGAAAGAAAAGTGAAAAAGAGAGGTGATGGAGGGAGAAATGGAAGAGTTTGATACATATAAACATATAGATTATGTTTTGAAGTTTTACTTTAATAGACAATATAAGCTGTTAATATATATAATAAATCCTTCAAAATCTCATTTAAATATTCATAATATATTTAGCTATGTTCCAGCTTGTGTATGGTGCAGTGCTGCTCCCTCTTCTACCTTCCCTTTCTCCTTCTCTCTCTCTCTCTCTCTCTCTCTCTCTCTCCCTCTCTCTCTCTCTCTCTCTCTTTCTCTCTGTCTCTAGATGTCCAGATGGCTGGTGGTCAGGTAAAACAATGACTAGGAAAATCACCCAGATGCTAATCGGAGCTTATTTTCAGCTCGCCAGCCTGCATTCCAGGACATCAATCACCAAACGCTTCGAACGATCTCTGTCTCATATTGTTACCTCAACGCTCGATGTCTCTGAAGCCTGAGAGTCAAATCAATGCCAGCTTCGTGTCATTACCCAAAACTAATAGATTTGTACAAATGAGACTTATTAGGAAAAGAACTTGCTTTTAATCAAAAATACCACATCGTGACCAGAAGTGATGGATTATAGGTCCAATTCTTTTCTGTTTTCCTGGTCAAATGGTTAAGCTATTCTACTTTATGCTATACTGTCTATTATTATATTGTATAAAACCCTGATGGTTAGCATCACACGATGTGAAAATACTAAGAAGTTTCAACAGTGTTTCTCTTCACCTTTTGATCCAGATGCTTCCGGAAGAATGTCTTTATGAAGCTAGAAATCTTAGCAATCCAATTGAATCCCTTGGAAACCCTTCAATCAAACGTTTATTCACTGTGATAGTGGAATAAATTGGCAGCATCGTTTGCTTTTTTTGGTTTCATTACAACTTGAATAATGGCTCTTTTGAGAACACTTCCACAAGAACATCCTAAGATCATCTCCCACCAAACATCCTCACAATCTTTTACAGGGAGACCTTTGAGAGCATCCTGAGCAGCTGCATCACTGCCTGGTTTGTGAATAGTGTGGACAGCTGAGAAGATCATCAGAGGTCTCTCTTCCTTCCATCATGGACATCTACACCACATGCTACATCTGTAAAATCAGCAGCATTGTGGCTGACCACACACACACCCCTCACACACACACTCTTTACTCTCCTGCTGTCTGTCAGTTGTGTAACAGGTTCTTTTCACAAGCCATCAGACTCCTCAACATGAGGAGACTTGACTAACACACACCTCGTTTTATAAAGTGGTGTTACATTCAGATCGCAGTTTTAGAGCCTTGAAGTTTTTCCTTTGACAGATGTTTCACCAGCGCAAAGGGCGCATGAGAAAAACTTCTCGTTTTAAGCCCAAATTTTCAAAGTTCATCTACATTGGTAAATCTGGAACCATTTTTCCCCCCAATATATATATATATATATATATATTATTTATTTATTTTTTTTTTTTCCAAATCGATAAAAATTTCACAGTAAAACTCAGGAGCATCCAATTTCCCCTACATCATCATCCATTCAGAAGAGATGCCTCCAAACAATTTTGTTTTTTTAACCTTTTCCTTGAAACATGATTTGCTGGTACACTTACAGTATGACACAAAAAACACTTTTGCAGTATTTGACAAAAGGCTGTAATTCAAAATTTCTCAACCCATACCCTCAACTTGAAATTCTACTCAGGATGTATTTAAGCCCAAATTCAGCATGTGAGGTCAAATCAAAATGGCTGCCCATGAGTTGTATGTACAGTATGTGTAACACTTCCTGTAGATCAATCGTTGCTAACAAAATACACTTTCGCTGTTTGCGCCGGCGTTGCCGTATGCACCCTTGTGGAACGATTGAGATTCCTAAAGCTTTCATTTATTGTGAGTTGATACTTTTGCTCTTTGTGGCTCTAAAGCTCTAAAGATTCTTTCAAGTTCTTGACTTCCTATTTCTGATTAAGCCATACAGTAGACGCAGAAGCTGTGAATCGCTGCCCCCTATCCCACTTCAGTAACATTTTAGCCAGGGCTCTTTTATTTACAAATTTTTTTGGTCTTAAGCACCATCAATGTCGGGTGGTTTTTGAGCGTCGTCAGCTTTAGATTTTTCCGGTATGTTCTGCATTGTTGGCTCTAGTCAGGTTCTGCATGTCGAATCTATTTCGTGTGGTCATTCGCTAAACTGAACAGCCAATCGGAGCTCTCTTTCTTACAAATAATGCTTGAGTAAAAAAGATATACACGGACACAGGTCTTGTCAACTCATTTGACCAGAGGATTAATAATAGTGTGGCCTGTCTAGACAAAGGGCTGATTATACCAGTGATATTTGAAACTTAAGAAGAAAAAATCCACACACATTCGGTTTGTAATGATCACGGGAGGTGTAAAGGCAGCTTTCTTTATATATTCACAATTCTAGCTGTAATAGCTTTCGCGTTTTGGTGCTGGCTACAAACTACTGTCATCTGCTGGTATGGAAGAGTTGTGTTCTTCCACAGAAAGTAAACGCTAGTTGGCTGTAAGATGAAATCCGTCAGTTCTTTTTTAGTGCAACTTTATTTTGCACTGACTCAGGCGACGCCACAGTTCTTTGGCGTCGGTTTGGTGTGTCTCCACCTTTCAACAGAAGAGTTAGCTCAGTGGTTAACTCTAATCAGCTAGCATTAGTTAAGTAATTAGCTGGGCTAACATTAATAAACTGCATTTATTAATAAAAGCTAAGAATGGTCAAACATTTGTATAAAGGTTTTTTTTTTTCTCTATATTCCTCATTCATTCGACTTGCTGCATGAAGCCCCTGCTGATACCAAGGAATCTATTTGTACTCACACACATACATTCACACGTTTGCTCTTTATCATTTCAGATGTTTGTGTGTGTGTGTGTATGTGTGTGGGGCCCAGCGAGAGCAGGTGCTGCGTTATAATTGTTTTCTCGATGCCTGAGACAATGAGATTATTCCTGTTATTTTTTCTATCATCATGGGCTTCTCTCAAGACTAGTGCTGATTTCTCTCTTGAGATTTCTCAATGATCAGTCCAATTCTTTCAACAGAGACATGGAGTGTCGTAAAATGACGGCTTTCACACCGATGCACATTATTATGCATGTGTTTTCCTCAGAACACTCCAAAGACGAAGCGCTCATTAACATGATGCGTATCGTGGCAGCGTCGGCATGCGGCCCCTGTCGCCGTGTTCACCCTTGTGGAACATTGGTATAGGAAAGCAGTGAGATTACCAGAGCTTTACTTCTGCGCTATTAATGTTTTTTTGTGGGCTTTTGGGCATGTTTTTATCCTCCTAATCTTGAATTTTATGCCACTGCCACTTAGTGGAAGCTAATAACGGCCTTAGAATGCTAATGAAAGATCTTAATTCTTGTACATTTTGTACAAAAACTTACAAGATTCGTTAAAAAGAAGCCTTTGTTGGATTTGTAATGTTTCAATCCGGGGCTCCCGACCTAATACATTTGCCTTTGTGTTCGATTTTGGGATGAAGGGCAAAAAAAAGAGGCAGATCAATAAAAAGAAGAGAAGCTCTGTGATTTATAGTGAGTCATAGAGATTCACTTTGTCCTCTGAGCCCCTGTGCCTTGAATCCTCTTTTTTACAAAGACTCATTGTTCTCATCCAATTATTCTTTCGTAGTCCATTTGTTCACTGCAGGTTTTTGGACCTTGAGCTTGCTAAAAGACGGCTTTTACTGTCAAACTCTTAAAAAAAAAAAAAATCCAATGGGATTTCTCGTGAAGCTCTTAGACACTGGCTCTTCTTTCAATCTAGAACTGAGAACAACTAGTGGTTTTGCTTAATCAAAAGAATACAAGTACATCCAATTTAAGATGCCAGATTTCCGTCTATCCAAATGACCTTTATTCACATGTTTCCTGGGGGCGCTGCTGTAAAAAAAAACGATTAAGGGAAAAACTTCTTGCTTTGACGTGCCGGAGGCAATGTGTTTTGTTTGTGAGCGCTTGTTTTTCAGGTGAGAATATGTTAAAATGGCATTAAAAGCTCAGGAACAACATGTGCTGTTCGTGGTTGCACTTATTACCAGATGAAACTTTGTAGCCTCAAAAACAATGTGACGTACACAAACCTAACGGACATGACTGCATGCTCTACCTTTATAGAAGAAATAAAAGTCTTTCTCACTCTTACTCTTAATTTCTTAAATCTTTCTTATAACCGGTACAATGTTGCTAATTGTTTACAGCGATTGTTTACAGTTTACCAGAAGTTCCACCAGAGCTTAATTCGGTGTAGAAAACAGGTGTATAGGATCCATGCACGTCCATGTGCATCATGTTCAAAATCCAGGCTAGATCCCTGAAGGCGCTACATAATGTTGACAGAAGATTCAAAGAAAGTTTTCAAAGGATTCATGAGAAACATTCCTTTATCAAGTCCTAGAACCAGATCTCTTCACTGGTGACTGTGGGATTTCTAGGGATTTATGGAAATTCACTTTTTTTCTGAGACCCATTTTTTTTTTTTTTAAGGTTGTGATAGAAGAGTATCTGTGAAAGGGAAAGTTTATAGGACTGTGGTGAGACCTGAGATGTTGTATGGTTTAGAGACAGTGGCATTTAGTAAAAGACAGGAGGTGGAGCTGGAGGTAGCAGAGCTGAAGATGTTTAGGTTTGAACGTTGGGAGTGATGATGATGGACAGGATTAGAAAAGAGTTTATTAGAGGGGACGTTTTGGAGACAAGGTGAGGGAGGTGTGATTAAGAAGGTTTGGACATGTGCAGAGGAGGGACATGGGGTATATCGGTATGAGAATGCTGAGGATGGAGCCACCAGGAAGGAAAAAAAGAGGAAGGCCAAGGAGGAGGTTTATGGATGTGGTAAGGGAAGACATGCAGGTAGATAGTTTGAAAGAGGCAAATGTAGAGGACAGGGTGGTATGGAGACGGATGATCTGCTGTGGCGCCCCCTAAAGGGAGAAGCTGAAAGAAGAAGAAGATTATCTTTTTTTGAAGTATTTCTTTGCGGATTGTTTTTGCTTAACGCAAGCTTTTGGACCTTGAGTCCAGTAAAGACAGCTTGTGCTGTGGAACACTTTGAAAACATAATAATTTGTTGTGGGATCATTCCCCTCATTTACAGTATTGTGGATCATGACAGTATGGTGTAGAAGCTAAAACAGAAATTTAGAACACCAGTTTATGGTAAAAACAGCATCCTCTGGTTCTTCAAATTTTAATACTTTCAACCGTACATTTACATTTGTGGCGTTAAGCAGACACACGTGTCCGGAGTGACGTACAAAAGTGCTTTAAGTCTCCAGCAATGAATAATAATCAGCCTACAACTCTGATGAGTTTTTGTTTTCTTGAAAAAAGCCAAATTTGGAAAGTTTTAGTTTAAGTGTTCTAGAAAGAGGAAGGTCTCCACCTGTCGCTTGAAGATAGACATGGACTCCACTGTTTGGACATCTAGAGGAAGTTCAGTCCAAGACCTCGTGCAAAAACAGAGAAGAGCCTTGATATATACTTACCTCTTACCATGAGCAAAGGTGGTACCAGTCGAGCAGTGCTGGAGGATCTCAGACAGCATGGTGCAAGTGTGGAGGTCTCTGAGGTAAGATGATGCTTGTCCATTTTTGGCTTTGTAGGCAAGCATCAGTATTTTGAATCTGAAGCGTGCTACGGGAAGCCAGTGAAGGAAGCAACAGTGGGGTGGTGTGGGAGAACTTGGGCAGGTTGAACACAAGTTATGCAGCTGCGTTTTGGATCATTTCCAGTGGATGAATAGCGTTCATAGAAAGACCTGCCAGCAGAGAGTCGCAGTAGTCCAGTCAAGAGACTGAACAGCACCTGAGCAGCCTGTGTGGACAGGATTGGTTAAATCCTTCTGATGTTGTAGAGAAGAAACCGACAAGAACGAGCCACAGTTGATTGTCAATGGCCATCCTAAGATTGCGAGCAGTGGCTATTCCTTTGTCTCTCCTCTTGATGATGTTGATTTAATCACTGCACACGTCATTAACAATGATGTGTAATGAATGGACATTCGGTGCCACCCAGATGAGGATGGGTTTCCTTTTGAGTCTGGTTCCTCACAAGGTTTCCTTCTCATGCCATCTCAGGAAGTTTATCCTCACCACAGTCATCACAGTCACCACTGGCTCGCTCATTGGGGACAAACTTACACTTATAAGGAACAAACTTATAGAAATCAAACCTAAACATTGTTTTATACAACCTTATAACCGAATTATCTCTGTAAAGCTGCTTTCAAACAATGTTAGTTGTTAAAAGCGCTAAAAACCCATTTTCAAACAGTGTACCAAGTACTGGTGGTCTTCAAATATGGAATTAAAGAGCATTCTTTTAATGAAGAAGAACCTTTTCTTCGAGGAACCTTTAAGGAACCTTTTATGCAGCTTAGTTAAAGGAGAAACATGTGGACTATTTTGGTTTAATGCTAATTGTAGGCATAATGGCACAGGCATGCTTCTGTTTATTAGTTCCACCTAGTGTGAACACACACTCACACACACACACACACACACACACACACACACACACACACACAGAGAAATAGGGAGTTTTCTACAGTATACATTCTCTCATCTCATCAGGGAAAGACAGAACTCAAACTGTCACTTCCTGTCACAGTCATCATGCCTCTCTATTTTTGGATGAAGCAAAGACATCTCTATACACACACACACACACACACACACACACACACACACACACACACACACACACACTTCTTTTTTTCCTCTTCCTCCTCCCTCTTCTTCTCTGCACATCCTCTCACATTTCTTCCCCATCTCTTTCCCCCTCTCTCATTCTTTTTGCATTAGGAATGACTCTCTGCCCTACTTCCTGCTGTACTGCGGATCCTTCCTCATACTCTGTTTTCATCTCCGCAGTCACCGCATCTTCTCCAGTTTATCGTTTACTCATGAATTATGTTCACTCGTTTATCCTCTCCTTTATTTATTCGTTTTAAACACTTTAATCTCTCGTTCCTTCCGTTTTGTCTTAGCAAAAAAACATTCAAGAGTTCTTTGGATACACACAAATGGTTCTATTTCTTCCTTCCTTCCTTCTTTCCTTCCTTTTATTTTCTTCATCCCCTCCATATCTTCCTTAATTCAAATCCATCCTTCCTTTTTTCAATGCCTTTAATTCTTCTATTCCTTTCCTACAATTCAATTCCATTCCATTTCATTCTTCTTTACCTCTTCTTCCATTTTTCATTCTTCGTATTCTTTCCTTCAATTCTTTACATTCATTCCTTACCTAATTCTTCCCATTCCTTCCACTCTTTTCTTTCTTTCTTTTAATTTTCTTCCACTCTATTCTTTCTTCCTTCCCATTCTTTTCTTTCACTATATCCTTCCTTCCTTCCTTCCTTCCTTCCTTCCTTTATATACTTTCTTCCTTCCTATTTCTTCCTTCTACTCTATCCTTCTTTCCTTTAAATTTTTTCCCTTCTCCCCTATTCCTCTCTTAAATTCTTCCTATCCATTTCTTCTTTCTATTCCTTTGCTTCTTTCTTTCTTTCTGTTTAGTTTTTTTCGTTCCTCCCTCCCTGTTCTGGCTGTTCACATGCTCATTCATTCATTAGTTGCAGTTTCACTCTGCAGCCTCCTGTTTTATCTGTGTGTGTGTGTGTGTGCTATTTTAAGCTTTTTGTGGCTCTCAGCTCTGCTTACTCATAACTCAGTAAAGGAGGAAATTGGAAGTTTGAAGTCTGCTCCAGTTTTGCTGTGACAGTCCCAAAACTCCACGGCTTTGACCTGAATATTCTCCACTGAGTGCAACACAAGCCTGATTAAAAGAATCTCTCTCTCTCTTTCTCTCTTCTTTCTTTCCCTTTCTCAGTAACAATATCTCTCTTAGCTGTAAGTGTGGAGTGTAAGTGTAGAGGAAAAAACTCTAGTAGTAATATTTTTAGCACAGTATAAACAAATTAAAGACCAATGAGATTTTTTCACCCGGGTTCCTCATGGCGCTCTCTCTCAGACCTGGGAGATCTGTGCTGGCGAGACAAACGCATAATGAAGAGTCTTATTTGCATTCGCTTCTATTCATCATACGTTAAAAACCTAAGATGTCTTGGAGCGGTGGGGATTAGCAGACCTCGCTTTAAGAGCCCAGAGATCTCTCCATGCAGTTATCCGTCACATTATTTCCCACCTTCAGGCTGTTTTCAGAGTGTAACAGCGGGTGAATGAACACGCGACCTGCTCTGATGTACCTGCACACTCTATTAATCAGGTCTGGTCTTCTGAACAAGGTGTCGTTGAGGCTTTATCTTGTCTGGAGTAGCGTTGTTTTCCTCATTGTCATGATTTAACAAGACTTTAAAAACGATGAGCAATCGACTAAATAGTTTTCTTAGTGTTTGTATGAGTGTGTGAACAAATTAATTTCCTGTGGGAGAAAGAAAAAAAAAAGGAAGTCAATTCCACTGTGTGAGAAGGAAGGGTCTGGTAATTGGCATTTGACTCCTGAAAGCACCGATGCTGATGAGGGCTGTGAACTGAGCAGAGTGGATCGTTAACGAGACGCCTGATGAGGGCCGAGTTGAAGCAGTCATGTGTAGTGCGGTTCACGGACTTTTATACTCCCGAAGACATTTCCGCTAATCATTTCTTGGGCATCATTCAGTCCTGTAACTAGCATCGCTTCAATCCCTGATCATGTGCAGCATTTGGAAACCTTCTGGGCCGATCCTTCTCATCTCAGACACTGTAAATCAATAGATCCTTATCGCTATTCTAGCTGACTGATGTGACACTGACTTGCTTTTTTCCATCATATCTACACAATCGATCCAAGGTTTACACTTTTCACATGCTTGAAAGGTTGTAGAACTTCTACATATGTGCTTAAAGGTTGTCAGGACGGGCAAATAAATCGGTCAGTTATTAAAGTACAGGCATGTTTAACTTCCAAACTTTCAAACTTGGATTTTTCTAAAATAATTGACCCTTCCAGAATGAGCGTGTATGGAAACTGTAGCAGTGAAGGAGGAATTATTATTGTTTTCTTTTTAATTGCTGTCTCCAGGTCTTTCTGGAACCCAATTACAAATTAAAAAAACATAAGAGCAATAATTGTATGTGTTTATCTGTATTACTGTGAAACACTTGCAGGTGCTCTTATTAGACTGAATTAGATTAGATTGGATTAGATAAATTTTTATTGTCATTTTGCAGAGTACAAGTACAGGGCCGATCAAATGCAGTTAGCATCTAACCAGAAGTGCAAATAGCAATGTACGAGGTGGTATAAGTTTTAACATGAATGGTGCTAACTGGTGCTACCACATGCTGATCACATGCATAACTACGTCTGCGATTTAATCATAAAAAACAAGTCAGAGCAAAGAGCATACGTGAAATTCTGACATACGTGACTTGACATACGGCGACACGGCAGTTGAGTCGTCCGAGGTGTTTTTCAATGGCTTCACTGGAAGACGACGAGAGCTCAACCTATATAAATATACATATGTATACTTTTATATATTAATACAGTAAACTAATTATCAGAGTTCGAATGTGCAATATATGTTACAAATATATACGTATAAGGTGCAAATATGAAGTTAAACGCAGGTGTTATTTGAAAAAGTGACAATAACAGTGCAAGAAGGCAAAGCAGTGCAAAGTTGTCATTTGTGCAATAGTAAGAGGCATCATAGGAATCAATGTAAATAAATCTTCAATATACAACTGAGCATTTGAGGGTTGAGGGCCTTCCTCAAGGGCCTGCCAGTGGAACTTTCTGGTGCTGGGATTCAAATTCATGATCTTTCAATAATAAGTCCAATGTCTTACCCCACTGAGCTACATCTTAACCCATTGATTGCAAAGAAACATGGTTAGTACTTCTTTTTATTTGATTGACAATTCATAATTACACATCAGCACATTTACTCTGAGCTCGATTTATCTTCTGAAGAAAATAACAAAGACTGACTTTGTCCACCAAATCCTTCAATTCAATTACAGTCCAGATAATGACACAGGTCAGATTAGAAACTTTATCAGCCTGGTATTAGTCTGTGGGCCATGTGTTATCCTTTTGTTCTCTCATCACACATGACCCAATCACAGCTCATGTTTTGCAGAAGAATTGCGGGGATGAGATTATCCTAGCTGCGAGAAAGAGAGTTCGATATAATGCTCTCTACTATCTTGGTGCTGTGATGCTTTGGTGAAACTCTAATCACTGAGCCTTACACCAGAAACTAAATTAGTAAAAAATTCCTGTAAGAACATAACCTTTCCTCAAATCCTCCACTGAGTTCATACATCTTATCTACTAAACACACACAATAACTCTTACCTGGTTTACCTTCTTCTGGTCACTCCATTACTTCCTGTTGCAGAAAGAACCCAAGTTCTGGCATTCCAGTCAAATCCAAAATCTTGATACCAAATGATGAAAGAGATTAAAAGCATCGTCACATCAGCCATGCCAACTTGGCTCTAAGAGCTCAAGCTTGAAGTTGACACACATTAAACACATTTAGCATCGATGTTCAGTCTCCGGTGGTCTGCTCTATGAGCGTATGTTGATATTAGGTCAGTAATTCAGCTTCTGAGAGCACACCATTATTCTTTTCCGGCAGATTGAAAGTGCTTTCTAAACGGAGGATCGATCTGCTATTCTGGTTGGCATACACGGTCACTGCTAGCTCTGCCTTCGGGTTTTTTCGCTTCAATCAAACCCACTCAAAAAATCAGCTCGTGAATTGAAAAGAGATTTAAGATGTGCTCTTTAGACTCTATGATCCTTCATACTCGGAATGCTGCATTGGAAAGATATATTGAGAGTGTTAATACGAGGGACGAGGGGTGTTCATGTCAAACCGGGACTTTTCAAACAGCGTTTATAAAATAAAAGGAAAAATTTCAGCACCTGCATTTATTTTTCGACATGCTCCCCTGCTACATTCAAACACTTAACCCAGTGTTTAAATAACGTCTGGAAGAATTCAGCAAGAAAAGATTCATCAGTACAACTGAACTATGGTAGGACAGCCTGCTTTACTTCGTCATGAGTGGTGAAATGCCGACCTACAAGGAACTCCTTAAAGGGTCCAAATCCGCCTTCAACTTTTTTGTGACGTCAAAAGTGGAAAATTGTCTTGGTACCCCACTTGTGGCAACTTTTCCAAAATGCAAATGTTTGCGAATGATTGTGTTCACCATTCTAGTCAAGTCAAGTTTATTTGTATAGCGCTTTTCACAACAGACATTGTCTCAAAGCAGCTTTACAGAATTTAACAGTGAAGGCGAACAATGTGTATTTATCCCTAATGAGCAGCCGTGGAAACTGTGGCAAGGAAAAACTTCCTTAGATGTTATGAGGAGAAACCTTGAGAGGAACCAGATTCAAAAGGGGAACCCATCCTCATTTGGGTGACATCAAGAGTGTGATTATAGTCTTTAAACAATACATATACAATACATTCCCAATGAAAGATTCGTCCCTCGTGCAATTTCCAGACAGATTATGCGTCAAAATAAGGCCTTCCACGTCCTGAATGTTCACAGGAGTAACTGCTGTAGGCTGGGACCCACAACCACCAGGATCGTCAGTGATGGACGTACGGCCATCTTTAAAATGTTTTCACCATTTAAATGTCTTACAGCTGCTGAGCGTCTCATCACCATACTGTGCTTGGAATCTTCTGTAGATCCCATTTCACATTTAGCTGCCATTTGCTGTTGGAACAACTTCCACTCTCTGGAGAAGTTGTTCCACTACATTTTGGAGTAAGAAGCCATGAGGCATATTGTCATGCTGCAACACTTTTTGGCTTTCAAATGCTACTGTCTCCAAAGAATATACTTTGTAATATCAATAATACATTGATATGGTTTCTATAGTAACAGTTGAATCTGATAGACTTGCATGGTCCACATAATCAAAGCCTAATTAGAGACAATACATTTTTTTAACAGATTATTGATAAATGATTATAATTTAATGGTTCCTTTTGGAAAAATTCTCCAGTATCCCTCACAAGAAAGTCATCAAGGCAGGGGGGTGTATTTCTGTATTCCTGAGCAAAACAGGAAATTCGACAGAGCAAACAGGAAATAACTTTTTTCTTATGAAGAAAGTTACACAGTTTTGAATAATGGATATATAATTTCATTCTTTAATTGCTGAAAGAATTAATTATTTTAATGACATGCTGTTTATCATTTCAGGAAACTGGAACTCTCCGGAACTTTCCATCTGGCCCATTTTTTTTGCTGTTGGAATTATTTTTTTAATATACACATTTCAGAAACTGTTTGAACTCTGTCTTTTTTCATTATCGCTGTGGGTCTATTTCACTTACGCGTGCACAAAAACAAACAGATGCGGAATAAAGTGAGAAATGAGGATCATCAGGGCTCGATGAGTGCTCTCTTTTTGCTAATTGGAATATATTAGCTTTCATGTTTGTCCTGAGGCTTGTACAAGAGCATCTTTACTGCTTCCACATTGAGGGAAGCAGAAAATAGAAAATAGATGGAAATTCTACCAGATATTTCTTTAAAAAAAAGTGTGCTTTTCATTTGCCTTCATTTGTTATTTCATTTCAGAAGGTGAAATTACTTTGAGCCTTGAACCCATTTCTTGTGAAAAAAAATAATAATGTTTTTTTAAATTAAATGTATGAATCGAAAAAAATCAACCCTCGGAGATAATAACTGGATCAAGAACTACTTGAATGGAAAATGGATGGAGGATCAAAGCAAGGTTCGTGTGTATATCTATTACGCACTCCAGCAGTCAGTGCTTGTAAGCGGGTGCTGAATTCAATAGACATAATCATACAGTTTATACTTTTTTTTTTTTTGCGCAAGGAGATCGAATTAATCAAAATGGGAATCCGGAAAGCAATATCTGCTCTCTGGAATCATATTTCTGCTAAACGTTTATAGATGGCAAGTGGTTCCTTATACAGCTCCCCTCACCAGCCACTATAACAGGAACATCTGCTCATCCATGCAATTATCCAATCAAGATAGAGACAGATCACAAATATGATCTCTGTGTCCTGAACCATCACATGGTCATTGGTTCCAGATTGGTTTTGCAGACAACTAAAAAATCTTCGAGAGATTTTCCACACACACACACACACACACACACACACACACACACACTCACCCTATAGAGTTTACAAAGAAATTCAAGAATATTTTCCCGAAATTTCTTTTTTGATGAGAGAAATCAGAACTTTCTAGACAAACTCGTTTAAACTGACATGAACACCAGTAACTCAACTTAAATTCACAACTGGAATGGTCTTCATTTCAGTTTATTAATTATGTAGGAATATTTCAATCCCAGGCATCTGAATCTGTATCTTACAGAAGGACTTTCATTATGCATTGGAACGACATCTAAATAATTTAAGCCGAATGTCCCACTATTGAAAGATTATATGTAGTGTCACATAACTTGCATTTGTGTAGCTGATATGGCCAATCTGTTCAGCATTCACTTGTACTGCAAGGGCATTAAAATACAAACAAAAAAGACCACTACTTTTCCAGCCATATGTGGTTCTTCCCTAAAAAGTTGGAGGTACACAATTATCTAGGATGCCAGAGCAATATTTAATTTTCAGTTTACTTAAACTAGGTATCCCAAATCTGTTCCAACATGACAGTTCCCCTGTGCACAAAGCCAGCTCCATGTGGGTTGGGGTAAAACCTCAACCTTATTGAACACCTTTGGGATGAACTAAAACACTGAATGCACCCCAGGCCTCCTCACCCTACCTTAATCCCTGACTTTGTGGCTGAATCTCAACAATCGCACACCAAAATCTAGTTGAACATCTTCCCAGAAGAGTGGAGGTTCTTATAACAGTATGGAAGGTTCAAGAAACATGAATCTAATGTTCAGGTGTCCACATGTTTGCTAATATAATGTATTTGTATTCTGCATAATTCCAGCACAACTGTTGATATTTTGATTATTCAGAAAAACTAGACTTTGAACAGCAAATTAAATGACTTATTTAAGCAGCTGTTTTTTGCAAATGGTCTATTTCACAGAAAAGCTTTATCATCAAGACACCATTAGTGGATATGACGTGACTGTCGTCCTGAAGTCTGCAGAGCGTCTTCGGATGTGAAGTACAGTGGTTCCCCGGGACTCGCGGCTGTTACATTCTAAGACGTAAGTTCCCTATTGTACCTTAATAAATTCATCATGTCACTTTAATACAATCATGTTTTTTTTACATTTTTGATTAAATTTGTGTTTTAGTGAAAACAGTTTAAAATGTTATTCCCGAAGGTTCCTAAACATTCGGTCCCGCTGCGGAGTCCCGCAAATTTTAAGGTCATCCACAACTTGCTGTAATTTATGTTCCAAATGAGAACCCGTGAATTTTCCGAGCTCCGAAATATCGGGTGGTTGCCTGTATATGCAGAAGAGGGTAGATAGCACATTTCCGTGTTATGAGCATGTTAATCTGGGAGGGGCTTCGTTTTAATGTTTTTTAATCAAATCTGTTTGTGATTTTGGATGAAATAAAACAGTGTCAACCGGTGATGATTTGATTCATTATATGTATATATACACTTTCGAAAACAGGATATCTGGAGGCAGTGTGATGAATTTTTCAAGATACAGCAGACTAGGTGCTGAAAATATATTCATCAGAGCTTGTATACCAGAAGCCACAAATTTAAATACAGCTTGTTTTTCATCTCCATCGAATTTTTTCTCACTGCTTATTTCCTATTTTCCTCTTTGTTTAGCCATTTTTAGAATCCCACAGAGAAAAAACTTCTAGTCACTCTACCTCAGAGTGTTACTAAGTCATAGGTCACTTGGTACCAGTCCACAGTATTTTTTTTTTAACCTGAAGGAGAAGGAATTGATTGTTGTTTAAGACCAGGCAGTACAATAAACTCAAACCAAGAACCAAGCTTTATAGAGCACAGCTGTTGAGTTACTGAGGACCCCAGCTACAGATATTGCAATGGGATTTAATCACTTTCTATGTAAACACGATATCATTTTTGAAGCTAGGGGTGAACAAGAAACAACACATTGACCACGCTGAGGATCAAACCAGGGACCCTGGATAACAACACTACTCACTACACTGCTAGAACATTTCTATATTTTATGGAAATAAGACACCAGTCAGATTGTTAAAGGTGGTGTGGAAAGGTTTGTTATTCAGCAATGGGACACCAATGCAGAATACAATTTTGATCCTTGATATTGATCCTTGACCAGCAAAGCCTCCAGTCAAGTACATGTTCCTGATTGAATTGTTGTCCTTTGCGAGATACCAGTTGGATTGCTGATGGTGGTGTGGAAGGGTTTGCTTCTGGCCATCAGGTTTCTTATTATTGCCTAACCCTTTTGTTTGTTTGCCCCCTATTTTCCCCCTTCCATCCTTCTCTCCGCATGATGATTTTTTTGTTGTTGTGAATTCTATCATTTTGACCATATCTGAAGCTGGATATAATAACAGCACCTTATCTGTTCGGCCAGTCAAGATGTTTGATGGCACGTTTGCAATGTTGTGCGTGATTCCTGGTTTGGATCCGTAGATTTTTGTATAGCTTGAACACAGAGAAAAGCAATCGATTGAAAAAACTCACAGGTGGCAACTTCTTCTTACACCAGATGAATCCAGGCCTTGGTTTTCTAATCCCTAATTTTCTGTGTGGCTATAGGATCTTTGAAAGCACCAGACCAGGAGCACATGCTGCTGTTAAAAAGGTGGCTTTGACAGGCTGGGCACGTTCCAGTGGCCTGCTCAGGGTCACCACACTGCCCTCGCTGATGTAGAAACTTTTGCTCAAAAGTGCACTCGATGTAGGAAACACAAGCCAAGATGCAATTGCTCTCTAGGTCTCTGAGGCATTTAAAAAAACACAAACATAAACATCGCCTGGCTCTACAGGAGGTTTGTCATCTCTGTAAAGGTCAATGCTAAAAAAAAAAAAAAGATGCAGAGCACCGTATCTTTAGAACATAATGCAAGAAAAATGAATGCAATCGTTGAAGAAAAATGACTGTCTGCATTTCTTCCTCTTTTTTTATTTATTTATTTTTTTTATAAAATCTGTTATTTTGTCCACGTTGCATTTCATGAATGTTGTGATGATCATACCAGTCATTTGGACATTCTGGTGTTGCACGATATACGATACACGATATATATATACATATTAATAAAAAATGAATAAAAAATGTTGTTACCTAATAAATGTATCCAGGCTGAATAGCCACTATATAGAACACAAGCAGAAAAAAGATGATGATCAGGTGATCAGGAATGTGTCTGTTCTTAATCATGTTTGCATCACTGACTCCCTCTGTTTCATCCACATTAGCAATTGTTCTTGTTGGCAGCTTTGTAGGCCTACGTCTAGCCTACATCTAGCCTACGTCTAGCCTATGTCTAGCCTACGTCTGTAATGCATGAGAGCCAGGAAATGATACACCAGTGGTGGGTTAAAAAATGGCAAGTAATAGGTTAATAGGCTGAAATTGGCACGTAATGAGAAGTATTGATAGCAGAAAAATCTACTTAAGTACAGTATTTGTACTTCATTACTTCCCTCCTCAGAACGCGCTCCCCTGCTTTTACGATACAAAACGATACGATTCTTCATTTTATCAGTTCTGGAACATTGAAAGTGACAAGTTGTAAAAAAAAGTTGTAGTTCTAAGTGTTCGAAAATAAGGGATAAAATAAATTTTATTTGTATTTTTTTATTATTTATTTTTCAGTTCAAACAGTTGTAATCTGTTTCAGCAGACAGCAAACATTGTGGGTTTTTTTTTTGTTTGTTTGTTTTGCCAGAGTTTCGGTTTGGTATCCTGATATTTATGTATCGAAGTCAAAATTTTGGAAATCATGACAACACTAGTTCACCAATTTGTGCTTTCACGTCCCGCTTTAAGACAGAGCTTGCGTTTGGAATTTCCCTACAAGCCCTGATTTATTAGTATCCTTTAATACGTGAGTTGTTTCGATCAGTATTTAGATTTCCTATGCACCTGCTCTTTAACACAACAATGAATAATTCATAACAATAATATTTTCAGCTGCTGCTAATCGGTGCATATAAAAAAATGTCACTGTCTAAATCAGAAGCAGGCATTTTAGCAATGGTCCCTCATTTCCACCTTATTTCAACAGACTTAGTGTCGCTTTAGGCAATATCTTTTTCTTCTTTCTTTTTTTTTTAAATGTGAGCAGCTGTCTAAGATGGCTGGTGTACCTGCTCCCTCAGGGAATGTCAGTGATTATCTGCAGCATCCGTTTCCATAGTAGGACAGGATAAATAAAGCTGATGCATCAATCGTTTCATAATTTTTTAATTCTTTTAGGTGTCCATTTATTTCTATGGCGAATTACCTTTCATCTGGTCAGGGTTGTGCTGTATCACCTGGATACGGAGCATTATTAGATATGTCCCTATTTGGAGTAAATCAATAACCTGAGTAGAATGCTTCATATTCATGTATTCATACATTCACAACTACAGGCAATTTGTTGGAACCAGTCCAAACTCTGGCATGTTTTTAGAAGGGAAGACGAAACAGAAGATCCCAGAGAAATCCCTCAAGAACAAGGGGATGAAGTAGAAAAACACAATGACAGTAAACCAAGCTCAGGATCAAACCAGGGACCCTGGATAAGTGAGGCAACAACATTACCCGCTACATTGCTGGAACATTTCTTAATACTATGCAAATGAGACACCAGATGGATTGAAGAAAGAAAGAAAGGTGCTTTAAACTCATATGTACTTTACAGCACAGTAAAATTCTTTCTTGCAATGTAAGGACACTGGATACAACACCCCTTACACTGAGGGTTAGGGGCCTTGCTCAGAGGCCTAAGAGTGGCTTGAACTCCTGACCTTCCAATCAGTAACCCAGAACTCTAACCATTGAGCTACCACCTCATAGTCATCATGTAACAATGTGACAATCATGCAGAACACAACTCCATTGGTCCTTGAGCAGAAATGCCCCAGTCAAGTATCTGTTCTCGCTTGAAATCTTGACTTTTGCAGGACCCCATTTTTTATTTTTAGTGTTTTATCTGTTTCTTGTTTAGCATTTAGACAATAACCTACTTACTGTCAGTGGTGCAACGTATTGGAGTAAATGTGCTTTAGTTACGTACTTAAGTAATTTTCTGTCTACTTTCTAGTTTTACTGAGTATCAAACATAGAAGCAACTTTTACTCTCGAATCAACTACATTTATGATTCAATAAATGTACTTTTTACTCTGTTGAAGATGTCATTAAGGCTAAACACTCCTCTCCCTGCATCGGCTGCCTGTGAGTGACACCGCTGCCCTCATTTTCAGTCAAAAAAGAGCTCGAATAAATTGTTGAAGTTGAATAATAATATCACTCTCTCTAAGACTGAGAACTGCATCAAATCACAGTCAGTCCTGAATATTACACTTTACTTGATCTACATTTTTTTTACTGTAATAATATTTGTTAATTAAAGATTCCTTTTTTGAAAAATCGCCTTACTGCTATGTCTTTTTTGATCATGTTTGACTTGTTTAATATTTGTTTCATTCTGGCATGTTGAATATGCTGTTGTGTTGATGATTAATGCAGTATTGAGGTGTACAATTTGATGTTTTTTTTAGGACATAAATCCTCACAAATCATCTGTTTGTGGATTTTCATTTACGTATCTTGCCGTTGAGGACGAGTGCATCTTTGAGAATGCGTTCAGTACGAGTCAAATAGTCAAGTACTGTTTAAATCAGATACTTGAAGACTTTTACTCAAGTCATAATTGAATTGTTGACTTTGACTTTATAATGGAGTACGTTTTGCAGTAAGTTAGCTATACTTTTACTCAAGTATGATTTCCAGGTACTCATTACACCTCTGCTAATATTCATGACTATGGCTTTATGTTTGCTGATCATCTGACGGAAGTCTTTGGTTTGTTTGCTTCTACTGACATGTTCTGTTCTTCTGTCCTGCTCACAAGCCAGACTGCTACCTCATTCCATAGACTCTGTTACATTGTGACTTCCACTGTTTAGCAAAAACAACCACCAGAATGTAGGTTGACATATTCCTGACTTTTCTCCCCCAAAACTGTAATTTTTTTCTGGAAATGAATCACTTAGATCTTAGCGCTGAAATGTCATACTCAGACAAAACCAAACCCACACTTTAAAAATCAGAACTTGCTGCTTTTGTAGTACATTCTGATACAAGATTCTGACACTTGTAGCCAGATAAGTGAGGAAAAGAAATCTATCAGATTTGGGAACAGTATGAGTAGCAGCAGAGCAGTGTAGAAGATCTCAATCTTTTAAATTCTTTACGAAAACACACACACACACAAAAAAAAGAGGAAGGTGTTGAAGTTGGCAGCAAAATATCAAATGAGTTTCAAGAAAAACAAAATGGTAAAGCCGAGAGGGTTTTTTTTTATCTAAAAAAAAGAAAATTTCTTTATCTCTTTTAATTTTTTTACAATTTTTTTATTTTTTTTTATCCCCCACGCTTAAAAAAAATGTTTTAAATTACAAGTCATATTAAGGATTCCACTTTTTAGCCTTGACCTCTAATCAGAAAAGGCTACATGTGACCATATAATAGCAACAATAGCAGAATAGTGTCAGTGCGCCAGTGTAGAAGACGAGTCTGTGAGTGCCAGGAAACAGCATCCTGCTTTGTTCTGCATTGTGTTTTAGAGAGAATTCTCACGAAAAGAGAGAAAAGTTTAGCAAAGAGGTGAAAGGAGGCAGCCGGCATGACAAGCTAGCAAGGTAGATGGAACGAAGCAGCCGGTGTTATTGTGAAAGAAAAAAAAACGAAGCATATTAAAAGAGAAAAAGAAAGAAAGGGAGGGAGAGAGAGAGAGAGAGAGAGAGAGAGAGAGAAAGGGAGGAATGAAGGGATGAAGAAATTCCCCTGCAGCACACTGTGAAGGCTTAGCGAACACATGGTGGAGAATGTTAATGGAACCATAGCGCAGTGGCACAGATCTAGCATTCTGTCCCTCGGAGCACGGGCACAATAGCATACGAGTATAACAGCAGGCATACACAGATTTACACATAATAGGACTTAAAAACTGCCGCAAGTGCACACGTGTTCATAGCGAGCCCGGGCATTTCAATAGCAGCCAAATATACTCGAAAATAAAGAAAGGGTCGGGAAGAAATGTATCAATTCCTATGTGTATTTTTGAAAAATAATGTTGGTGTATGGTTGCCTATAGCGATGCAATCCAATTACTAAAAGGGCTCATTTGCATATAAAATTTCAAATGCTTTTAGCTAAACAATCAGTAGGCTGTAGTCAGCACGAAGGCATTGACACCACAACGATTCCCCTTAGACTATGAATACCTGCAAGTGTCTTCTCTGCGGATTTTTCTTTCTTTTTAAAGCACATAAAATGTGTGTAAAGGATTTAGTATGAAGTACCTACCCGAGGTATCACTCATCCCTGGATGCGTTTTTATACCATTTGCATTTCTGCTGCTTGGAGCACAACGGAAATTTTTGCATATAATTTACAGGGTTTTTTTTTTTCCCTCTTAAACCAAGGAGTCAAATGTTTTCATATTCATTTAAATTTCAGCTTCATAATTAACGTGTCCAGGAATGGCTCTGCTCCCTGCTGTTCACTCGGCATCTATGATTAGGAATTACTTTTATAGCTTGGCAGTATTTAAAGCAGTATAGAGTTCCACTAGTATTCGCTGGAATGGTTTAATTACACACTGAGGCCATGCGATGAATAAATCATGCCGTACTGCTTTCCAACAAAGTCTTCGAGACAAAAATACGGGTCAGAAATGAGAATTGTGAACCTTGCCCTGTTTAATACTTTCTACTCAGTAGAACCCACCCAAGGCTAATGAGGGTCTCCGACATGCTTTGCTCATATTAGTCAGTTTGTCCTTGAAGGAGCGATGGCTATGTTCCATTCAATACGTTTCAATTTTATTTGTATAGCACTTTTTACATTGGACATTGTCTCAAAAGCAGTTGTACACAGATAAACCGGTAATAAGGTTATATATAAAAGAATGTGTACAAATTATAAACAAATATTGCTTATAGATTAGTTCCTTAATGTATATGTATTGGAATGTTATGTCAAGTATAGGATTTTTTTTCATCATCTTTACTGCTTAAGTATTCAACAACAAAAAGACGTGTGTTCTTGGGTTTTCAGATAATGGAAGATTTGCAATATAACATACACCCTTGGGGAAAAAAAGCACAATTTGGATATAATTCAAAAGAGAACTGTGATGTTCGAACTATTCCACACCATAATATTACTATATTTTTTTGTCTATAAAAAAATTATAAAAAGTATTCCAGTATTCTGGCCTAGATTCTTAATTTCCACTTTTATTTTATTTTTTGTGACATCTAGAAAAAGTTATTGCTAAGAAAGCTCCTATCAACATAATTTACAGTGGGTACGGAAAGTATTCAGTCCACCTTACATTTTTCACTAGTCATATTGCAGCCATTTGCTAAAATCATTTAAGTTTAATTCTTTTATTAATTAATGTACACATAGCACCCCATATTGACAGAAAAACTCAGAATTGTTGACATTTTTGCAGATTTATTAAAAAAGAAAAACTGAAATATCACATGGTCCTAAATATTCAGACCCTTTGCTGTGACACTCATATATTTAACTCAGGTACTATCTATTTCTTCTGATCATCCTTGAGATGGTTCTACACCTTCATCTGAGTCCAGCTGTGTTTGATTATACTGATTGGACTTGATAAGGAAAGCCACACACCTGTCTATATAAGACCTTACAGATTACAATGCATGAGAATCATGAGGTCAAAGGAACTGCCTGAATTGTGGCAAGGCACAGACCTGACCAAACATAATTTCTGCTGCACTTCAGGTTACTAAGAGCACAATGGCCTCCCTAATCCTCAAATGGAAGACGCTTGGGACGACCAAAACACTTTTTGGCCTTAATTCTAAGCGGTATGTGTAGAGAAAACCAGGCACTGTTCATCACCTGTCCAATACAGTCCCAACAGTGAAGCATGGTGGTGGCAGCATCATTCTGTGGGGGTGTTTTTTAAGTGCAGGGACAGGACGACTGGTTGCAATCGAGCAAAAGATGATTGTGGCAAAGGAAAGGAAAGGGAAGAAAAGTGCTTTATTCTTGCCACATGTGCCCCATGTACTTTACTGCACTTTGTTGCTTATCCCAGCGATATTAGAAAGCTGTGGTCAGAGCATAGAGGCTTATGGGCCTTGCTCAAAGGCCCCAAATTTGGCAAAGGGTCATTAATGGATTATTCATGTTTTTTGTTCCAGTGTCCACTTGTGTCTATATATCGATCCAGAACCAACCAATTTGACCATTTTATTTTTGAGATAGTTCAGTTACTATTTTAACTTAAATCTGATCTACTGTGATCAGATATGAGATCAAATCAGGTGTGGAAACAAAGAAAACTGTGGCAGTGTAAAAAAAAAAAAGTCTCGGTAATGGTGTATGATTGGACATCATACTTGAAGTTGGCACCATTAAGCTCAAGGGCGATACAAGCTGTTCTGAGAAACACCTGCGAATTGAATACGGTAATAAGTACAATCTAACGTCAGGGAAACTGTGCGTCTGGTTCTCCAGAGACAGTGACATGATTCGGTGTGAGCGCTTGCAGCTCTTATTCATGTGCTCGATGCAGAGTATTCTCTTTCCCCAAGACTATAAAAGCCACGGTAAGGAGGATCTCTCCTTTTGAGACAGGTTTTTATTCTGTTTCTGTCTAGGTGTTTTTCTTTGCTGCTGTCCCTCAGCTGTTTCACACCGGGAATTCTGTGAAACTCAGAAGAGGGGCATACGAATTGAACCAAATTTTTGAAGGAATAAAATGGATGCTAGCGTGGTATACTGCACGTAGTAGTAACTGACTCGCGAAGTCCTATTACTGATAGGTGGCGCACATGTCACAGGCCAGTCCAGAGATCATTAATCAATATGGCATGCGTCAGTGTTAGTACATGCATGGAACAGTGTGTGGTGATGAAGCAGTCATTCCTGTGAACATTCAGTGCTTGGAATGCTGGGAAAAGTGTATAAATGTAGCAGAAAAATGACTTCCACTCCACACACTTTCCACTCTTAGAAAAGTGTTCTTTTATTTTATAAACTTAAAAGTCCTGGTCCTCGTTGCAATTACGATTGTCCATTTTGTCCTCTCTGTGGAAGGCTTTTTAAAACATTCCCTCACCACAAATCATCAAAATTTATACAGTAAGTACTGTAATAACATAAAGCCTTGCCTTTTTGTTGACTGAACAGTACTCCACTTTTGTTTAATTCACAAGTGCAACAAAGACGTAAGGTATCTTATAATTAAATGCTTTATTTTATATAAATCTATCCACTTTCTCCTTTATATCTTCAAGTATAAATTGTTCATAATTTCCCTCCTTCCATTACCAGACCTGTCTCCTTGAAAACCATCACTGTGCCCGCACCATAGCAAGCTCTGGGAACGTGTATTAATGAGCATTCAGAGCACCTGTTGGCACCGTGCCCACCTCTGTTACCCTCCGCTTTCATCAGCAGTGACAGCATGGCCGACCACAAGACACGTCTCATTAGCTTTAGGTTCAAATTCCATCTGTCACTCGAGCCCTTTTTCAACCTCGCTGTCTTTCCGGATGCCCCAGTGCCCAGTGCATTTCCTCTGTTCCGGCACGCCATCGCAAGTGCACAACAGATTGAAGTGGCCATGTCCTGTTCTCAAGTAGTCAAGAATTGGCAACAAAAATAATCTGCATGTACCATCTTCTGGGGTATAGCAATGGATAAATGACTCATGGGTGATATCCTTGAATATGTTCTTCATTTGGTCAGCAAGTTTGGTGGCCTACATTTGCATTATTTTCTGTTTTAAGGCATTACTATTGTCCAATTAAAAAAAACTAAAGTGCACTATGTTCAACTACAGCATTTTGAAATGTCCTACTTATTGAGCCGGTGTGGTGACAAAAATTCGTAATGCCAAATTTTATTCGAAAATCGAGTAATAACATGAAAACCTTACTTTGCGATAAACAAATAAAAGTAATGGACTGAAATACAATTGTGTTCCGTTATATAACAATAAGAAACTATATACAGTGGTGGGACGCCACTATCTCCACTCTAAAAGCTGAAGTTAGTTCTTTCCCTCGTACCACAGAAATGTATTGCCTTTCTGACCATCAGTGGTGTAAAGTAATATTCATATATAGTGGAGTAAAAAGCTTATAAATAGAACTAGAAAGTAGCCAGAAAATTACGAGTAAATGCACTTTGTTATTGTACTTAAATTATTTTCTGGCTGTTTTCTTCTTTTACTTGAGTTTCTTGAGTTAAAAGATAAAGCAACTTTCACTCTCGACTCAAATACATTTATGATTCAATATATAAACTCCACTATATTTGAATTGACAATGAGCATCACCAATTACATTCTGCACGGCAGCTTTACCTTTCATGGCTAATTTAGTCGGAGTATTAGAAGAGGTGATATCGCCATTTTATTTGTCCATTAAACACTAATGGCTCTTCTACTTTTTTGTGACATGATACGGTAATTGTAATTTTATTAATCAAAGATCGCTTTACTATTTAGTCTTTTTTTTTTTTTTTAAGAGGCTGTTGTGTTAATCTTTGTTTAATGCAGTGTACAATTTGATTTATATTTTAGGAAATAAAACCCCACAAATCATCTGTTTGTGGTTTTCTACTAACATGTGGCTTGGTGTTGAGGTTTAGTGCATCTTTGAGCCTACGTTCAATACGAGTTAAATACTAAAGTACTCAACACCAGAGCTTTGAGGATGGATTTGGACTGTGGTTTCCTCTTGAGTCTGGTTCCTCTCAAGTTTTCTTACTTATGCCGTCTCAGGGAGTTTTTCCTTCACCACAGTCGCCACCGACTCGCTCATCAGGCACAAACTTACACTTATAAATGATCTCATTCATTTTTATCACTTCATTATCTGTGTAAAGCTGCTTTGAAACAATGTTCATCGTTAAAAGCGCTATATAAATAAAAATTTATTGAATTCAATTCAAGTACTATTCAAATCAGATACGCTAAGACTTTTACTCAAGTCATAATGGAATTGGTGACTTTTAACATTTACTCAAGTAGGATTTCCAGGTACACTTTACACCTCTGCATGGCATAGTGCTTGCCTGTTGCAGAATATCAACCTGAAATCACTGAAGACTTTTAAAAAAAGTTACATAAGTATAAAACCTTTATACAAAAAAGCTCCTGACTCAACATACTGATGATTATAATGATTTGGAATTAAAAAATCTAACCTGTGCTGTTATATAAAACTGTAATACCAACTTACATAATGTGACATATTCAATTTTCTTTAAATAAATGCCCAATGTAGCATTAATGTAAAGATTACTGGTAGTAATCTATGCTTTTAAGGATTAGAAGACTGCCCTTTGAATGCATGGTAGGTAAATTATGTATCTCAACGCTACTTCATAGCACATTACTCACACTCTCTATAATCCTCTGGCAATGTTCCACCAGTCCCACCATCTCTCAGGGTAGAAGGAAGGCATGCCTCTTCTTTGTTTGAGAACCTAGGTAGATATCTGAACAGCTGAGTCATTAGAAATCTTGAAACAATGACTAATAATTATTATATTTATTACATTTATAATAATTATTATATTATTATATTATAATTATTTTCACAAGTCAGTTGATAGATGCAGGTGATCTCGGATTAAACTGCATCACCACCATCGCCTATTCAAACACTTTTGTATTCAGACGGTGTCCAGATGGGAGAAGACAAACTCTTAATTAGGGACCATGACAGAGCTTCGGCCATCATAGATTAAAGTGCAAGGAGGAGCATTTTTTTCCTGAAGGCCAAAAAGGGCAAGAAGCAGCCGCTCTTTTATTTGGCAATGAATTAAGCTTTTTCATAGTCCCTAATCAAGTTGTTAAGTTGTCTTAAATTAGGTTGTCTTCTCCCATCTGGACACCTTTATACAGTACCCATCACAGATTACTGACCTTTAATAGGAGGACACACTGAACTATGCAACCATGCAAACACATTGAGGAAGAGACTAAAGAACTGCTAAACATCAAACTAAACAGTATCAGCATGCGATTATTTGTTTAAATTGGTTTATTTACTATATTCCTTTTGGAATTTCGATCATGTGACCCTGAAATTTTACCTCAGAAATTAAAATGTTGACGTCTTTTTTTGGCAAAAAACTTCATTTGTTTATAGCGAAAAATAGATAGAAATAAGACAACCAGAGCCTCTTTCTCAGGATAGTGCATGCGTTAAACGATCAGATCTTTTTTTACGCCATCGTGCTGCCAAACTGTCTGATCTCATCTCTCTGTCTTCTATATGTAATGATTACTGCATGACCAAGATTCTGTCTTTCTCTTCCTTTTTAACCTTCTGTTCTATCTGACTCACATCCTTGACATCCATCACTTTCTCATTCCCTCTTTCACACTCATGCCTACTTACCTGCCATCTCGGTCTCCCTATAGAATTAACTGAAGCTCAGCTGAAGTTCTCCGGTCCAGTGGAACACATCAGGTCATATTTTCCTTATGGTTGAATCATGTGCCGAATATAATTGGTTCTGTGCCTTCATGGAGTTTCCTCAACTGACATTTTAAAACAGTTTCACTTTCGAGACGTCATAAAATATTAAAAAACAAAGACGTTTGCTCTGAAATGGATTCGGTGTTGAGTTAGAACGTGGTAGCTCTAGTACAGCGAGCGACTTCATGCTTTTGTTCTGCAAATAAAAAGAGAGAAATAGGAGACAGCAGGAAATATCTTAAAAATGCAAGATTTTAGTTTGTAGCACGTATCTGTGCGTCTGGCATTAAAAACTTTCATATATTTACGCCATCTGGCAGATGCCCTTATTAACTTATGTTGATATGTTATTTACACAACTGAGCAGGTATGGGGTTAAGGGCCTTGCTCAGGGGCCTAGCTGTGGTCAAGTTTTCAAGTCAAGTTTATTTGTATAGCGCTTTTCACAACAGACATTGTCTCAAAGCAGCTTTACAGAAATCAACAGTTAAGGTGAATGATGTTTATTTATGCCTGATGAGCAGCCGTGGCGACTGTGGCAAGGAAAAACTCCTTTAGATGTTATGAGGGAGGAACCAGTCTCAAAAGGGAAACCCATCCTCATTTGGGTGACATCAAGAGTTTGATCATAAATCTTTCACCAATACAAAACACTGAAGAGTGAGAACTAACATGAGCACTGAAGTATAAGATTATATGTAATGTTCTTTCTACAGTCTTATACAGTCTTTATGGTTATAAAACTTGGAGCTACTGAGCTCAACATTTGTGATCGTCACAGATCCAGCACCAGCTTCTCCATGCCAGAGCCTTTAAACACTCCATGAGTGGCAACTCGGTGTGGATGCGATTTAAACTGAAAACCTTCAGAGCCAAAATCCAATGCCTTTACCATTAATCTACCACCTCCATCTACCACCACTGCTACATGTAGTTGTGTCTCCAGGTGTGTGAAACCCAGAACTTATTTTTATATGAGCTCTAAGGAAGGGGCAACACCAAAGTGCCTGATAATTCAAAAAGATTCTACACATCTACCTGGTGGCTCAATGGACAGATGTATGTGCTGGTGCTGTTAGAGTGTTGATGTTTGAGTTTTGCCATGTATAAACTAAGGAGTGTGAAATCCATCAGCAGGTGGTGTAAAATGAAAAATATCCACCCTGGAAAATATCCGGTAGCTTGTTGGAGCTCTCTGAGGTACTCTCTGCTACTCATGTATCAAATCCTGGTTCAAGTGTAACCATTTGTGTATCTGTGTCTTTTTCTTTATCAGTTATTTGTCCTCTCTGCTGTTATATGAAGTATAAAAACACAAGAGAAAACCCCGAAAAAGGAGAAAGAACTGGCAACTACAATGGATTAGTTTGCTAGACATCTATACTCACTATCAAGTATGAACCTGACTTCATGGCTCTTTACCTTAAATAAATTACACTGCATCTTGTACGCAGTATCAATCCTTTAAGTATTAAAGGAAGTAGTCAGTCTTCAGCCAGTAGGAGGATTGATTTCATGCACTTCATCGTACTCATTTTCATCCATTTTGCCTTGGCACACACTACAATATAGGAGTTTCAGATCGATCTGAGATGTTAGGGCACAATAGGGCACTTACTGGTTCTCATTCAGACAGTGTTTTTTTTGTAAGCCATGACCGCCTGCTCTTTGACACTGAGCCCACAGTGTCCCAGTCCCTGGCAGAAAACAATGCTAAAGTTTGGTTTCTGTAAAAGATACCATTTGCATAAAATGGAGAGACCATGGTACTGCTGTCAAACTGCTTATGCAGCAAATACTCAAGTTTACATGCTGGATCTACGCTATATAGACCAAAGTATTGGGGCACCTGACCTGACCAAACTTTTATTGTAAAGCATACAATTATACAGCACGTCTTTGGAAGCAATAGTATAAAATTTTCACTTCGCTTGAACTAGGAGACTCAAACCTGATCCAGCATGACAATGTGCACCAAACCAACTTTATGAAGATATGCTTTGCATGGGTTGGAGTGGAAGATCTCCTGCTATAGAGCTGTGACCCCAACAGTACTGAACACCTTTGGTAATGTCTACTGGAATGCTCACCTCACCCACATCAGTACCTGACTTTACTAACACAACGAGCACAAATCTCCACAAACACACTCCAAATTCTACTTGAACAACTTTCCAGAAGAGTGATGGGAACCCTTCACTGCTCAGGTGTAGGTCGCTCTGGATAAGGGAGTCTGCTTAATGCCATCAATGTAACTATATTTAGTTCATATCACTTACATCATTACATAAGAGCTGATAGCATTTTAGATTTTTCTCTCTCTCACACAGACACACACACACACACACACACACACACACACACACACACACACACACACACACACACACAGCACAAATCTCCACAAACACACTCCAAATTCTAGTTGAACAACTTCCCAGAAAAGTGATGGGAACTATAAGTGCAAATACGATTCTCAAAAAGCATGTACTTGGGTGAGTTATTAAGAGGAATAGAGTAGAAAGCATCAGAATAATTCCAGTGCTCTGGACTCAGATCATCACAATTTCAAAACTCAGCAGCACCAAGCTGCCACTGCTGGACCCCTGAGCAAGTCCCTTAACCCTTCATTGCTCAGGTGTAGGTCGCTCTGGATAAGGGAGTCTGCTTAATGCCATGAATGTAAATATATTTAGTTCATATCACTCATAGCATTACATAAGAGCTGATAGCATTTTAGATTTTTCTCTCTCTCTCACACAGACACACACACACACACACACACACACACACACACACACACACACAGAGAAGACATGACATGGCACAGCTGGAAAGGAGCTAAAAGTGGCATGATTACCTGCTGAAGAACTCGGCTGCTCGTACTGTCTTACCGCTCTCGGTGCTTTCTCTCTCTCGCTTTTTTGCCGTCTTATTTCTGATCTGTTGCTATGTGGTTGAGGGACATGTCAAACGAATATGGTAAACAAGCTAAAAGATGCAGCTTCTTGGGGAGAGAAAATGATGGACCCAGCTGCTTCCACCTCTACTTCACAAAGAACCTTATGCTGAGACAAAAACACCAAATATATTGTTCTGCAAAACTACAAAATTGTAGTTACCGTTTTTTTTTTTTATTAATAATTTCCCTGCCTTTAATGCGTAAAGTCTAAAAGTAATTTTAAATGCAACCCTCCCAGTGTTTTTGTGAACAATTAGATGAAATAGAAAATGCAGAGGTAGGCTGAAGCAAAAGTAAAATCTTGACAGCAATACGAAAGAAATTGCTAAAAAAAATACTGAGAGCTCTTATAGTTACAGGCAGTGTTTTGGATCCTCGAAATCTGATACCTAAAGCTGTCAATCATGCAGGAACTCTGGTCCAGCCTGGCTCGCTATCTGCTGTTATCAGACGAGTCGGAGTGAAGCATGATGTAGATAACACGGTGGTTAAGGGGTCATGCCGTTTTCTCATCCGACAGCAAGAAGCTCCATTGGCTGTCATGAGATAGAAAGCAAATGTAAAAATGCACACATTTACATGAAGGTTTAAGATCAATCTGGAGAAAATCGAAGGTCTTTCTGGTTCGCTTGGATTCATTCTGAGGATGAGGGAGTATATTAATCCTCAAATATCACCCAAATCAGAGATAGTCAACTTCAAGCCAGGTAAAAAATAAATAATAATAAAATGAGGGAAAACACACCCCATTACAAACTGGGCCTGTCTGTCTGCCACCCAATGACATCCATACCCAGGGGACATCAACCAGAGAACCAGAGAGTGACAAATAAAAATGGACTCAAACAAATATATATATATTTAAAAAAATTAATTAATCCAAAAAATTTTTAACATACAGCTAAAACGTACTAATTGATATCAAAGCATATTCATGTGTTAGAGTTGCCCAGTCAAAGTCCAGACCTAAATCCCATTCAGACCACCATTTAGATCTCCAAAGCTGGTAAAGAAATACCCAAAAAGACTTGCAGCTGTAATTGCAGTAAAGGGTGGTTCGACAAAGTAATGTCTCAATGGGGCTGAATACATTTGCACCCCACATTTTTAGATTTTTATTTCTAAAAGATTTTGAACACCATGTATAATATTCCTTCCACTTCACAATTATGCCATACATTGTGTTGGTCCATCAGATAAAATCCAAATAAAATCCAATATATATTCAATACTTTTGCAATGCACTGTATATATATATATAATGAATGTATTAAGATGTGGATTGGATCACTGAAGACCTAGGTGTCGAATGCAGGGCCCACCACTGCCCCTACCTCGAGCAAACTTTGGAAACCATTTGAATATGTGAGTTAATTTCTATCCAGGATTCTTTTGAATGAAATGTAATACATTTTATTTAGCCTTAATCAATAATTTAATGTTAGAGGATCTTGCATGGATAACACGTTACTGCTTTGTCTGTTAGACAACACTTCATTGGGATCTTCGCAACAGTTTAAATCCAGGGTTTATACAAAAAAAAGCAATGCATGACGATCAGGACTGAAGCTTCTATCAAAGACACAATAACATTGCCTCTTCATGTTATTGCCGAGACTGAGACAGACACAGAGACTGAATGAATGAACAGAGAGAATATAATGATTGAGTGTATGACCTGTTACCATTTGCAGTCTGTGAGAGCTCTACTAGAAAGAAAAGAGAAAGAGAGAAAGATAGGAAGATGAGTACAAGTCTATTTGTACAGGTGGAGAAAACAATTATCAAGAGCTAAAGGAGAGATTGAGAGTGAGAGAGAGAGAGAGAGAGAGAGAGAGAGAGAGAGAAGGGAAGACCCTGGCAGGAGGAAAGGTGGTACCTCATCTGTCTGTCTGGCACTGACTCCACATTGCACATCATCTCAGTACAAACACACACACACAGGTCCAATTACTAATATGGCTTTCACCACCTGGAACAAAGCAATAAATTTAGGCTTTATTGCACGTCTCCATTTCAAAACCTCAAAGACTGCCCAGATATCTGGTTAATCAAAAAGGGTCCATCTGCAACCCATTGATTAGTGGCTATAACTTCGAGTGGGAAAGGTAAGTGTTTATTTGAGACAATATATGAACTCATATATATATATACAGTACACTATATGGCCAAATGTCCACCTGACCACCACACCAATATGTCCTTGTTAAACATCCCATTTAAAAACCATCCAATAAAATGGAATTTGTCCATTCTTTGTTGGACAATATGGAACATTTCCACAAATTTCCACTAAATTTCAGAGTGTTCGTGGATCCAAGAGAGTATTAGTAAAGTCAAGTTTGATTTTGAGTGAAGAGATCTTCAGTGGTTATTGTTGGGAATTCAGTTAAGGCCTCTGTGCAGGACTCTTCAGGAAGTTCTTCCACTTCAACCTTGGCAAACCATGTGTTTCTAAAGCTTGTTACGTACACATGTAAAGTCCTCTTATTTCCAGAAAATGGAAATCGTAATGTTACAGCATACAGAAACATTCCAGACGATTATGCGCATCCAACTTCAACACTTCAATTGTGGAAAAACTCCATTTTGGTGTGATAGTGATAATATTTTAGCCATATTTTGTCAAAACCTCTCTGGGATATTTCTAAAAAGGCACTTTTATAGTGGATTTTACCCTTCAAGCTTTTTAGTTTACTTCACTTTTGCAATTTAAACACTGGAAATACACACATTTACAGATCAGTGGTCTCCTCACTAAATCCCTCTAGTCGCTGGCCATTTTCTTGGGGCTAATGTTCCTCTTATACGACACAGAATATTTTCTGGGACTCATTGGGAAATTAAAAACACAACTGAATAATAAAACAAATGTAACACTTCAATACATAATAGAATTTTAAAAACCTATTAAATAAATATAAACTTTCTCAGTAGTTCACTGACTGATAATCTTACTGTTAGCTAAATAACTGGGAGTGATTGTTAGCCCTTAAGTTTTAAACCCAAACAACAGTACAAACCAAACAGAGGATTTGTCCAAAAGTCTGTTTTACACCTTCGCTCATATCTCATGTCAATTATATTTTGCACCGTCTACAAAAACAAAAAAAAAACAAACAAAAAAAAATTACCATCTCTAACACACTCTTCAGACACCTCTGTCTTCATATTCTTGTGGGCACCGAGACCCCCACAGGCCCAGCAGATTGGCCTGTTCCTAATATCTCCTAATGGGATGAGATGGAGTGCTGGTGTTGCTGTCACAGAGATCCATTCTGCACATAAATCAACACTAAAGTGCCCAGCTAGCATAGAGTCACTCTAAATCTTTATTTGCGCTAACTCCCAGCATGATGCGGAACGCTGCCTGGCATTTCATTCTATTAGGGAAAGAACTTTGTCACAGAACAAAATATGGGGGACAAACTAAAGAACATAGTATGGTTGCTGAGCAAGTGATGGAGAAAAAAACTGCTGAATAGGATTTAGTTTCAGAACTTAAACTTGGACTGTGTTGGACTTTTTTTGGTGCAGTAGAGGTGATAAAATAAAAAGTTCAGTTTGCCACAGTGGATCATCCGTCTCCAAGTCACTTTGTCCTCTACAACTGCCTTTATCAAACCAACCACCTGCATGTTTCCACCTGCGATAAACAAAAAAATACACGATACACTGACACCACCTAAAAAATTCTATTTTATGTATACACTAGTGTACTCTTTCAACATTTTACTTCATATTATAATTAATAATTATATTTTTAGTAATAAATTCCATTATTTCAACATAAACCTCCATAATAATATTTCCCTATCATGCTATCCGCGGATTACAGTAGTCCATCTCATGAGTCCTCTGGTCCTAGTTGTTTTTTTTTTTTTATCATGCGACTCCCATATACGCTTCACAATGCAATCAGGTTTTTGGTCCGAATTTATTGTTACAATAATTATTGGAGTCACGTGACAAAACAAAGGACTAATGGCACGGACCAGAAGATATGAGAGGTAAGCTACTCATTCTGTCTATCATCATTTGTTCTTAGCTGCATTGTCATAGTTTCATTATTGGAACTATAGTCAAAGTTTGTATGTAGACATGTTGGGGGTCTGCTATTGAAAATGTAACATTTTATTTTATTTCTGATCAAATAAACAAAAATAAATTTATTTTTTAATCCTAAAACATAAAAAAAAACATAATAAAAAAATAAGATGCTCTAATTGACCACCCAAAAAACAAAACAATATCACAGAATTTAGAAGATAAAAAAAAGCACAATGAAAACGACAAAAAAAGACACAAAAGCAGAGGTTATTTCACTTGTATTGCAGTAAAAGAAAATACTTAGCAGTGTATCAGCACTTGGAAAGGTACAAATGTAAAGTTGAATTATAAAAAAAAAAAAAAGAAAAATAAATAAATTAAAGTGACAATAAAATTGAGGGGAGAAATAAATAAATAAATGAAGATCCACACAGTCCCTGGGTGATCCTGCACACCGAGCACACCACACACCAAAACTGCTGTTCTGAAACTGTTTTAAGTTGCACGGTGTGTTGCACGGTGTTAAAAGAAGACTCCATGCCAAATCGGAGCAATTTATAAACCAGCTTTCATACTCTGAATAAAAAAAACAACACCAAAAAACTGGTCTTTAAAAATCCTTTACCACAATTCCCACATATGTGGAATCATATTTTTCTGGACATTACTGTACTTTCATGACACCCAAATTTCTGGTTTAAATGCTCATCCAATCTATAATAGATAAACATCTAGATAAACATGACCCAGTGTAAGTCTTGATCATGTTGTTGTAAGCTGATCTACACAGTGGCTAGGAGTAAAATCGAACTAGCATGACATTCTACAGTGCTGCTTAGCCAACAATGTATTACCGTTTCTGTATTAGCTCTGGTCAGAAATGATTCATTTTTATGCGCTTTTGATCATTGTTGTATATGAAAAAGATATGGACATGCTAAGAGTGACAAATCAAGTGGCAATATATCAAAACCATTCAATATATTGTTGTCTTAGCTAATAGTACCAAGCTAGCAACTTAACATGCATTTAATCGTGGTCTAGTGGTTAGGCTGCGGCGGTCAGGGAACTGACCCTAGCCATTAGGTTTGCACAAGCCAGTGCACTCTTAGTGCCGGTCCCAAGCCCGGATAAATAGGGAGGGTTGCATTAGGAAGGGCATCCAGGGTAAAAACGTGCTAAATACAATATGCGGATCATAAATACGGATGATCCGCTGTGGCGACCCCTAATGGGAAAAGTCAAAAGAAAGAAATTGTATGAAGATTTTTTTTTTCTTCAGCAAACAAATTGAAATGTACATACTGACTAACTTTATTTTTATTGAAAAATTCTCCCCCTAGCATAAATAAGAGCTTTACACTTTCTTGGTAGTCTCCAAACAATCAGCTGAAATACTTGGCTTTGCCAATACTTGGCCTTGCCAAATGAGTTCTCCACTAGTTGAAGATTTCTTTCTGTCCTTGTGATCCAGTTCATCCCAGAGCAGTTCAATAGGATTTAGGCACAGTGACTGGGCAGGACGTTCCATGATAGATACTGTAGATAAAACTCCAGATGACTGCTTGCTCTTTAAATAGTTATCGATCGTCTTGTTGTATGGTGAAGTCGGTTCCAATGAGCCGCAGTCCAGACGGAATTGCATGGAGTTAAAGTATGGAATGGGAGCCATGTTGGTTCCATGTACCTGAAATAAGTCCAGCCTTCCACTGCTTCAAAACAGCCCCATACCATTAGGATTTTTCCCTCTATGTTTGATTGTGGGGGTGAGGCAGCCTGCTAACATCCTCTCTTCTGTTCTCTATCTTTGATAAGTTCTTCTATTTGAGCCAGAAATATTACATTTGGACTCATCCGTCTACAAAACCATTTATTCACTTTCCACTTGTGTATTTTTTCTTTCTACATAGTATTTTGCATAGAAACAAAAGGAACATATTTGTCTCAAAAACACAGACTACAGTATGTGTTTCCTTCTGAGATGCTTTGCATTTTAAGAAGCAGAAGCACGAAACCAAGCAAACTGACTAATTGCAAATCTTAGCTTTGTTTTTTTTATCGATTTTTTTTTGCCAGTGTGTGTTTGTAGTCAAGTTTTTTCCCTTTTTCTGTGTTTTTTTTTCCTCATAGGGATATAAATGGTTCTTCTTTAAGATCTTCTGCCATTATTTGCCTGAATATTGAATATTTGAAAGACTTAAAACTTTTATCTCAAAGGAGCCGTGTCATCATTTTCCATGCCCAGAAACATTCATTACATTCATTAGAAATGATTGTTTAAGCATTGATTATTTAAGTAACATCTATACAATTACATTTTATTACATTTAATCTTATTGTCATTGTGCAAAGTACAAGTAGAGAACCAATGAAAACGAGTGAAAACGTTTCTGGATAATTAAAAACATGCCTTAATGGCAACATTGGACAGTTATTGGAGTATAGCTAAACATAAGGCGATTAGAAGTGGATCTGTTCGGCATCATGGCGCCATGTTCTACATTCTCCTAATGCCGAATTGGAAACAGAGATCTGCCTGATGTAACGGTTATCGTTATAGATTGTACCTGTATAACATACGTATCTTTTCCTATTTTTCAAATATAGCCACCAAATATGTTTCGCAAATTCAACCCCCATAACTCTGCCCAGGATAAATCAGTTACTCAAGATGGATGAGGCAAGTAAATGTGTTGTGTCTGTGAGCAAGCAACCTGTGCATCTGCATGCTAATGAATGGAGCCTTCACAATCTTCATATCTGACTTCCTGTATTTAAGTAAATAACACCCGCTCTCTGATTCTCAGCGCTAGTCTCAAAGAATAGCTGAAAACACATTCGTTTTGAACTTGAAGTGGAGAATAAACACTTCACAATATCCCTTTTTTCCTGTAAAAAAATAAATAAATCTATCTCTGTGTAGCTATTTTTTGATACCGTGAGCAGCTCTTGGATAAATAATGAACATAAACGCCAGCGATCGACTACAGTTCAGGACCACCTACAGTTTCACTGGAGTTGTGAAACGCCAATTTTCACACATTTATTATCTTTGCTACACTGTTTTTTTCTAGTCCTTTGGTTTGGTTCAGTGTAACATTTTTCTGGATACCTAGAAAGCTGTCTAGATTCATTTTTAATTGTAGGTCGATTAGCATCAACAATACAATCAGCAATTGACAATCCCCTCCTTTAAGTGTTCATTCCAAAGTCCCAAAGTAAAATGTCTGACAGGTAATAAATACAACACCTTTTCTCTCTTTTATTTTTAGTTGACGCAGCAAAAAGTTTTTGGACGCCCTTTACTTTTAAAGCTTCTCAAATGTCTGAAAAACTATTATGTTCTAAGGTAACCCCATTTTGAAAGCAAGGCTCACAAACATCTTTTTTCAAAGCCAATTTTCCACTTGATGCTTTAAAGCTTTGGGGACTTTTTTTTTAGTAGCTGAGGACTTTGAGTTCTTACAGTCACTCTTGTTTGTGCACTTTACCAGCAGAGAGACTTGAAGATTCTGACAAGATTTATATCAGTAGCAGCCCTGGAGGTGATCTTCATATCCCCTGACAACCTTGGACATTTCCTTTCAACTGCTTTTCGAGTTCATTAGATGGATGTTCATGGTCTTTCTCTTGATTGTCAGATTGATGGTGTTTTCCTCCTACTTTGGGTTGCAGTAAGCATCTGTAAACAGTCCAGAGAAGCTGAAGCCAGAACCAGATGGATCCTGTCTAGCAGATGCTGCTGTGTGTTTCCCTGCTGGGTTTCTAACTGCAGCATTTCCCTTCGCAAATCCCTGGAATTTATCATTCTGGCGAGCTCGACCACATCCCAAAATCCATACCAGTGTTCTAAAAAAAAAAAAACATGGCAATGGACAATCCTCCTATCTCAGATACCAGATGGACCACGCTGTCTGCTGAATGGGATGGTTGGTAAAATGGAGTGCTGCTAAAACCTGATCTGGCAATAACCGCAGAATCAAAAGAGCTCTATATTCCAGCATGTGGTCCTCAGCCAGAATAAACGATGCTGATGGCTGCTTAACACATGGATGTTCCACAACATTAAATGTTACTATTAACTGCTAAAATGTTTTACTGATCATTTCAATTAGCAGAAAAATGTTTTCATTAGCAAATTAATGCGGTGTGGGATGTGGAAATCTTTTCAGGATGCTCTGTTATAGGATACAGTCAATTTTAGAAAAAAATTATTTACTTGCATATCGGAACTTGCCAGGTCTCGTTAAGATCAGGTCAGAACACAGCCTCTGATAAGCAGCCTAGGCTACTGTGGCAGGGTAAAACTCCCTTAGATGTTATAACGAAGAAACCTTGAGAGGAACCAGGGAAGGGAAACCCATCCTCATTCGAGTACATTTTTACATTTGTGGCATTTAGCAGACGCCCTTATCCAGAGCGACGTACAAACGTGCTTTAAATCTCTAGTAGTGAACAAATCTACACTGGTACGCAAGAATACAAACTCAATATAAATAAAACTCGAATTCTACAAACTTGGAAAGTGCTAATTTAGGTATTTTAGGAAGAGGTAGGTTTTCAGTCGTCGCGGTAGGTTTGCTGTACGGACATCTAGGGGAAGTTCATTCCACCACCTCGGTGCCAGAACAGAGAAGAGCCTTAAATTGTACTTACCTCTCATTCTGAGAGAAGGTGGTACCAGTCGAGCAGTGCTGGAGGATCTCAGACAGCGTGGTGCAGTGCAAGATGTGATGAGGTCACTGAGGTAAAATGGTGCTGGTCCATTTTTGGCCTTGTAGGCAAGCATCAGTGTTTTGAATCTGATACGTGCAGCTACTGGAAGCCAGTGAAGGGAGCGCAGCAGTGGGGTGGTGTGGGAGAACTTGGGCTGATTGAAGTAAAAGCATGATTATGAAGCATTAAACATTACAAACACCAGAGGGTGAGAAATATCAGTGTGTGATTATGAGTAATGAGTAATGTCTTTTGTACAGTCCGTTGGCATTGTAGAACCAGGAGCTCCTGAGCAACTCATATATTAGTGCAACATATCAAATCATTATATATTCAACAGCAACTCCTCCATGCCAGAGCCTTTAAATGTTCAATGAATGAGAAACAGCATATGTAGAATGTTATTTTGAGTATTGATGAAGAGGTTGTCTGTCCTCAAATGTCCAAAATCTTCATGAAGTTGAATCCAACTGGAACTGGTACGTCTCTAGATGTATTGGGATACTCATGAGATTGTCATTCTTCTCTTTGAAAGTGCAAAATCATCGATTGGGGACACGACTGGAGCTGGTGCAAACTCTGGAAGTGGTATATGGGATGTTGCAATTTTTTTGTACACATAACAGAACTTTACGCTAAAGATGTTATTTAAGGGTATACAGTATAACAACAGCTTTGACATTAGTGCACTGCTAATTTACAGCACTGATTTATATCAGTTCACTTCATACACAGATTTATACATTTAACCCTTTGAGTATTCTAAATCGAAAAAAATTGTGTTGACATCTGGTGTCAGTCAAATGACTTTTCAATAATGGCACTGCATTTTTTTTTAGTTGGTTAGTTAGTTTTTTATTTAGAAACATCAAGTGATTACAATGACAATAAACTTATTCCCATTCTGCAACTATTAATGCATGCCTTGTCTTTTTATTAGTAAACGAATTTACAATCAGCAGCACATTGACTTGGTGTAATGTACATTGAACGATAAAACACTTCAGGATGTGCAGTTTTGGAAAAATAATAAATTTTTAGTTGGTAATGGCATCTCTGATTAGCATTACACAAATTTGTCATATGACATCGTATAAACAAACTCATTGGGGTGAGAGATTTTGTTTAGCGATTTGTGATTCTCCTTCAAACTAGTTGGAGGCACACAATTGTATAGGATGTCTTTGGAAGTGGTAGCATTAAATGTTCCATTCACTTAAGACCCAAAGCACACAGTAAGCTCTATGCTTTACATGGTTTGGAGTGGAAGATCTCCTGCTATAGAGCTCTGACCTTAACCCTATTGAACACCTCTGGGATGAATTAAAATGCTGACTGCATTTTAGGCCTCCTCACCTCACCTGCATCAGTACCTGACTTTAAAAAGTTTATTAAATGTTTTCTATACACTTCCCACAGTCTAATCACTAAGACTTCCATCCAAAAACCTAGCTGGTGTTTTCTTTCCTTCACAGGATGAATGGATCCCAGTAACATCTTGGCTGACCTCATTTAATGGTAGGCAGTACTTATAGCAGGAAAGCATTAAAGGCAATTTGCCTCTTGACATATTCCCAAATGGACCCAGTCTCTGAAACGAGAGCATTCTGGATGCCGTATAATCGAATCTTCATGACATAATGGAGACACTGTATTTCTATTTACATAAAGACGACTTTAAAGCCAGTTCAAGATCACTCGTGACCCCGAAAAGCACTGCAGACTCAAATCAATGATGTATGTGTATGAAAACAGTACAATAATAAAGACAATTTAAAAAAAACAAAAAAATGACTTACATTAGTGAAAGGATCTTTGGGCCATGATCGAGTAACGAACATGTTTGGATGATGGCAGTTTAATTTGCTATGTGCCTTGTGCATTTTTCTTTCAGACAATAATTTCCTGTCTAATTCTCCGATTAATCATCACGCTATTGTTTCCTGAGAGTAGTTTTAAACGTTGTAATTTGTTTTTTTCTTCTGTTTGTCAATTCAAAGGATTGTGGAGTTTTTTTCAGCTTTCAAGACCAACAGATTTGGAGATTTGGTTCAAATTTGAGGAGAGTATGAAAAAGAAAAATCCACAAACACAAAGACTGCAGGACAGATTAAAGATGGCACAGGCACATTTTTTTTTTCTCTGGGGTAATTATTATTCTGGAGAGAGCAAGTACAGATCTTATTTGCTTCCTAGACCTGCAAGCTATTCATTCTCTCTTTTTTTTATGTCATAAAAAGACAAAAGCGCCCAACAATGCATCTAATAAGCCATAAAACCTTTAATAAAAAGTCATTCCAAGCTAGACCCATAAAGAAAAATGGTTCAAATATGAATATATACAAATATAAATCAATGAATTTCCTACATTATATAGAAGTTTGTGAACACTTGATTATAAGTTTGGTATGTGCTTTTTGAACATCCTATTCCACATTTTTGCTGTAATAATACCTTTAACTCTTCTGAGAAGGTGTTTCACTAGATTTTGGATTGTGCTTGTGGAGAATTTTGCTCAGAAACAAGGGTGTAACTAATATCAGGTACTGATGTAGGTGAGGTGCGGATGCCTGGGGTGCAGTCAGCATGCACATTCATCCCAAAGGTGTTCAATATGTTTGATAGCAGAGCTTTATAGCAGGAAATCTCCACTCCAACCCATGTAAAGCATGCTGTACCTCCATGAAGCTGGTTTTGTGCACAAAAGCATCGTCATGCTGAGACACATTCGGGTCTCCTAGTTCAAGTGAAGAGAAAATGTAATGCTATCAGATTCCAAGTCATCCTATAAAATCGTGTGCCTTCAACACTGTGGTAAAGTTTTTTTGTGAGAATAAAATAAGGCTGGAAAAGTATTTTTTTTTATATGTTATATGTAATACAGGTCAATAAAATGGCCACTGGTTTGGTATGTTTATTAGTTAAGAAGAACTTTTAATACAAGTCTCCAGCTATTAGGAAACGTACACAAAATATTACCTCACAAGAAAAACAAAAACATTAAAGACACAAAAATTACGTTACCTCAGAGCTTTCTAAGAAAAAGATAACCATTCATGCCGAGTTGTTTCTCACACAGAAAATAACAGTATATTTTCCTTTGAGTCTACATTAATGCAATAACAAGCTAACTAGCTTACCATACATGTTTTGCTATTCAATTCCATTAGCTTCCAGTCAACTCCACACAATCAAAACACAAGCCAGTCCATTAGAGATAATGGAATTATGATTTGTCTCTTGCATATAATCAGAATAAATTATTTGAGAGGAAGTGGATGTAAAAAAAATCATGTTTTTTTGAATATGTGGCTACTTTAAAAGCACTTCATTGAAAGCTTGTAAATGGCGACGTTTACAACGTGCTTGGCTTGAAATATTGAAAGAAACAAGGTGCGGGATTGACCTGTAAGTGCATCTGCTTTCTACTTTTATTTATACGTGTTTTCTTTTTTCCTTTTTTGTTTGATTTATAAACAGTATACATTAAACTGGTGCTAGCCGGTACCCTGATATGCGTTGTTGCTCTAGGGGAGGTCACAGGGCACGTGTAAAATAGCTATTTAAAAGGCTTGCAGGCAGTCTTTGTCATTACATAAAGAAAGAGAGGGAGAGAGAAAGAGAGAGGGGAGAGAGAGAGAAAGAGAGATACAAGGAACCCACTAGCATAAACATTAATGCTCACACCCTCATCATCTGCAGGCTGATGGATGTCGAGGCAGAGCGGCGAATCGCCTCCAGGTGAACGCCGAGATGAGACGCAGCCCATCCTGAATGCACAATGAGCAGAGATGATTGCTAATGAACTACAAGGGGAACGCAAGAGCCAGCTTCACTATTATACTCCCATTACTGCTACTTGTGTTGTAAAAAAAACAAAACAAAGTTGCCACTGGTTTATTGATCATTAAGTTGCCAAGGTGTTCGGCGTCTAGTGAGCTGTGAACAGATAAAATCTGCAACTCGAGGTGATGGCGAAATGGAACAATAGAATGGAATAATTAACAAAAAGTTTTGAGAGAGGAATGTTGTCCCATATGTGTCTAAAACAGGATTCTAGCTGCTCAACAGTTCTGGGTGTTCTTTGTTGTATTTTTTGCTTCATGATGCGAAAAAAGTTTTTAAATGGCAAAAGGTCTAGACTGCAGGCAGTTCAGTTCAGCACTCAGACTCTTCTACTACAAAGTCATGCTATTGTAAAAGAGCAGTATGCAGTTAGATTTATCTTGCTAAAATATATAAGGCCTTCCCTAAAAAAGAGGTTTTCTGGATGAAAGCATTTGCTGTTTTAAAATATGTATATACCATTAAATATTAATGAAGCCATAAAATACAAAAAATACCTTATTTTTTCCTTAACATTTTCACAGATTAAACATTTGATATGTTTTCTATGTTTAATTCTAAATAAAATATGGGCAAATAATTGATTTTGTTTTTTATTTACAGTTCACAGAGTGTCCCAATGTTTGGAGAGTTTGTGTTGTATTTAATATGTTTCAAAGTGTTTTTATTTTTTATTTTTTATTTTTTTTTTATTAACCTTTTGGGGTGTAAATCTGTAAACTGTCAGAAATAAATACTGGTCTACATACACTGTCCATCTGAATGGATCGTTAATGTGGTCCACAATCTTCACTAGTTAACTGTTTTTGTCATTTCTAGATTTTTTTTCTCTCGTGATATGATTTTTTTTCCTCTGCTTGTCAGGACCTGTTATCTCTAGTCCATGATGGAGTGCACTATACAGTCAGGTCGATCATCAGATGTTTTAAAAAACAATCCCTAAGGACATGGCAGCACTCCTGGAGTTGACACAGTCTACCTTCAAGTGGTCTCCTGGCAAATAAAATGTAGACTTGTGTTTCTCTCTTCTGTTGCAATCTTCAGTAAACTTCACCCATGACTGCATGCATAAGCGCGACATCACAGTTTAATTTAGTTGTTGTCACACAGTTCACTGCGCTTACCCTACTGCCCTTTAAAACACGACACTCAATGCACCGCTCTCCCAACAACACTTCTATTTGCTTCGATTTCACTGATCTGTAGCCAGGTTTGCTTTTCTTGCTGTGAAACAATACAGAAACGATATACACATCCATTCATCTTCAGGAACTGCTTCAGAGTGATTACAGGTGCAAGGGCTCTTGAGCATTTCCCCAGGCACAAGATGATCATGAGAACATGTAAGACTCAACTAAACTCTAAAATGTCCCTATGGAAGCTCTGATAGTTTATTGGTGTAGACCAGGCATAAGCAGGATGTAAGTCTAGCATTATCAGCTACCATCTAGCAGAAAGATTGTAGACTATTTGTTCAATCTATTCCCTACATCTTGCTCTAGAAAAATCTTACTGTGTCACAGTGTTTTATAAAATGCTGACAGCCAATCAGAGTTTGAGGCTACCATTAATATCTGAAGTTTGTGGCCAGTAAAGTGTGCAAAAGTAATATATGCTGGAAGAGGTCTAAGTTCAAAGCTACTTTTCTTATGTTGGATCCAGCATCTTCTTGCTCTTTGGAATTTTTCTACAACTGTCCAATTTTAAAACTCTTAATACTACATTTACATTTTTAGTCAGGACAATGGTTCCTTTGGAACTCTCAAGTGTCCTGTTTCTGTGTTGATAGACTGACTGGGACACTAAACAGTGTTTATACAGTTGAATGGGTAAAAATCCTCGGAGAGGGTTGGTGTGGTAGATAGATGCTCATCAGTCATGAATTGATTCATTGATGTGACCGTGGTTGCTCATTCCACAGTGGTGTGTGTTGAGTAACTTGTCTGTTTGGGGGTAAAAACCTACCAAAACCATGAATCAATAATGAATCAATAATGTTTTATTGTGTTATAATGGTAAAGTGGTATGACTGGTGGGGTAATTGGGAGAACATTGGTTTATAAGGAATAAACTTCGCTTTAAGTCATGCCACATAATTATAGAACTTGGTTGGGGGAGGGGGTGGATGGTATGATGGTGATTTAGAGGGTGGATGGTATGATGGTGATTTAGAGGGTGGATGGTACGATGGTGATTTAGGGGGTGGATGGTACGATGGTGATGTTAAAAAAATAAGAAAATCAAAGATTACAAGATTAAAGTCATTGCAATACAAGTCAAAATATTTTGTGAAAAAAGTAAAAATTCCAAAAAGAATTGAGAAAAGTTCCATAAGAAGTATACAGAGTTAAAATATAGCGTTGTCACAGGGGTACTGCCCCTTTGGGAAGCACTCCTCTTTGCAAACAGCCACTTTACTGCATCATAAATTTCAGGCAAAAAGAATATAAGAACTGGGCGATCTCCACAAATGCGACTTTATATGAAGCCTCCACATCCATTTTTATGCAAAACAGCAAAAGGTTTCTCGCAATTCTTTGATTTTATCCTTAAAATATTTTGACTTTTTTTTGTTTTGCTACAACTTTATTCTTGCAATTTTTATATTATTTGTCAAATATTTCGACTTTATTGTCGTACTGCTACGACTTTATTGTCGTGATTTTAACTTTCAAAATATTTCGACTTTATTACAAGATTCTCGTAGTCTTAAATTTTTATATTTTTTAACGTGGCACTAATGTCTGCCATAGGTCGGGGTCAAATCTAAATATTTTGCTATCACGTTGATGCCAAAATCTGGCACCAAATTTTACGACATATTTGTTGACACTCTCACTAAAAGTTGTGCTCTTTACCTTCTAAATTCCAATTGAACCTATAGTCCCTGACCAGGACAAAAAATGGCTACTAAAATTAATAAAATAAAAGTAAATGAAATTTATGCAAAGTTACGACGACTACTTCAATAATGTTTTAACTCATATTTAGCACACACATGTACGTGCGAGTCTCTACTGGGTCAGTAAAAGCTTGTAGCCTGTGAGTATGTGAGTCATAAAGGTTATGGTGATATAGATTTCTCCATTCTGTGGTGAAAGTATTTATTGCCAAGCAACTCCTGTGCTCAACACTGCCCTCTATAGTAATGAACCCGGCACATGACCTGCAAAACAGTTCCCTACACTGGGGCATTTATCTCTGCCAAAGAGAGGCTCTGTGAGCAGTTTATTACTCAGCATGAGTCTTAGCCTTGGCTTAGTCCTCTAGATGCTATTGATGGGTCCAGCGCAGGCTGACCTTTTGAACAAATGGCCCCATAGCGAGGACCTTTTATGCCGTGTGAATTTCAGAGAAGGTTACAGTTTCATCTTTGCAGTGCCTAAGAGGTCGCTTTTGTTGGGAATGTTTGTCATAGAAGGAAAGTGCCAATACACGGCTTAATACGGAGCGCAATAACAGGGTAGGTGTGAAAGAGGAGACAACGTCCATTTTACTGCTTTATCACAATAGCATGGTATCCCAAAAAAACTGCTATTTTTGGTTAAGGCTTTTAGGTGTGGAGAACAAAGTGTACATGCTTAAACACATACTTACAATCAGAGAACAAAGTACTAGTTTCAAGTTAAAATTTCTTCTGATATATATACTTGTGCTCCATTAGCATGGTCTTACAGGTATCTTCCATCTGACTTATCCTCGAAACCCTTCCTTATAATGCAGACACAACAAACCACGCCCCCACATGCTACACAAAGCTTGTTCTTAGTCATATTTTGCCTGGAGAGATTATATTTGTGTGAAAAAGTGCAACAGATTAGTTTATCTACTGTAACAAGTTACATACATTTTATATACTGTAAATTATACTCATTTTTGTCTGTCCTCTCAGCAGACATCTCGGCAACATTTCAGGGCAATTATTTTCAGACGACTCACAATCATAATCCTGAAATGTCACAGTTCATCTTACAAAAAGAAAATAAATAAAAAATCGCACCTTTACTGCACCCACATGCTCCATCATCTCAAACAAGGAAGTGGGATTATCTTTATTTACAGCTCTTTCTATGATTTATTACACAACCTTATTTACTTTTGTTTCCATGGTAACGGTGATCGCCAGCTTAGACACCATATCTTATCCAAAAAAGCTTCCTGTTCATTACATATAGAAGCTCCACACAGTATAGGGCAAAAAAACATACTCAACATAGTGCAGATATTTTTTGTAAATGTTTTAAAGTAACATTTAAATTGGGAAAATCTGCAATGCAAAGGGAATTTTCCTCATAGGAAATAATGTAAACTCAGATAATCCGTTACACACACCCAAAAATATTCATATAAAAATCATTTTTAATGGTATTTTATGTACACATTATTGACCCTGGTGTATCTGAAATGAATAACAATTATTAGTACACAATAAATAGTAAAAATAAACCAAATTAACCTGCATTTTACCTTGGAAAAGTGCCGTCGTTGACGTGAAAAAGATGAGAGGGAGGAGGAGGAGGAGGAGGAGGAGGGGAAGGAGGGCTATTGCTGAAAGGAGAATCTCCTTCTATGTGAAAACACGTAGTCAAAATACTATAGTAAACAGTACGTTCAAGTGAATGCTGCTTGTACGAGGAATACACGCCGAATAAGGACGAATATCTGGGAAACTGACCTGAGCTTGCGTTGTTTTACACATCGATAAAGAAGAACCATCGTCAGTTGAGTGCGAACCGTTTGCATGTTAACACTCGTGTTCACATGTAAATGCAGGTTTAAATTTATTAAAACATTTTCTCATCCTGCAAAATATTCGTAAAGGACGTTATTTGCAATCCAAGGTTCCACTGAGAGTAAATCATCAGGACACCGAATAGAACTTTTGCTGTTTCCACACGGGCGGTTTTAATTGCCGGATGTGTTTATCATGGCGGGTTTTGGTGCTTGATTTGAAACTTGGAGCATCAATAAAACAAATGTTTAGTGATTAAAAATGATCCGAGCCAATCCTGTTGCCCAGACATACACGACCTTGCAATTTCTGACCTTATGGTTTCAGCCACATTTCCTCAGGACTGCATCCTAAAAATGACATAGTTGTGGTTTTATTTCTTCTTCACTGCCCCTCGTTGCTTTTCACCTGCACATCCTTTGCCTTTATCTGACTGTCAGAGAGGGGTGCCAGTCCTCAAAGGAGAGCCGGTGCAGCCGAGAGAGACCGCCTGCTGTCAGAAAGTCAGAAAGGGAGGAAAAGAAGGAGATATCTGAAGAAAAGAATGACTGACAAAGCGCTTCATAGGCAGTCAGGGGTAACCGTTTGAATGACAGTGAATAGACCTTCTGCTTCATTTTTATACTGGTGTTCTTATGTGTGTTTGGGTTATATAAACCTGCAAGCAAAGACCATCCATCAGCATTGAGAAGACCATACAGGCTTTATTCCAGTCCATTTCTACAGGAACAGCGAGAAAGAAGGAGACAGAGACAGAAACTCGGCTCTGATCATAATAGTCTATCAGGTCCTCATTGGTGCACCTGTGTCCCATAGCAGCAACTCGGGTTCACAGGTGGGAACCACAATAGGATCATTGTCAGGCCACAAATCCATCATAGCTCGAGATACAGCTCTAATAATATACATCTGGCCCCGGAGAAAGCAGCCAAGCGCTGGGTGAACGCGGTTTCCATGTCATGGATTTTAAAAATGATTTGTGTTCTCGGTGTCATCGTCGAAGGGGAAACAAACACCTGCTGGCAAATATGTCGCCAACATATTTGACAACAAAAAGGGGAAAAAACATGCAACAGAATACTGAAGATGGTGTGTGAGTGAATACCGAATACTGCCTGCTTGTTTATACAGTAATTCTGTAACTGCATACTGTTTCCTCTCTCTCAGGTCACTGTAGAACAGGGGTCTTCCATCTTTTGTATTTTCATGGACCGTCTTAAGTGGTGTGTGTGTATTTACATTTTAGATACACATTAGATATGTGTATTTTAGAGTCATATTTGTTTACTTTATCTCATCAATAGCTGTCACAGTTGTCACTATTCTCTGGATTTTTCTTCCCTCCTCCACTGAAGAAATGTTTGAGTGATGTTTGTGAGGAAATGATGTTTTCGAAAATGCCATATGAAATTTTGATTGAGGTTCTTGAAGGACAAAATGCACCATAAATAATACAGCGTCATACCTGTAGACATTATCCCCAGAATGTTCTTATGGCCTGGAAGCAATTCTTTCACAAGCTGGTACTGGGTTCTGACCTGGTGGATGGAGATCTCTACTGTAGTACCTTGTAGGGTTTTGTTTTTCAGTTGTTTTGCAATTTAGTATGAATTTGATATACAAACTAGTGACACTAGAGGAGGTTGAAATTTTCTTTGTTACACTGCAAAAAAAAAAGGCTTAGAAATAGAGAGGAAAACATCTTTAATTTAGACAAGAGTGAAAATATTCTGTATATAGACATTTTTTTTTTTTTGTTTGTTTTTTTTTTTCAGAAGACTGCAGTTTTCATTTTAATGGCCACTTTCTAAAAATTAATGTTTAAAATTAGAATTTCAAGACAATTCCAAGTTTGAAAACAGTAAAAATGTCTAAAAATATTAGCTAGCATGTTTAGTGCAGACCAAGAGTTGTAGATTTATTTTAGCACAAAACAAACATACTATTTTAGAACCCTTTTGGGGTCGGAGATTATTTTGGCTATTTTGCTTTATATATTGTCTATATTTGTAGAAAACATTTGGATTTGATGTTTTCTTTGGTTTTTTAACCTAGTATATATATACAACTAATAACACATACGTGAATTCTTCTTTAAATTTTGGGTGGGGGGAAGGGGGTGGGGATTGAATTTACATATATTAAAACATTTAGAATTTCTAGAATAAAAATTGGAATAATATTCCAATAAATGCGACAACTCTCGTGTGCCAATGTAGACACCTTCAACTTAACTACATTTTCATTTCTGCATGGTATATCCACACCAAATACAAACCCTACTGATGATTCAAGCTGAACCATATTACTGATCCAAACCAGCACTTTTAAAAGACGTTGGCCAAACTGGTTTAAATGCTCAGTTTTTTTTTTTTACAAAATTGTCATCACCAAAATTTTCAGAGTAAATTAACTGATATAACCGGCATGATAAAGATTCTAGTTAAGGGTTTGAGGGGTTCCAGGTAGAAAGCATGAATAAGTAATGATCCACAGTTCCTAAAGAGTTTCTATGCATAGCCAAATCTCCTTGTTTGTTTTTGGCTTCTTTATGGATTTAACTTGAAACCGTTTCAAAACTGTGGGTCACATTGATTCTTTTTTTGTTTTTTTGCTTTTTAATATTCTCATGCTGTCGCCAAACAAGCGCGTTATTTGTCCTTGTTTTCCATTTCTTGCAGAAGAATACATTGTGTCCTCATAAACTCCCACAATGCATTGCTGTATTCTAGGTATATATATACATAAGATCTATAAATATACAGAAAACTCATAATTTTCTTTTCGTAAGTAATAAACAACAGGCGCAGTATAAGACTGTCACAGATTCTTGTACATGATAGATAGATAGATAGATACAACTTTATTGTCATTGCATTGTACAGGTACACAGCAACGAAATGCAGTTTGGCATCTACCAAAAGTGCAAAATGTAGCAGTTGTGCAAAAAGTGCAGATAAATATCTAGCATATTTATATATATATATTTAAATATATACACATACATTATATACACAGATGAATGTGAAATGTTGGGCAGAATGTACAGTGATGATAAATATCCATACAGATATAAAAAGTGCAGATGTAATAAGGAGTGAAAAAGATATAATAATACAGTATGTACATGTATTGTACAGAGGTTATATACAGTCTTTTGTTTATGTTTGTTTTGTAGTGATCATGGTGCATAGATCATGGTGCATACTGTGTCCATGTATGTGTAGGCAAAATGATGGCGTGCTTTCCCATCGAGGATTTTGATTAGATTAGATTAGATTGGATTAGATTCAAAGTTATTGTCATTTTGCAAAGTAGATGTACAGAGCCAATGAAATGCAGTTAGCATCTAACCAGAAGTGCATTAGTGACCTATTTTCAATAAATAGCAATATGTTAAATGAGGGTATGGGTTTATGTGTACAGGGGTGAAACTGATTCATGGACACTGTACAATGTAATGCCATGTACAACTTATTCCCAAATTGCTCTCAGTTCTTAAAGGAAACATTTCACTCCCACAGTGACCATGAACCAATATAAATGCAATTACCAAACAGTATGAATATTGATGGTGAAGAATAAAGAGTCAATTCACGTGTATAGCTTTTATATACATTTCCTTGTTGCAGGCAGCACCCCCATTACTATGCCAGATGTGTATCGTATATGATATTTACTAAGTTCACTGATGCGACAGAATCAATAAATCCCATCAACACACTGCTCGGGATAAGAATGCGTGTGGGAATTAAAATTTATATGTTGATGCTCACACACCCCTAGCATGGCTAACGGGCAGCGACGTAAAATGTATACAAACAGGAGTGCGGTTTTTCGACACTCGCCACTTATCCTGCTAATCAGCTTTACTCTGCTAACGGCCATAAACACACTCAGCTTTTCTGTTCAGAGAGAGCGAGAGCGAGGGAGAGAAGACATAAATAGGACATAAATATTGGATTTTGAGATCAAAATTCCTTACCTCCCACACTCACCCAATCCATATTGCCACCTAAGACAATAATTTGCCAGTGTTGTTATGTGAATGTCCAGAACATCACCCCAAAAACAACATAAAACCCAAAGTCTATAATCCATTTGCGATCTTATATAGTGTAAAGGTTTTACAGGAAACAAATCTAATTGGTCTGAGAACACAAGATGTCATGGTCCTTGGAAACTTTTATATATCGCAGAAAATATTTTTCCCTGTGTTCCAGCATCTAATAGACGTCAGAGAGGACATCAGAATTCTGCAGCATTAGCAGGCTTCGTCCATCTGCAGCTGAAACATGGTGGCTGTCAAACACGACAAGAGCTCCCTGAGGACCCTGAGAATCCTGACCAATAAAAATCATTCACATTTTAATTATATAGATCAACACACTATAATATCAATCCAAAATTAGCTGAAACAGCTGAGGACCATTATTTCTATACAACACATTGTTGGAGCAGGAGTCTTAAAACACAGTGCTTGGAAAAATCATGCCTTCTAGAGACCATCAAAAATGGTTATTTCTGATCACTGGAATCAGACAGAATGTCCTTGGGCTTGAAAAATAATTGAGTTTGAGATATAATTTATTTACAGTTTAGGGCTGTTTATAGCAAATTGGATTTAAACCAATGATTGGACTAGAAGACGGCCAATTAGATTTGACATCTGTGGTCATGTCGATCCAGAGTCCAGCACATTTTCTCGAATTCAGTGCTTTAAATGTACAACAGGTACAAACTGGAAAGCGTAAAGCCTAACACATGCTTTCTCCAAGACGTACGAGGTGGTATCATAAAAGTTTCGAGACTAATGGTCCATGTCCGTTTCCACATCTGCGATTTCATTATAGACAGCAAGTTAGAACTAAGAGCAAACGTGAAATGATGTACGTTTGACATACAGAGATGCAGCAATGAGACGCTCGAGGTGTTTTGAGTGGCACACAAACAGAAGAACATCACTTGAAAACAACGAGAGATCAGGAACACCTTCAGCAAACTCTAACACTGAAAATGTCAAAACCATTCAACTTGTGCGTGATGATCGTCAAAAAACCATCCACGTGATCTCACTTCCGCACCCACCCTCCTGCAGACTTCGTTTCCTTCCAGAACATGAAGATTTGACTCAAAAGTCGCCATTTTGACACGCAGAAGGTGCTTGGCACGCTTTGAAAAAAGGCTTCAGGACACTGGGAGCGCTGTATTGCTGTGCAAGGGGACTATTTTGAAGCTGATATTGTTTAAACACTAAATAAATACTTTATTGTAAACAGAGACAGTTTTGATACCACCTCATATGAAGTCAACCACATTACATGGCAATATAACACTCTTCTGTCCACCTCATTTCTCATAATGTATATGAGCCCACAGATGCCAATGATTGTCCAGTGTCTCTGTGATTGACAGGGGAAAATAATACATCATCCCTCTCATCAGAGCGCATGAGCAATTTTGCTTTATTGAGTCCACACCATAGACAATCTGAAATCTTCAGGAGATTGAAGCCCTGGAAACGACTGTATGCTGGCTATTATAGTGAGCTTAGCGTACATGTTGGTCTCAAGAGGATAAAAGTGTGGGCCATTAAATAGAAATCCAAATTAGATATCAAGATTATGGTCCAAAATGAGGAGGTAACAAACATGAAGGTAGTAATGCAATGCAGGGGAGCTTCAAAAGCTTCAGGAAAGTAAAACATGCGTAACAGCAAACAAGTGACTTCCCAACCCACCAAGTTGCCACTGGTGGGTCCTTGAGCAAGACCTCTAACCCTTATATCACCAGTTGGATGTCAATTGGAGAAATGCATAAATTAAATGTTAAAATACGTATTTAGAAGGATTCATTGGCACGTGATTCATGTCTGAACTTGATTCTGTTAAGGATTTGTGGTCACTTCTGGATTGGAATTGGATTCAGATGTTCCAATAACATCTAGATTAGACTAACTATATCTTCTGGTGTCTAAATCTGCACACATATTTACATATATCAATGTATTAGGTAGAAGGTCCTTATGGTCTCCAGATTCACACAGTTTCAAAATTTGATCCTGGGATCCTTTCGTCTGCATGTTCTTCTTGTGTCCAGCAGGTTCTCCTAAATTCCAACAGGTCCTCAGGTTTACCTCCAGTTACACAAAATGATGTATGTGTAAAGATAGTCAGATCTATTTATGATCCCAGACCCCGAGAACTGCAATGCAACAAAACAATAAACCTTCTAAAGTGAGTAGGGGATCTCTTTGATCTGAGGAGAGAAAGTCACCTGTTCAGCTGCCCAGTCACCCATCCTGGAGCCCCCTCTTTCCCACCTGAGGAGATGTAAGTGGACTGCTGACTTGTTTGTGATCATGTCTTTATGATTAGAGCAGCAGTGTTTGGGTGCAAATCTGCTTTGTCTTCAGTATCAGCTGCATTTTCTTGACATGATCAAGTGTTTGTTTATTTTTTAGGGGGGGGGAAAGCAAATCTTTTGGGTATAATTACGGGACCAATCAGGGCAGTACCAGTATAGCCCATCATGTAGAACAATTCTGGACCACTGAGATGAAGGTTTGATGCAAAATATATTTTTAGTGAAAAAAAAAGGAAATGTCAGAAGAATGAGAGGTTTGGAACAGCATGCATCCAGTGGCTCTTAAGAGGTAATACTGTATGTTAAAGAAGGACCGCCTTCACGCGTCGCCTTGGCAACGGGTGAGAAAAAAACCCGTATTGCACAGGAATCATCGGGGCGCAGTTCAGTCACCTTGAGCAGGTAACTATGCATTCAGAGAATATAGTGTGTAGATCCGACATAGCGATGCACGACATGAGCACAGCTCGGTAGACGATGCAGGATAGTCGCGCGCGCCTGAGGACCGCGGACAGCTCGGCGCGCGCCTCGCAGGAGAGGAATATGCGCCGTGGTTTCTGCTTCCCTGCTCTCGGATGAGAGATCTTTGCGCCTTTTTTTTCGCCCCCCCAGGAGGAGCTCGACTCGTCGTGTTCTCTCGCCCGAGGAGCGTTGAGGTTGGAAGTGGAGGAAAAGTTGATTTTGATGGTCATATATGAAGATCTGGACTCCGGCGCGCAGACATGCCCATGCACCCCGTCACCTCCACGTTGATGTACCGAGGGATCTGCACCATCCCAGACATCCTTTCGTACGGGACACCGGTCAACCTACCTGAAGATGAGGTCGAGGGTGAGTCCGAGCGCCTCGCGCACTGGATGAGCTTTAATCCGATCATCATTACGCACCAATCCATGAAGCCTTTCCGTCATTCATTCTCAGTCATATTTCGGTTCTTTTGGGGGCTCCTCACCTCGAGCGTATTAGGAACTTAAATCTTTGGTAATCTCCAACACGAGCGAGGTCTTCTCCTACCTAAAAGGCAGCATGATCATGGATAAGAAGCGCATCCATTGTCACTTCCAGTCTCAGAGCACCTGTTAATCTACTCTCATGGGTTTCTGGGGGTTCTTCCATTGAAGGAATGCTGTGTAGAAATGCATTTTCATTAGGAAAAAATAATGTTTCATGTTCTTCTGGCTAAGTGTTTGGAAAAATTGTTGCACATTGTACAGGCTTGAAACTTTCCACTGGTTTATTTCTAATTATTACTGCTGTTGAGAAGAATATTGGATGTAACCGAGTTACTAAATTCTGAATAAACCAACAATTTTTTGTTGCAACAGATTTATTGGCAGTTGTATTCAATTTAGAAATAAATACACTGAATAATTTTAATAAAATAATCAGAATCTACATGTTTATATGATTATAATAATGGAATATTTAAATATTTTTAACACTCACTTTCTTTAATTCATTTCCTTAATGTTTAATTCGATATATTATCATCATTATTATTATTATTATTATTATTATTATCATTATTATTCATATTATTATTATTATTATTATTATTATTATTATTATTATTATTTTATACAGTCTCATATTTATATATATTGCATAAAGCATGCCAGACACACACACACACACACACACACATACCTACACACACACACACACACACACACACACACACACACACACACACACATACATATATAAATACATTCTGATTGTTATTATCTTTCAACACTCTTCTGGTAGCTGCTGACTTTTTTTTTTGTGCAATTGTTTTAATTTCTTAGTTTTTGTTTTGTTTTCTTTTTTTTAACAATTTCAAGCCTAATCTGTTGAAAAATCAACCATGATCAAGTGTTCCAGTTCTCCAAAACTTAGCTTTTTCAATCTAAATCAAAAAGCAAACTCAGAGGTTCTAAAGTCATTTTTTTTCCCCTCTTGACAAAAATGCGTCTTAATTTTTATTTATTTATTTGTTTTTTTTTTGCAATTGCAAGTCAAATGATAAGCGAGCGTAATGTTGATTAGAATTTAAAAAAGTAAAAAGAAAAAAATTTTTTTTAAAGGAGAACCCGTCCACATGTGCGAGACAGAACTGAAATCAATTTCAATTCCAGTTTTCAGCTGTAGTCTATTGACTTCCTTCAAGGTTAAAGCAATAATTCAAATCATTGTTGAGTCTCTCTGAGCGTTTCTGAATCTCCTTATCCTTTTGGGAAGTACTTGGCCACAGACGGGAACAAGTTATGTTTACGAATTTCATTACTCAGTTCTGAACTCAGCTCTGTGACTCATGGCTTTAATAAATCGAAGACGCACCTTGACCAAAAACTGACTGGAGGGTCTATGCTAAAGAAGAAATGTGTCAGTGTGGAAACATATCTTTCCAAAATGCAAAGAAAAAGGCATCAGAATTTGTATTGTGACATACGGCTTTCATATGGAGAGGAAACGGTGTCAGCTGTGGCTCATTCCAATATAAACCATAAGCAGGGGAGGGGTGAGTGCTTGGCGATACTCCGAGGTGACAGGCTATTACAACGGGCAGCATGATGAACAAAACCATCTTGTCAGACTACCACACACACACACACACACACACACACACACACACACACACACACACACAGACACGTCTCTAACACCTGCATCAGGATGCAGATCCACACGACTGCAGCGCATCCTCCGATATGCAAGGCAAATTGTAAACACTGTCAAGAAGAGGCACACTAACACACAAACAAAGGCAGACACATTCCCACACACACTTCAAGAGCGGATTAGTGTGGTCTGATATGAAAGCGAGAAAGACAGTGGAGCTAAAACACAGACGTGAGTCAAAAATAAACAAGTTATTTAATTTTTGCTTGTAGGATCTCGTTAACATTTGATATTTGTGTCTCATGCTTTAAGAAAGAATATTCTATGTATGACACATCAGTAAATCACTTTATATAGTGAAAAGATGCACTCTGTGGATTAGAGTAGCTAACACTGACTCAATACTGATGACGTCACGCTACCAGAGTCAACTTATGTAAAACACTAACAGCATTGTGCGACGAGAAGATTCACCTGCAATGTGTGATTTAGCAAACTGTCAGTAGGTCAAGTGTACTCAGTTTATCAATGATAATAAATTCTAATGAATGAAGGGTTGAAGATCGAGATCGAGATTTGTCGGTTTACGAGATCACATGATGCCACGTGAAGCGAAACGTAGTGAAAAACGTTGCTGAGATAATGAACAGACGTCATGAAATGAAAGAAATCCTCTGTAGATAAAACATCGAACTTTCCATTGGAAGCTCAGGACCCTTGAGAGTTGAGGCTTTTAATCTCCAACTGCCAAGTGGTATAAATAAGATGAATGTAAATGTAAGTCACTATAGATTAGAGAATCTGTAAATGTAAATGTAAATCAGACTGATCTTGATGTCTAAATAACTCAAATTGCAAACCCGCCGCTGTAAAAATATCATGAGGAATTATGAAAAGTAGCTTGTTCCAACATTTTGTACATAAAAGTCAACATTACGAGTGCATCACTATTACCCAAAACAGTAAAGACAATGCACAGAGGGCAAAAAAACTAATGAACTAACTAACTAAATGAATAAATAAATAAAATAAAATGAATATAATGTCAGGATGTTACAGTATTTATGTTATGACAGTTCCAGACAATAAAACCTACTTTTTTCTTTAGAGATGTAGTAAATGGTAATTAAGGTATCGAATATCGCTAAAAGGGTACAAAGAACGAGCCTGAGAGCCTCGTAGTCCAAATACATAAACAGCAGTGATGATCACTAAAAAATTATTTTTACTCATTACAAAACTGTAATACATTTCTTTAAGTATCTGCAGTTTATCAGAGGACAAATAATTTTCTCTGTAATTCCTCAATTACATAATAATAAAAAAAAACATCTTGTTCCTTCCAACTTTGAAGATAGAATGTGGCGAGTGTGTGTTGGGTTCTCATACAGTGGGTCTAGTAAATCTCCTCAAAATGTCTGATGTGCAGAAGAATAGAGCACTGAACTGCATCTCATATCTGATATTATTCACATATACACAATACAGACAATAGTTTGTGGGCACATGACCATTCGATTTGTTCGTTTGAGTTCTCTCGCAATCGATTCCATATGTAGTCCTGGGAAGTTTGTAGATTTTAGAGTGTGTTTGTGGGGATTTGTGCAGATCCTATCAGCCACCTGAGTGTTAGTAAAGAGGGGTTGATCAATGTGGTTGAGCTCAGAGCTCTAAAGCAGGAGATCTAGCGCTCTAATCTATGCTTTGTGCACAGAGACATTGTCATGCTGGAACAGGTTTGGGACTTTGAGTTCAAGTGAAGGCAAACTTTTATGTTATAGCATCCAAAGCATCCTTTTCAACTGTGTACATCCAAATGTGTCCTAAAAGTTTTGGGGGAAAGTAATGTAATTATTGATAGTTAATAAAAACAGTGGTCTCAAGACTAAAGCATTGATGTATTGCTAGTTTTTACAGAAGACAGTGTGAAGACTGATTGGGACAGTGCTGTATTTTAGTAAAAACTTTCTTTCGGCTTCTCCCGTTAGGGGTCGCCACAGCGGATCCTCCGCACGTTTTGATTTGGCACATGTTTTACGCTGGATGCCCTTCCTAACGCAACCCTCCCAAATTTATCCGGGCTTGGGACCAGCACTGAGAGTGGCTGGGGATGGTTCCCTGACCAGGAATCGAACCCGGGTCGCAGCGGTGAGAGCGCTGCATCTTAACCACTGGACCACCAGGGGACCTACAGTGCTGTTTTTTAGTAAAAAAAATAAATAAACATTGGTAAAAATTTTTGCAAAAACCTACATCAGATTCTTACACCAGTGTATACACAAACACTTGCTTTTTCTTTTTAAACGATAGATCTAAACTTTTTTTGCATTTATTTGATTATATATTATAATATTTGCCATTATTGTGCCTTTTAAATGTCATCCTGTTGACCTGTTTTCACGTACACGTGTCTCGTAAATGAGTCTTGGATGATTGAAAATGACTCTTCTGAAAACAAGATGGCCACCAATTGGAAATACTTCACTCTGAAGACTTTGGGTAGGAATTTATTTCCAAACATCCAAGCACAGATATCCTGTAAATTTAATGACCTGCCACTGGAGAAGAATGCAGGCATTCAAAATCAGCAACCGGAGCAAGCGAATGGTCACAGAGGCTTTTTTATTATCTATTTCACAGTAGCCATTTTTCCCTCTTCAACCAGCAGCACATGTTTCACATGTAATCCTGCATGATGTGACCTCAAAGCAGACAGAAATGTTGCTTCAGAAACCATTTTTTTTAATTTTCCACAGCTGTATACATTTTCATATTTGTGTAAAGAGCTACCAAGCACTTATTTAATTAATTATACATTTTTTTATCAGCTAACGAATGAAGGTAGCAGCTTGGTGTACAAAAGAGAGGAAAAATAACATTAGGAACGGAGTATGGAGGAATTATAAGAAAATTTAAGCCATTCAAGTCAGGGAATGTATACTCACCATTGCCAGTAAGAATTTGATTATGATTATGAAATGATAGGATGCCAGCATTTATTTATTATCCGTGATCCAATAATAATTGTCAAGATTCAGAGAACAAGGTGACATCATTCTCTGTTTTTAAGTCAATGTTAGATTTTAATTTGTATAACAAATTTAAATAAAATATATATATATATCAGAATCAGAATCAGGTTTATCGGCCAAGTGTGTTGACACACACAAGGAATTTGGTTCCAGCTGTTTGTTACTCTCAAAAGTACAGACATAAATAAAAAACCTATACATGACAAAAACAGACACAACAAGAAAAAAACAGACTATACAAGACAATACAGACATACAGACAATATGAGACCGTATAGACAGTGTGGGTAATAAATAGGGATACAGATCAGTAAATGTACATAAAGTGTGGGAGTGGATGGTAGTGCAAATGACAGTATTGTGTTTCAGGTATGATTAAAGATTTTACTATAAAACTTTGTACAGTATATAGCAGCAATAGTGTGTGTAACATATACCGATAATGTGATGAGTGAGAGTTCTGTGCAGTACTCATAGATATGAGCAGGGAATATAATTATGGTCAGTTGTTAGTGAGGGTGATTGCTTGGGGAAAGAAACTGTTTCTCTGTCTGGCAGTTTTTGTGGACAAAGTTCTGTAGCGCCTGCCAGAAGGGAGGAGCTGAAAGATGTTGTGTCCATGGTGTGAAGGGTCGTTAATGATTAATGATATATTACTTAATTTAATAAATATAATAAAAGCATGTATTGCATTAAACTAAATGATATATATAGAATAGAAACATTTAGTTTAATGCGAATTCACGTTTTTATTATTTAAATGACTGTGTCTCACCCGTTTAGCATCTGATCCTATCTCATGCGTGTCGAACGATGATCGGATTTGAACTGATTTGTTATCTACAATGAAAGTTTGCTTTCTTTAAGCTTCTAAAAAGATAAAAAATGAGAACATGCTCTCAGCGTTTTGGAAAGATATCCCATCTGATCTCGATTTTCAGGTTTGGATTGATAATCTGGAGAAATTCTTTCCATGCTAAATGGTTTTTATTCAGCAGCCATGACACCACAGATAAAGAAAAAAACCCTCACAAGTGTATTAAGGAAAGTGAAAGGCCAGTCGTACTGCAGCTGCTTTATTTCAGAGACGCGCTCGGGATATAGAGTTGCCTCATGCTATGCCAGGAACACTGTGATTGACAGTGTTTGCTGTTCTGAGGAAATTCCTAGATGTTTCCTGCACCTGTCCACGTGCTCCACATGGCATTCCCCTGCACCATGACGATCGGCCGCTGAGCTTGTTGCGAGCTTGATTAAAGCGCTTGGCAGACATGGCAGAGGTGCAACTGCATTCGTGATTCAATCTGCATTTGGATGCTGGATGAAAGGGTAGGGATTAGGGGGGTGTCTGTGCGGCACACGAGCTAGCGTGGAGAATGGTGTTTTCCCGTGTGAGAGAGAACGATCTCTACCTGCCATCGAACACTTGCTGGAAAGTCATGGATCACAGCATAATTTCACATACTCCTGGAGGACATGGAGACGCAGGATCAGTCATGGGTAACCATGACGAAGGTGGCGTGAGAGAACGCGTGTAAATAATGATTTATGTTTCAGTATGTTTCACATCGAGTGTGAAAAGTTTTATTCTTTTTAAAATGTAACAATAACTAGACAGACAGACAGACAGACAGAAAGTTGAACAACAGACAGATTGATAAATAGACAGATTAAAAAAATGTTGATAAACAGACAGACAGACAGACAGACAGACACAGACAGACGACAAACAAACAGATCTGCAAACAGACAGACAGACAGACAGACAAATTTATAGATAGATAGATAGATAGATAGATAGATAGATAGATAGATAGATAGATAGATAGATAGATAGATAGATAGCTTTAAATTCCATTCAGAAGAAGACATTTTCCACCATCCAGTTGGCAGGAAAGTGCACACTGTGCCTGCAGTGAAGGCGAGCATGCTGGGTAATAAATGACTGTCGGTGAAAAGAAGACACATAATTAGGGTAAAGGTTTCCGGAAATTTCAGCATAGTCCAGGGATGTATCTATGCGCCTGAGCTCTTTGCATGTACTCGCTGATGAAACTCATCCCTCATGAACAAAGTTCACACCGAATCAACAACTGAAGTGCGGTAACATCTACACCACCCCCCACCACCCCCCACCCCCACCCTTTTGTTCCTCTTCTGTAGTGGTTTCTTTTGCTCTGACAGCTGCTTCGTAATGGGACCTTGTCCTTTACCACTTCTTCATTCTGATGCTCTTTGGCATACTGAGAAGTGGCATGACAACATGCAGTCGCTCGCTTTCTTCCTCCACCCTCTCTCTCATCCACCTCCCCCTCTTAATTCCTCTCCATCTGTATCTTGCCATATGATCCCCAAGATGGTTTCTGATCGCAAAGGGCCATAATAAGGCTTTTCTTTATCAATTTGACGATACCGAGAGCATACTCGAAGCTTGTTTGGTAAAACACAATGCGGAAATGTCAATCTTCACTTCATTTTTACTTTGATATGCAGCTTAGGTACATGATGATAGCTGTTTCCTTTTTTTAATCGTCAAATTCCCCCACTTCATTTTCTTTTTCACCTGCTGAAATCGAAACACCTCCTCCCTTGAGTCTTTCATTTGAATCCTATCTTGTTGAAACATCATAGTGAGCACTGGATAAAATTGCACTAAGGACCCTGAGGCAATGCAGCGTGTATGAGACGTGGCAACAGCTCAGACTTAATTGTTAGCCACTGGTTTCGAATGAACAGTTCTCAACTCAAAATCATTTTCAGACTCCGCTATTTTGATGCGCTTTTGAGACTCGACCCACTGTATTATATTATATGCCCAATAAAGTCTTGACTGAATTCTATAAAAGGACGTATTCTGTGGTAGATTATACATTAGAGATTATTTTATAAAGCAAGGCTCTTACAGAAAATGCTATTCCACTTGAGGTAATTTTAGGTAATGATTAAGTTTTTGTTTTTTTGTCCATTACCATGTTTTGTTTCCATTTTACTTTTGTTGCTAAAATATTTGATTCTGTCAATATAATATTTAAATATAATGTTCATATAATCCAACTCCAAAAATCCAATTTTTCCTCCGAATTCTGCTGTAAAGTAGTGTCTCTTGCTGGGGAAATTGTTTCTTTGCGTATACACGGGACAGATGCTAATCATAGTTTAGCATTGTTACTCTGAGTAGAGATACAATTTCCAGAGATGTGGGTATAAGAGACCTGTTCTTTCCTCTGCATAGTTCCAATTAGAAAGTTTAACCCTATCTCTCTGACTCCAAGAAAGCAAGCCCACCTCCTCCCAGTTCTCAATGTCCTCCACGTCCTGTTTGCTCAGATGAATGTAGGCCTTCCTCTGAGCTGCTCCAGTGACGCAAACATGCAGCAACCCCCTCTCCGGAAAAACAACTGCCTCCTTTCAGGCGTCCTGTTTCATTATAGTCATTATGGTCTTTGTAATATCAACTGTAAAAGTTCAAGCACAATGAGGTGGCTTATAGTTGCACAATGCTGAGTGTTCCGTCACCACTCACACGTATGTATTCATGTATGTTTGCATGCATTTTTTTATGTACCTACTCCTACTTTCTGCAGTTGTAAGGTTAAGGCTGGACCACACAGCAACCAAATCTCTACAAAAATTTACATGCACCCTGGTATTGTTTGATTTGACACTGAACAACTGGGTATGTGATTCTCTGTCATCCCAGGAAATGCTCTTAATTGGGCCAAATCAAAAGAGAATTCAGAGTGTTCCAGATTCATGAAGACGATATTTTTCGGGTCTACAAAAATTGCAGCAGATTTCTGCTACAAATGCCAAATGCCTCTAAATCAAGGAATATATCTTTATGATATTCCCTAACATCTCTGCTTTACAATGTTCCCTGATGTTAGAACAAATCCCTGCCAAACCCTCTCTCTACAGGGAGTGCAGAATTATTAGGCAAATGAGTATTTTGACCACATCATCCTCGTTATGCATGTTGTCTTACTCCAAGCTGTATAGGCTGGAAAGCCTACTACCAATTAAGCATATTAGGTGATGTGCATCTCTGTAATGAGAAGGGGTGTGGTCTAATGACATCAACACCCTATATCAGGTGTGCATAATTATTAGGCAACTTCCTTTCCTTTGGCAAAATGGGTCAAAAGAAGGACTTGACAGGCTCAGAAAAGTCAAAAATAGTGAGATATATTGCAGAGGGATGCAGCAGTCTTAAAATAGCCAAGCTTCTGAAGCGTGATCATCGAACAATCAAGCGTTTCATTCAAAATAGTCAACAGGGTCGCAAGAAGCGTGTGGAAAAACCAAGGCGCAAAATAACTGCCCGTGAACTGAGAAAAGTCAAGCGTGCAGCTGCCAAGATGCCACTTGCCACCAGTTTGGCCATATTTTAGAGCTGCAACATCACTGGAGTGCCCAAAAGCACAAGGTGTGCAATACTCAGAGACATGGCCAAGGTAAGAAAGGCAGAAAGTCGACCACCACTGAACAAGACACACAAGCTGAAATGTCAAGACTGGGCCAAGAAATATCTCAAGACTGATTTTTCTAAGGTTTTATGGACTGATGAAATGAGAGTGAGTCTTGATGGGCCAGATGGATGGGCCCGTGGCTGGATTGGTAAAGGGCAGAGAGCTCCAGTCCGACTCAGACGCCAGCAAGGTGGAGGTGGAGTACTGGTTTGGGCTGGTATCATCAAAGATGAGCTTGTGGGGCCTTTTTGGGTTGAGGATGGAGTCAAGCTGAACTCCCAGTCCTACTGCCAGTTTCTGGAAGACACCTTCTTCAAGCAGTGGTACAGGAAGAAGTCTGCATCCTTCAAGAAAAACATGATTTTCATGCAGGACAATGCTCCATCACACACGTCCAAGTACTCCACAGCGTGGCTGGCAAGAAAGGGTATAAAAGAAGAAAATCTAATGATATGGCCTCCTTGTTCACCTGATCTGAACCCCATTGAGAACCTGTGGTCCATCATCAAATGTGCGATTTACAAGGAGGGAAAACAGTACACCTCTCTGAACAGTGTCTGGGAGGCTGTGGTTGCTGCTGCACGCAATGTTGATGGTGAACAGATCAAAACACTGACAGAATCCATGGATGGCAGGCTTTTGAGTGTCCTTGCAAAGAAAGGTGGCTATATTGGTCACTGATTTGTTTTTGTTTGGTTTTTGAATGTCAGAAATGTATATTTGTGAATGTTGAGATGTTATATTGGTTTCACTGGTAAAAATAAATAATTGAAATGGGTATAAATTTGTTTTTTGTTAAGTTGCCTAATAATTATGCACAGTAATAGTCACCTGCACACACAGATATCCCCCTAAAATAGCTAAAACTAAAAACTACTTCCAAAAATATTCAGCTTTGATATTAATGAGTTTTTTGTGTTCATTGAGAACATGGTTGTTGTTCAAATTAAATCCTCAAATAAAATTAATCCTCAAAAATACAACTTGCCTAATAATTCTGCACTCCCTGTATATTTAATACATATCTAATTAAGATCATTGTATTAGTCCACTTTTATAAACTAAGGAGTATTCGATCTACCTATTATTGGCTGATACCTGTGGCTTAGTAAGTAAACTTAATTCCAAGCGACGGTAGCCAACTACATGATGAGAAAACTATAATGCTTGTGTGGGTATTTTTGTTATGGTAGACCTGGTTAAGCCCTTTAATAAACATTCACTTCTAATCTGAGCAACAGGTTATAATTTTCTTTTTATTGCTTGTCAGGTGTGTATTTGGAAAGTCTTCCTTGATTACCAAGCACTTAACTCAGCATGGGATTAATGTTAAATATGGAGATGTTCATGTCATTCCCTGCATACTTTGATGGATGATTAGAAGCCAATTAAACCCAGTTTAGCAGCCTTCATTGTGTGGCAAGGTGCCTTTCAGAGAGCAAGCTGATATGTTTATCATTCTTCATAGCTTGGCTTGTAGTAATACAGCTTAGATGGTTATTCTGCAAAATATTGAAAAAAAAAATGCTATTTTTACTTTTAATACCGTTATCGTTTTTATAGAAACGGCTCAATCGCTTTCAATCTCACTCAGGAATTTAATGTTGAATGTGTTCCATAACCCAGTGGCAGGAATCAAAATCACTGACGAAAGTTTTAAAATATTTTTGTCTATAAATAAGTATTAAATTATTCGCAATCCATGTTGCTTGAAGCTGTTGCTTTAACAATCAGACTAAGATTTGGTCGTCTAGCAGGCTGAACACGTTGACATTTTCATGTCTTTTAATTCCGCACTAGACCAGAGATGGGACGTAATGCATAAATACTGTAATTACTGTACTTAAATAGATTTTTCTGGTATCAGTACTTTACATTCCTGACAACATTTTACTTTCAGTTATTGAATTTTTACACAAATATCTGTACTTTCTACTTACATTTTCAAACCAGGCTCGTTATTTTTTTCCTTCTCATTGCACTCATTTTCAGTCCATCAACCTATTTTCTGTAATTGGTCACCTTTTTCAACCCGCCACTGGTGTGTCATTTCCTGGCTCTCACACACCACAGATGTACAGTACGTTAGCCTACGAAGCGAACAATGGGCAGGGCAGAAGGCAAAAGGAAGTCTGGGGTTAACGTACATGAATGAGACAGAGTGAGTCATGTTTAAATCGCTGACTCACTCTGTCTAATTCATGTCTCATTTTTCTCTGCTTGTGTTCTATATGGTGGATGTTCAGCCTGGATATATTCATTAGGTAACAAAATGTTGTTACCAAATTACCCAAACTCAAATATATTTGTGTGGATTATATAGCTGTTTTTGTTTCCCACGCTCTCTGACAGAGAAGAAGAACTTGATTTGAATGAGTTAAACTTACAAGGATATTTACAAGATGCGCTTTTCCTAGACCTGGTTAGGGAAGGTCAGCCCAAACAGTCTAAAACAGTTCTCAAGTTTTTTTTGCATTAACCATTTATACTTTAGCATTTCCCTTTCTGTATAAAAAACACAAAATAACTGGGGTCATTTTATGAGGTAAATATCAATGCTTCTGCTAGAGATGATGTATGTGGGCAATGCAGCTGTGGCTCCAGCGAAAGGAGACTTGTTACGTTGTGTTCATTGGGTTTCTTGCTTTAGTCATGGCATTCATTCTCACTGTATGAGATTCCTGTTTGTGATGCAGAGCTCTGTTTTTCTGCACTTCACTATAATATTGATGGTTTCTATAACTGAGGCATCATAATGATGGGATTAAGAGGTGGATCGATTCAGGTAGAACATCACTGAAGGCCTGGGTGTGAAATGCAAAACCCACCACTAATATAATCTAATAACTACTGGAAGAATAATAACTAATGGAAGACTAGCAACAAAACAAAAATTTTTTTTGCAGTGTTTATGGAAGGAGTCTCCAGTGTTAGTGCTTTGTATCGTACCAGTGAAATTTAAAGCTTGTGGTTTCTTAGTAACATGATCAAAGGAGAAACGATGTACATAATGTCTGTGTGTTTTTTTCTTTTACAGCTATATAACTATAAAACACAATGACCGAATCCATACAAATAAATTAGAATGATTTTTATTGTACATGATCTATGAGTCAGTGATCTTTGAGACAATTTCCCACTTACTGCTCAATGTCAGTGCATCTTCCCGACATGACAAGGTTATTGGCAAGTAGTGACAGAATGCAAATAAAACAGAACGAAAACAATAAAAGAGACAAAGCTGAGATATCATTATGCAAAATCCATGCTGGGACTGTATAGTCAGTGCCGCAGGCTAAACGAATTCTCCCCCTTGGTGGGTGCGTAAATATTTGAATAAAAATGATAAGACGTTGCTTGCCGAAGTTTCTATTTCTGTACTGGGTGAAATGTATAAAATGAGTAAACACACAGGTTGGATTGTACTTTGCATGGGGTGTGCTATAGGCTAAGTGCAAATGTAAGCACTTTGAATCTTGAGCTCAGCTTGAAACTTTAACATGCACACCCAATAGCAGGAGCTAAAAATGCATCTAGTTTTACTGACAATTACATTTTATTTGTTGACCTTTTTAACAATGCATATTTTCCAAAAGCAGCTAAAGTAAAAATAATTTTTTAAGTTATAAATTAGATGTTGAGGTTTTCGTTTGGAATGACAAGGATGGACAGGATTAGAAATGAGTTTATTAGACTCATGTAGGACGTTTTGGAGACAAGGTGAGGGAGGCGAGATTGAGATGGTTTGGACATGGGGTAGAGGAGGGACATGGGGTATATCAGTAGGAGAATGCTGAGGATGGAGACACCAGGAAGGAGGAAAAGAGGAAGACCAAGGAGGAGGTTTATGGATGGGGTGAGGGAAGACATGCAGGTAGTTGGGTTGAAAGAAGCATATGTAGAGGACAGGGGGGTATGGAGAAGGATGATCCGCTGTGGCGCCCCCTAGAGAAGAAGAAGAAAAAAAATTGTCCCACAGTACCAAATCTCTAATGAGCGAGTAAGTGGTGATGGTAGTGAAGTAAAAACTCCCTGGAATGATATGAGGAAGAAACCTTGAGAGAATTATACAACCACTCTATGATTAAAGGCATTGGGTGATGGATGTTAGATTTATCTGTAAGGTACATGGTATCCTGATAGCTATACAAATAAAGCACAAACACTTTAATAGCATGAAACAGGAAGTATATATTGAAATATGTACATGCATAGGCAAACACTAGGGATAGCTTCAGGGTGGACCAAAGCTAAAATCACCATCAAAATACTATTTTCAATAAACTCAACTTACCTACAATGAAATAAATAACACAAAAACGACTTTTTTATATTTATCTCGGTGATGTCCAGATATCAATTCATTAAAGGTCCAATATGGATGAGGTTATTAACTGTTCACGGATGGATTTAAGGTCAAAATTGTCTGTAGCAATTGTACATTGACAGCATTCAGCAGACACTCTTATCAAGAGCAATCTACAGTGTTCTCATTATACAGCTGAGCAGATGAGGGTACAGCATGGGATTCACTGGGATTTGAATTCACAACCTTCTGATCAGAAATCCAACATCTTAACAATTGAGCTACCATAGACCCAATCTAGTGCAGCAAATTGTAACATTCCAAAACCATCTTCATGATTCTTTGGCTTAACCCCTTCACCTTAATCCTATGGATCTTAAAGCTGTTCATGGAAAGCCATGCTCAGCAGCAGTGAGTGGTTCCCAATTAAAAAAAACTAGCCAAGATATTAGCTCTTTTGCATGTGTGTGTGTGTGTGTTTGTGGATGTTGCAAATTAATGTAAATTTTGCATATGTATGTTTATCTGTATGCATTCTAAGGCAAATGAAATCATCAATGACTTATCACATTATTCAAACATCTTGAAGAAACAATACATCTGACATTTAAATGAAGCCATTATCTTTACATTTCATCTCCAGCGATTAAAGGTGAATTCTGGCTAAAGACTTTCGTGGAAAAGTTTATTTATTTAAGTAAAACAACTCAAATAGTATAACTCATAATAAATATATTCAATGCACACAGACTGAAGTAGTTTAAGTCTTTAGTTCTTTTAATGCCCACCAATTTACTATCTCAACAAATTAGAATACTTATTAGAGTAATTAGAGGGTTTTTTTAGTAAATTGTTGACCTTTCGGAAAGTATGTTTATTTATTGTACATGTACTCAATTCCTGGTAGCAGCTCCTTTTGCTTTAATTACTGCCTCGATTCAGTGTGGCGTGGAGGTGATCAGTCTGTGGCACTGCTGAGGTGATACGGAATCCCAGGTTTCTTTGACATTGGCCTTCAGCTCATCTGCATCTTTTTGGTCTCTTGTTTCTCATTTTCCTCTTGATAATAAACATAGATTTTCTATGGGGGTTCAGATCTGGTGAGTTTGCTGACCAGTCAAGCACACCAACACCATGATCATTTAAACAGCTTGTAGTGCTTTTGGTAGTGTGCCAGGTGCCAAATCCTGCTGGAAATGAAATCAGCATCTTTAAAAAGCTGGTCAGCAGAAGGAAGCATAAAGTGCCCTAACGTTCTTGCCCAACTTCTTTTTTTTTTTTTTAAGTGGACCAACACCAGGAGATGACATTGCACCCCAAATCATCATAGTCAGTGAAAACTTAACACTGGACTTTGAACAACTTGAGCTACTAGCTTTCCCAACCTTCCTCCAGACTCTAGGACCTTAGTTTTCAAATGAAATACAAGTCCAGGTCTTCTTCTCTTTAGCCCAGGTAAGACGCCACTGACGTTGTCTGTGGTTCAATAGTGGCTTAACAAGAGGAATACGGCAACTATAGACAAATTCCTTGACATGTCTCTGTGTAGTGGCTCTTGATGCCTTGACCCCAGCCTCATTCCATTCCTTGTGAAGTGCACACAAATTCTTGAATGGATTTTGCTTTGAAGAGCAAGGCTCAAGGCTCAAGGCTCAAGGCTGTGGTTCCCTCGGTTGGTTGTGCATCTTTTCCTTTCACATTTTTTCCTCCACTCAACTTTCTGTTAACGTGCTTGTATGCAGAAGTCTGTGAATAGCAGCTTCTTTAGCAATGAAGGTTTGTGGCTTCCCCTCTTTGTGAAGGGTGTTAATGATTGTCTTCTGGACAACTGTCAGATCAGCAGTCTTCTCCATGATTGTGTAGCCCATTGAACCAAACTGAGAGACCATTTTGAAGCCTAAAGAAACCTTTGCAGGTGTTTTTGAGTTGATTAGCTGATTGGCATGGCACCATATTCTAATTTGTTGAGATTGAAGGGTTTTTGTTAAATGTGAGCTAAAATCATCACAATTAAAAGAACCAAAGACTTAAACTACTTCCGTCTGTGTGCATTGAATTTATTTCATACACAAGTTTTACAATTTGAGTTCACTAAAATAAATTAACTTTAGGGCTTCTGCTGCCTAAAAATCATTGCAATGCTTATATTATTTTTCTTTTTTTCTTTTCCATGTGTATTCTTTTTCTCCTGCTCTAGTCCTGTCTCCACCCCCTGTCCTGGCATTGGATTATTATTTGATTGTTTTCACCAGTTCTGTTACCCATTTTTATTAGTTTGTTTGTAAAAGCCCCACCATTTGCAGTTGAGTCTTAAATGACATATTATACTACAACTTGTGTACTCTACTGCAGAAGGGTATCATTGGCTCACATTGAACATTAAATGCGATGCTGCTAGCTTTTGCAGAAACAATCAAAAATGGATTTCCTCATTTGAATGTTTTAGGTCAATAATGTTATCTTGTACACACAGACATGACCTCAGTCACCATCAAATAGAGGTTTAAATGTCTACATAGGAGACTTTTTCAATCCAAAAAAAAAATAAGTTGTAGCCTGGTAGCCTCTCTGCATATCAGCGACTGTTGAGTGCATGAAGTGTCAATAATTCCAGACGTCAGTTTATATGCATATTATCTAGGTTCTTCTAGAAGAAGTGCATTTCGGCTAGTTGAAATTTTCAATGTAAACATAGAACTCGCACGGTTTATACGAAAAATTGGTGTTAAATAGTGAATAAGTTTGCAGTTTGGGAAATTGTGTTCTATTGTGCAGAGGGACACAATATGGATGAAAGTTTGTGAACACTGTCATAATAATCTCCACTCTTTTAGGAAGATTTTTTATTAGATTTTACAGTGTGGTTGTAGAGACATTTAGTTACAAGGATGGTTCTAATGAAAGCGGTCTGGGGTGCAGTCAGCATTCCAGTTCATCTCGAAGAGGTTCAATAGGATCAAGTTTAGAGCTTTTGAGATCTTCCAATCCAACCCATGTAAAAGATATGTTCATAGTGCAGGCTTTGTGCACAGGGGCTTCATGTTGGAACAGGCTTGGGTGTCTTAGTTGTAAAATGAAGGAAAATTGTATTCTACCGCATCTAAAGACATCCTATGCAATTGTGTGCCTTCAACTTTGTGGTTGCAGTTTGGTGTCGAACCACAAAAATGGCTGTGAAAATTAGGTGTCTCAATACTTTTGTCCATATGTTTATATTGTGCTATTTGTGTTGAACAAAATTTGTGCTGTAGCACACAGCATGTTTTTAGGTTCTCTGCTTCAGACTTATTTGTTGTAGAAAGTAAATATCACACACGTTGCAAAATTTTGCTCATATGCCTCAAAGTTTGAAAGGTGAAAAAAGAAATAGTTAATCCTCAAATAAGGGCAGTGCTAATTTCCAGGATTTAAAACTAACCGTATGAACTCCATACCATCTTGCGAAAGACTTACATTCTCAGTAGCAGCAGTTTTTTCACTCAAGTGGTGTCCCATCATCCCTTAATCCCAAGTGCACTTGCCGCATCTTCTCACTTCACATTTCCATAAATCCCTGCCCTCACCACCTTCACTTCTCCACCACTTGTTTTGCCCCCGTCACTGCAAATCGACAAGTTTAATTAAAAATGAATGACCTCTAGCTGGAACTGGATTTAGTCCTCTGACTTGTTGAAAACCATTGAGAGAGAGAGAGAGAGAGAGAGAGAGAGAGAGAGAGAGAGAGAGAGAGAGAGAGAGAGAGAGAGAGAGAGAGAGAGTGAAAAAAGACAAAAGGAGAGAGTAAAAACAGTATGTATGGTCCTGTCAAGTAGACAGTAAATCTGTACTGCTACACAAACTGCACATTGACTACTTTAAAATATATCCAAGTTGCATTTCTACAGTATTGTCCCATGAGAATTTATATTAAAATGGTTGCTGGAATGTGTGTGTGTGTGTGTGTGTGTGTGTGTGTATGTATATATATATATATATAAAGAGAGAGAGAGAGAGACAGAGAGAGATAGAGAAAGAGAGAGAGAGAGAGAGAGAGAGAGAGAGAGAGAGAGAGAGAGAGAGAGTCATGAAACATACATTCGACTATAAATTATTCTGCATGATTACTGGATAATATAAAGCCTTCAGTTATTTTATATATGGGTAATTTGATCTCTATTCTTTAAATTATACACAGATGCTATGAGTCATTTTTTTCATGAATTTGAATAAATACTTATGAGAGACAGATTTTTTGTGTTTAAGCTGTTGGTGCCATTTTTCATTATATTTTATTTTCTCTAATTTATCAAATTTGTCTTGTATATTTAGCAAACTAAATTCACCATGCAAAAATCCTCCATTTGGCTCAGTTAGGTCATTTAAGAAATGTTAACAATAGCTGTCTCACTTTTATAGGCGACTCTAACTGTATGGTTCTATGGTTGCAGTTTTTTATGAGGCGGCACATTCATGTATAATTTTGTTATAACTGACTGGAAGTACTCCTTAATGTTCACCAATTTTTACTAATTACACCACAATTATGTATTGAAACAGACCATAATACAAGATAATTTATAGGTATACATTAGATGAGGAAGAGGTTTTTTTATACAAATATATTTACAATCATTGGATGTCAACTCATCTTGAGCAAACACTTTATCCTGCTCAGGCTGGCAGTGAATCTTTCTATCTTGCCAATACTTGCTGAGAGACAGAAAAACCTCGAGGGTGGACATCGTGAATACATCACAAACTCCATACAGCAGTTAACCCGCTGAAAGTTTTGGGAGGTGGGAAGAAACCGGAGAGCCCATAGAAAACCCACACTGGCACAAGAAGAATATGCGAAATGTAAGAACATGCTGTAATGTGAGCTTATGATTGAACCAAGGACCAGAAGCAGTGATGTGGCAAGAACGATTACCTTGAGCATCTGTGAGCAAATGTGAGGCACATTCTGTACAGAAGCATATAAGTGAGTTTAGACGATAGTAGGCGTAGCAGGGTCAACCATGGCTCATTTACAGCATAACAGAATGTGCACAACAAACATCAAGCCGAGCGAAGGGTATTTATAAAAACAGAACAACCATAGTAACGAGTAAATTTACATTTAAAGTGGGGATATTGTGATTATCGTGTGCCAGTAGTGTTTCCTTCATTTTCCTTCAGCTGAAAAGTGACACAAATCCTCCTCAATTTAAGAAGCTGTCCAAAAATCAGCAGCATTATCTCCATCGCATGAGAGATGCACATTATTTGCATAATCAAATGCGAATTGGCTGCAAATCAACAAGTGAGTACAACTCAATTGAAGCTGGGGACCGCTTTGTGAAGAGTTAGCAACAAACAACACAAAATAAAAAAATGAAAAATGTCCTAAGAAAGTTACTGTCTCTGCCAAAAAGAGGCAAATTAATTTCTTTATGTGTTCCTCAAACAAAATGTCCTACTTCAGATTTGCTAAATGTTTCTTTAAATCTTGATGGTCAGATTTGCAACCTATTGTTAATATACAGATTAGCAGAATTGTTGATTTTTGCTAAGGTTTGAAAGAACAACAGGCTCACTGATGACTACATGTATTGATCTGTAAAAAAAAAAAAACCCTGTATTTGTTGAGCATGTTTTAAACTAGCTAATTTAACCAAGAATGCTGACATTTCTTTATAAACTGCCCAGGCTTGCATCTAAGTAGGCTATGGTTAACAAATATTAGCATAAACTCAGCACTTGGAAACACACTGCTGCTCTCAGAGGTGAAAATTTCCATATTTTTAGTCAGATTCACAATTTTTGAAGTTTGAGTAAGCTAATGAACATTTATACCACACTATTACTACATTGTTTAAACTTGATTGAGTAGAAACTGATATACATCCACAGATTAGACATTAAATCTGTCTGTAACATGACAGGTTTATATCAACATGCTCTTTTCAATATGATTTGTTTCTATAGCAGCAAAATAATTCACACAGACCTGTATTACAGACACAATATCTTGGTGCAGTACCAAACAATTTTGTTGTCATCATTGATGACTTCAATTCCTTATCAGATTTTCTGTCCAAACACATTCTCTCTCAAATCTGAAATGTCCCAACGCTAACATTATAAAAATCACTTTGCCAAAGTCACTGTTGTTAGCCTGAGCTCGGAGGTTAGCTAAACACTATTGGCTATTTCAAAAAAGCATAAGGAGCCTCTTAATGTGTCTCATAGTGACTTCCTGTTTTAGTGTAAATTACATCAACGAATAATATGGTGCATTTTTAGGGCAGCTCACAAAGACTTTTTAGCATTTCTGGTAGGAGACCCAAGTGTTAACATGTTGTAACAGTTAATACGTTTCACAGTAATTTGATAAGTTGTATGCATAGAGTAAATTCTACATACTCTGTATATTGTGGTATTACTTAATTTGTATTGTCTTTATAGTCTCGCACTGTCTGTTTATGGGGAGGTGGTAGCTCAGTGGTTAAGGCATTGGGCTTTGGATCAGAAGATCACAGGTTCAAGTCCCACCACCACCAAGCTGCCACTGCTGGGCCCTTGAGCAAAAGCCCTAAAACCCTCCCCTGCTGAGTTGTATCAAGAGCGAGTTGTAAGTCGCCCTTGATAAGGGCGTCTGCCAAATGCCGCAAATGTAAATGTATAGTTTCGTCTAGTCTACGCTAAATATATAGCGTTATAAACGTCTGTACTTTTGAGAGTTACCAACAGCTGGAACCAAATTCATCAAAATGTCAACACACTTAGACAATAAACCTGATTCTGATTCTGATATAAGAGAGAGCGACTGGTGAGGGATATGGTGTCCTTTCCTGTTAGGATATATTTATTAGGGTGAAAAAGAAGAAGGGTGTCAGAGTGGCAAAGCAATGTCGAAGCTGTTCTGTTTATAGACTTCTACAGCGCTTTTACAAGATCATTACAAATCACACTTTGACACCGATCTAATAAACTTGAAATTATGTATATAGACAGTACAATGATGACACTTATTGAATCGTAGGCTACAACAAAATTTAGTATAGAAGAATAAACCGTCAGCTGCATGTTGTTAAACAAATTAAGCCAAATGAATCACGCTATGGCAATTGGCATTTTTATGTGTACTGAAAAATCGTGAAAGTTCAAACACAGGTTTTCACTTCTCCAACTGTGAAACGAACATATGGCGTAACAGTATTAAATAACTCAAACTCTGTTGGCCGACAAAAAGGATTGCATTTGTATAGCTTGCTAGCTTGCTCCAGTTCCTTCTCTATTTGTTTCCATGCAGTATCTTTCTTGACAGGATCATAGTTGCAACTTAAGGACATGTCGAACGAGCAAGACCTCTGCTGCCACACCTCAACAAGATTTTCCTCCTCACTTTTTTTAGCTGTTTTTTTATCCACAGTATTTAGGTTTTAGCGCAATGTTTCGTTGATGGATGTGTTGAATTTTTATTGGCTAGTCGGTAGACACAGCAAATACATTGTTAGATGGTAATTTAGAGCGACGTACAAAAGTGCTTTGAGCCTCCAGCAATGAATAAATCTTCATTGGTATGCTAGATTACTTAATATAAATTAGGCTATAACTCTTCATTTTTACAATGCAAACTTGGAAAGTGCTAATTTACGTGTTTCTGGAAGAGGTGGGTCTTCAGCCGTCGCTTAAATATAACAAGACCGTCACAATTTAAAACCTTTCTCACTACACGGTGTACGAACACCATTTATTACCGGCTTACCTTGCACATCTTTTATCTGGGACAGCCAAAAAGTCCTACAATGCAGACTTTAATGGATGCTATAACAAAAGTTATAAAATGACCTAATAGGTGTGGTTTTAAAAATGTTACTGTTGTCAAAGATTTTGTGGTAAAAAAAAAGGAATAAGCTACATCCTAATGTGCTGTTATTGGGAAATTTTCAGGGTTGTATCGGTTTGGCTTCACAATATATCACTATTAGGATTATTTATTAGCAAATACGAGGCCATATTTAATTAGCTACATCAGTCTTGCTCCATTCCTTCCCCTCTTACTTTTCAATTTGATTCCTGTCGTGCTCATTCCGCTAAGTGATTCTCGTCTTCGTTTAGTCACGATGATGTCACACCCCTCATGACTCTGCGGTTTCAGTAATCAAACGCTGTCAATCACATTAAGGTCAACAGATGGATGCTTTTATAAGGGGACTCACGATGTGAATATTAAACTAAAAATCTTCAAAATGAAGAAAAAATAATGGCTATACATAAATCTAAAGGTTAATCCATACCCATCTTTTAGAATGTATCAACTTCGCTAGTAATTGGATTACTTATGTGATTTGTCAGAGGTAAGACTCAAAAATTATTGAAAAATAAAAAAAAAATAGACAGACGGCAGCTTTTAATCTTCACATTCTCTCACTCTTTTACTTTCTCTCTCTTTTTCCGTGCTGTCTGTCAGCCTCTGTTCAGAGAAGTTTTTTATCCTTCTTTAGAGTTTTTTTTTTTTGGCAGACGACAGCTTTCCAGTCGGAGACAGGCTTCTGTCATCATGTAATTATGAGGACGCGTGCTAACAAAGGAGGTCTCGCTTTATTCACTGCTCCCAAATCACAAATCTCAGCCAGGCGTGTTGAGTCACACGGATGTACAATGACAATATCTGGCTGCAATAATATATACAACAACTCGTCAGCTAGAGCTAAGAAAACTTTTTTTACGATTATTGCCAAAAAAGCTCTTTTTTTTTCTATATACTGTGTATGTGTGTATATACAAAAACTTCTAAAAGATCTATCTATCTATCTATCTATCTATCTATCTATCTATCTATCTATCTATCTATCTATCTATCTATACATACATACATACATACATACATACATACATACATACATACATACATACATACATACTTACATACATACAAATGAATACACCGACCAGGCATAACATCATGGCACCTGTTAGTGGGTGGGATTTTATTAGGCAGCAAAGTTGAAAGTCCTCAAAGTTAATGTGTTAAAAGCCGGAAAAATTGGTGAGTGCAAGGATTTGAGAGATTTTGGCGACAGCTAAATTGACGTCTGGATCAGGGCATCTCCAAAACTGCAGCTCTTGTGAGACGTTCTCGGTTTACAGTGGTCAGTATCTATCAAAAGTTCTCCAAACAGGGAACAGTGGTGAACCGTCGACAGGATAATGTGCGGCCGAAGCTCATTGATGCATGTGGGTACCGAAGGCTGGTCCGTGTGGTCCGATCCAACAGATGAGCTCAAAAATTTAAAGAAGTTCATGCTGTTATTACTCAGTGGGTCTTGACTATTTTGGCAGCAAAAGGGGCCCCAAGACAATATTATGCAGGTGGTCAAAATGTTATGCATCGTATTGCATTAAAGATGTAACAAATGTAACAATTATGTTGTTTTTTCTGTATTTATATTTCAAAAACCTGCAATTTCATACAGTTGTGTAAACTTTTAATATCCACTGTATCAGCAATATGATGACTGTTGTATAACTGGCTATCCTGAGCATATATCTTTTCTTGGGTCTGTTTACTTTTTCTCCATAAAACAATTCTTCCGCAGGGACAGACACAGAAGTGAGGGAAAAATCTTTCTGAACCAGTGCTGCGATTAAGCCCATTTGCAGGCTCTCGAGGCTCGTTAAAATACATTTACAGTGGTATTCGAATGTGGAGTAAGGCATGGCACCTGTAGGTGGGTGGGATTTTATTAGGCAGCAAAGTTGAAAGTCCTCAAAGTTAATGTGTTAAAAGCTGGAAAAATTGGTGAATGCAAGGATTTGAGCGATTTTGGCGAGGGCCAAATTGACGTCTGGATCAAAGCATCTCCAAAACTGCAGCTCTTGTAAAATGTTCCCGGTTTGCAGTGGTCAGTATCTATCAAAAGTTCTCCAAGCAGGAAACAGTGGTGAACCGGCGACAGGATAATGTGCGGCCGAAGCTCATTGATGCATGTGGGTACCGAAGGCTGGTCCGTGTGGTCCAATCCAACAGACGAGCTTCTGTAGCTCAAAATTCTGAAGAAGTTCATGCTGTTATTATTCAGTGGGGCTTGACTATTTTGGCAGCAAAAGGGGGCCCAAGACAATATTATGCAGGGGGTCATAATGTTATGCATCTTATTGCATTAAAGATAACAAATGTAACAATTATGTTGTTTTTTCTGTATTTATATTTCAAAAACCTGCAATTTCATACAGTTGTGTAAACTTTTAATATCCACTGTATCAGCAATATGATGACTGTTGTATAACTGGCTATCCTGAGCATATATCTTTTTTTTGGGTCTGTTTACTTTTTCTTCATAAAACAATTCTTCCGCAGGGACAGACACAGAAGTGAGGGAAAAATCTTTCTGAACCAGTGCTGCGATTAAGCCCATTTGCAGGCTCTCGAGGCTCGTTAAAATACATTTACAGTGGTATTCGAATGTGGAGTAAGGTCTGCACAGAATGCAAGATGGACTGAGTTTTATGGGGAGATAAAAAAAAAAAAATAAGTGCAGAACACACACAATGGGTGGTTATATTTTTGCCAACATTGATTTTATTTTTTTTTTACTTTAGTCTGTTCTATAAAGAGCTAGTAGGGAAGTCCACAAATGTAACCCTAGCATATGGAGGAGCTTCTGCAGCTCTCAGATGACACCTATTACACTGAAACTACAGACAGAATGAATTACTGTCCCCGTCATTATGATGCATGTGAGCATATTGGCAGCATAAAACACCGTTTAACTGGCTTGATGAAGCGTTCATAGTGTCCCGGTTGAAGATTTATATCAGGGACGTCATTTAGATTCGAGGAATTTATTTGAAAGCACGTTCATGAGTGTGCGCTCTCATTCTATATAAATTCGAGAAGTATATGGAATCCATTTAACCCCGCACAGGAGCAATTTCCAAAGGGTCACTTGAAATGTCGGTCTCACTCGAAGTCACAGCAGGAATCATTACATATCTTTGAAGTGTGAACGCACCTTCATACATCAAACGCAGCGTGGGTGTGTATCAGGAGCAGCCGAACCCTTCCGTTTAAAAGAGAGGAGCAAGAGCCAAGACGTCAATATCAAACCAACAAAAAGAGCGACAAAGGATATTTAGAGGAGATTCGGGACCTGAAGCCAAAGGCTTCCGAGGCTCATTGGTATGCAGCATGATGACAAGCTGAGATATTTATTAAGCTGGAGGAACAGAGTCTCCAATGTGGTCATTGTGACCACTCAGGAAAAAAATACTCAGTGGTAGCCTCTAGGGTGGGTTTTTTTGTTCCTTTAATTAAAGGAACATCAGGAAGGTACAGTCCACAATAGTTTGTAACTCTAAAGGGCACATTGAAATTAGACCTTGGAGAAAAAGCTGTTGCTATACTTATTCATGCTGTCAAGATAATGTAATACAAGCATTCCCACACATGCTATAATACATGGAGTATGCAGTATGTGCAGTGGGCATAGGGGTGCCACCATTGCATCCATTGCATGTAGTGTCGTTTTTCTTTTTTACCCCGTCCCAAAAAGGGGGTGAATACAATATCTTGAATACCCCTCAGCAAATATGGAGCTGCACCCCTGGCCCCAGTAAAGCATAGAAGTAGAAAAGTAGACATCAACTGGGTGTTTAGGAAATTAATCAACAGTGAGCCTTTATTTGTCACATATACATTAGAGTGAAATTCTTTTCTTCACATATTCCAGTTTGGTAAGATGCAGGGGACAAAGCACCTTGGAGCACAGAGGCGCTGTGTATATATTATTAGATGCTTCTCCAAAGCCCTCAAGCAAGGCCCTTTACCCAATACCTGCTCAGTTGTATAAATGTGATAAATGCACAGTAAGATAAATGCTCTGGACAAAAGCCTTTGTCAAATGTTGTAAATGTTAAAGTATTGCAAAAAGGAAACAAAGTGTACTATTTATTGATATATAATCTTTGCTCTCGTATGCTATAGAGAGTCTCAGCTATAAACAGCTTGTCATAATCCCAGCAAATTTACATACACACATATTCCTCCATCATTTAAGAGAAGATAAAAGAAGATTCCATCCTTAAATGTCAACCTGATGCTTCCAGCCATGCTTCCAATCCCAACCCCCAAAATGAACTAAATGACTCAAAAAAGTTCATTTATTTTGATGAACGAGATTCAAAATACTGAGTCACTAAAATAAGTCGATCTTCCCATCACTACTTTTTATACATCTGTGTCAAAATACACCAAAATACAACCTATTGTTGTTTCAAGATATTCAGAATTTTAAGATATAAAAGCAGAACCTCTGCTAAAGGGAATTTGACATATCTTGAGGCAGGGAAAAGGGTCTTGTTTAAGGATTTAGCCATAGGAGTAAATGCCATACCGTGATGTAATCTGACACTATGAAATCATATCCTTGTGCTTTATGATGCGACACGCATGTCAAGTATAACTACTTACACTAATTTATACTGATTTTAAGGTGGTTCAGGTAGGATTAAATTTTTAACAAAGCTGACATTTGAATGATTTCTGATGCTTTTTAAACCCCCTTTACCGTTCAAGATCTGGAAAAAAGTGCAAAGTGTCTTTTAAATGACAAATAAAAAACATCCAAATACAAATTAGCAGTTTGAAACTTGTTTTTAGTACTTAAAATTTTTTTTTTTATTCATATTAAATTTTTTTATTTTGTTTTTCAGACAAAAAATTTAAAACGAAAGACATGAAAGTTTCCACAATTGCATTAGTACGATTGGGAACTGATGTTAGTATTTAGAGGTCCAGGGTGCATGTGACTGGGTCCAGTTCATTTCAAGGGTGTTCAGTGGGGATGAGAAAGAAAAAAAAAGAGAGATGCTTTCTATTGTTCACATGGTTCAGGTAAGATTACGTCTTTAACAGTTAGCCGAATTCGACATTTGAATGATTTCCTATGCTGTTTAAACCCCGGTTAACATTTGCAGACAAAAACCTTGATTCATTCCAACTCCATTCTCTCTGTAGAATAAGAGGCATAGGATACCCCCTTCCCCTTGCAGTCTCTTCTTGAGCACAGATTAAGACTAACTATGGTCTTTTTGTGGGTTGAAATTTTGTCTAAAGGGCTCACACAAAGAAAATTGGAGGCCAGTGAAAGATTAATTCGTTTTCTTTGATCTAAGTTCATCCCTCGCCTACGTGCTGCCGTTCCCTCCATTCACACCCTCTATGTTTAAAATCTATTTCTGTACTTTTGCCTTTAAAGAGACTCACACAGCCCTTTTTTCTTTCATAATCAGCATGACCGAGCCACATTCTACTATGCACTCTTTTATTTCTTATTTTACTTCTTCATATCAGCCACTCAGTCTGGATACGAGTTTCCTTTTGTCACATGGTATAATGACATGCAGCCTACTGTCTGTGTATCTACCAGCACTATTAAAATTATATTAATATTAATAAATGAGTCATGGCTTAGGGAAAATATTATTGCAAAGAATGAACATTTTTACTTTGTCTTACCATTTTTTAGTTTCATGTACACTGTATGGACTTATCTACTGCATTTACACATCTGACCATCACATGACCAACATTGTTCTGAGAAGGCTTTTCATAGGAGCATTACTTTGATTACTCTGATGTTAGATATAGAGGGACTGGAGGCATATTAGTGGTCCAGTTCATCCCAAAAGTGTTCAGTGGGGTTGAGGTCAGGGCTCTGTGCTGGACACTCCGGCTCGTCCACTCCAACCTCGCCAAATTATGACTTCCTGTAGCACAGGGGGCATTCCAGGGGTGTTCCACTGAAGGGGAATTATAATGCCCAAGCAAATATACAGATTCTACACAACTGCGTTTCCAAATTTAAAAGTAGTATCACATATAGTTTGTGTGTGATGGCCAGGTATCAACAAACTTTAAGATATATAGTAATAACATTCTGGTATTTTAACATCCGTTTACACTTAATATAAAAAAAATATAATGTATGTTTAAAAGTTGGATTCTGGCATTGAGGACATTTTGACTGATATTCGAGGAATTAATTTCATACTATTTATAAAGACAGCATGTCCAGTATCTGTTGGTTGATGGCATCCATTGTGTGAGGATTCAAGTTTTAAAGACCTTGAATGGCTAAATGGGATTTGCTCATACATTGAATGCCACATTTTGATATGCTGTGTAACACATATAACGGATGTGTTTCTCCATAACTGAGGCCGATACAATTCACATCTCGATGCATATCCAACGATATATAAAAAATGATAGATACATAATGAAGATACCTAATAAAGCAGCTACTGATGCGATGCAGTGCAATCAGATTTAGATTTTATTCAACATATATACACTTTTATTTCTTCGGTTCAGACAGCAAATCATAAATTTATAAATATATATTATTCATACTTAAGTACCTTCTGACTTCTAACACGTGTCCCTTTCACAAACAGGCACAAAAAAATAAAAAATGTAATAGATTCTGACGTTATTTTCCATTTGTGTCTTCAGGAAGTTACAGCTCTACCTCTGCCATGTTAATCTGTATTCTATGTGACTATCAGGACACGCCTCGGTCTCTGTAGTGTTGTGATACGTCATAGTCACGTAGCAGCGAGAACGCGATCAAGAAACAGTTTAGCGGAGGAGGAATCAATCTACACATGAGTTATGGTTCACTTTCTAAATAATTTAAGTATAGCATATCTGTTAATAATAATATCAATAAATAACTTTTTAGCGATGAAAATATGTAAAGACGCACATTTTTTAAAAATCGATGCATCACATCGTTAACTTTTATGCCGATTCACTGATGCGAAAACGTGAGACAGGCAAAGGTCACGCGATCCTCAAACAGCAAAACGACTGATAAATAAAATCGTGAATGAGAAACCAAAACTAGATCAACACCAGGAAACGAAAAACATGAAACAAAAATAGGATAGTGATCGCTGTGAAAACGTGAAACACACATGGATACACACGAATATTTAAACACAAGCTAATGAACACGGAAGAGGGAACAGCTGTGAATGGGAAAACACAAGGACCAGTAATTAGACGTGAATTAAATAAATGAAATTACAAAGACGTGACAATGAAAACAAATACTCAGTGCATACGGACTTAAATCAAAACAAAAGCACATGACATCAGGGAATAGAATGCGGAATTCTGAAAGCGCTGTCTCTCTTTCTGCAAGCTGGCATGCTGTGCTCTGCACAAGGAGGAATATCTCTGACAATATACATATAACTAGAAAGAATATAGACTTCCATTGTTGAGCAGAAATATATTAATGAAGTATTTGTATTTTTTGAACCTAAGAAAAGGCTACTTTGATTGCATGTTGTGTTTTTATTCTCTGAATCTCCCCTTTCTTTTTGCCCCATGGCTTTCTTGTTTTAGCATGGCACAGTATTTTGCCCAATTCTTATTATGGTATGTCTGTAACAGTTTCTCCCGCAGCATCCTTGAGGTTTGATCCTTAATACTTTGTTCATTATTATTAATACTGTTATCAGATTGCACAAAACAAAACGTTGAACATTTCATTTATCTTGCTATGTGTACTACAGCTATAGATTCAGGGTTTCTAGTGTTAGAATATATGTGACGAGGTTATTGGTTTTTCCGGATGGATTTGTACAAATGTCACCCGAAAGCTTTTCATATAGAAGACGGATGGATGCAGGAGAATGGACAGATATGAAATCAGGACTACTGTAGAAAGAGCAGGGGAAATGCTAAACAATGCAGCTTTCCTGCACCAGTAACTGATAATCACCATCCCTGAGACCTGGAGAAAGATGCAGAGGGGTGAAGAAAAAAAAAAGTCAACTTTACTTTAGAGTCCAGTGCCTCAGGTTGATTAGGTTTATTTAAAAATGTTTGCAGCCTGATGCTTTATTCATTAGTAAGTTATCATTTCTGATCACGCTGCATGCTTGGTGTCATATATTAATATTTATTACATATGATGCTTCTTCTTTAAATTCTATTTTCATGCTTTTTTTGTTTGTTTGTTTTTCGCTGCCATAATGCTGCTGAATGCTTAATTCAGGAACTTAAAAGAAAAATACAAATGTACTGAAATGGCAAAGGAGATGTTTGTTTAGCATGTTTGGAAGGAGTCTCCAGTGCCAACACAAACTTTTTCTCAACAGAGCAGTTTCTCTTAAACTCTCTCTTTGACTTTCTCTATAAGAATTTGCAGCTTTATCTTTGAAATAGCGATGAAAATATGAACTAAAAAAAAAAAAAAAAACGCTGAGAGATGATATTTCCTGATGATATAAATGATGAAAACTAATTTTTTGATTATACCACAACATGTCCACTGTACCCCTCCCTGCCAGCAGAGGTCAGTGTCTCTAGAATCCCAGTCAGTTGCTTAATTGTTTTTCCATTACCTGTTTAATGACTATAATTTTTTATTATGATTGTGTAGAGTTGGCATATCCGATTTTCTACTAAACATAAAAATGATTCAAAAGTGTGACATACTGTACTGTCTCTTACTTTTAATGATACAAGAAAATATTAATGTTGGAATATTGTTGTTATATTTGAAAAAGGACAGATGTGCTATTAATGGAAAATACTCAGGAATAGTGTCAATTGTAACCAGAGGTGTGGAGTACTTAAAAAACATAGCTGAGTTCATTACAAGTTAAATGTCACCAATTCCATTATGACTTGGATAAAAGTGTTGGAGTATCTGATTTGAACAGTACTTGAGTATTTGACTCATACTGAACAAAAGATCAAAAATGCACAAGTGCAACACCAAGCCACATGTTAGGGAAAAGCCACTAAAATACAAATCGAATTGTTCACCTCAACACTGCATTAACCATCAACACAACAGTGTCTTCAATATGCCAGAATGAAAGAAAGATTGAACAAGTCGGCCATAAGAAATGATAAAGTAGTAACTTTCAACAAAGTGTCTTCAATAAACAAATATAATTACAGTCTCATGTCACAAAGAAGAAAAAACCCATAATTTTAGATTATTTACTATTAAAATTAAATTAAATCAAATATTCAGGGCTGACTGTGATTTGATGCACTGCACAGTCCCTGAGAGAAACAATATTCAATATTCAACAAAATTTTGTTCTCAAAGTTTTTGGAATTTATTTGAGCTCTTTTTTTAGACTGAAAATGAGGCCAGCGGTGCTAAAAAGCCACTCACAGGCAACATTAAGGCAATGACTATTACCAATTACATGTCGCACATCTGTTGATGTCATTAAGGTTCAACCTTAATGACATCAACAGATGTGCGACATGTAATTGGTAATAGTCATTGCCAACAAAATACAGTGGAGTAAAACATACATACCATAATTTCCGGACTATAAAGTGCACCATATATAAGCCGCAATGTCTACATTAATGTACTTTACACAGGCTTTAACGAAAGACACGAGCACACGGTGTAACGGGTGAAATATGTTGCGCTTCCTTTAGGAGCATAGTGGTATTTTGGAAATAGCCTGCCACTGCATGTGTTCAAGACGAGGATTATGTCCTTATTATTTTCTGATGCTCATTTCTAAATTTCTTTGACTAACCCGTGATGCTGTTGCCAAGAAATATAAAAAAGCATGAGTTTTGGAAACCTGTCTGTGGTTATATGATTTCTGTTGTAACTGGAGTTAGCGAGCTCTCCCTTCACCCAGACTCAATGCGCTACAACGGCTTGTATCTAAACAGAAGCCGACCAAGAAAGTCATTGTTCACTGTCTTCCTCCTTCCTTTCACAACTACTTCTCTCGGGAGTTTATCTTTTGGCATCGAGGTGCGTTTTTTTTTTCATTTCCGTTCGGAAATTTCATTGGTCTAATGTTATGTCGCTCAGTTTTTTGGCTTAAAGTTTGTGAAACCGGGAAAAACCAAGGAAAAATTCACAAATAAGCCGGTTTCGTTGTTTAAGCCGCAGGGTTCAAAACGTGGGAAGAAATTAGCGGCTTATAGTCTGAAAAATACGGTATATCGGATCATAAATGAGTTGAATAGAAAGTAAACTTGCTTATATTTTTCTTGCTTTTACATCAAAATAAGATTACCTAAGTACAATAACAAAGTACATACACTTGAATACTTTTCTCCACTGATTGTAACTAAGAGGTCTGTTAGATGAAGCGAGGTGTGCATACAAGAAATAATTATGAAATATAAGTACACTAACCTCAAAATCGAGACTATTCAAGCTTACAAAGAGCTGTAAAATTGCAGATTGTGTAAATGCCTATGCTTTTAAAGGTCACGTTATGCTGAGGTAAATGCTTTTAAAGGCTCTCAATGAGAATAAACATACACTATATGGACAAATTTATATAGAGACATCCTTATTTGCACTTATAAGAACCTCCACACTACTGGGAAGATTCTAGAGTGTTATTGTGAAAATCTGTCAGGTACTGGTTTAGGAGGCCTGGGGTGCAATCAGCTTTCTAAAACATCCTATACATACTGTATTGTAGGTAACACTTTAAAGAATGAAGCACATATGGCTGGGAAAGTCAGGTGTTCCTGATCATTTTGTCCATTTAGCACAGAACTGCGAACATATTTCATGTAATTATATTGAATAAAACTGTTAATTAATTATATTCATGAATGCAAATGAATGGTTTGATTAAAAATCTAATTGAATAATATAACTAACAGTGTGTGAACATATATCAGGGCAGGAATAATAAATTGACATTGACAGAAATGTCGAATTTCATTTTCGTAGTCAACTAAATGAAATGCCCTTCTTTATTGTCTGTGCGTGTATATTATAAAAAATAATGAAACAAAAAGATAAAAATTGGGAATAAAATCAATCAGGAGGAAGGTCACCTTCGCAGTGTGTCAGATTTATATTACTTTTCTATTGTATTGTAATGTATTGTATTGCAAGTAAACAGCTAAGAAAAAACAATCCATTTTGTAGATACCTAAAATAAAGTATTTATACAGTATATACCTGGTTAGCCAGTGACACATGCTACACAGCCCCTGCTTGACACTAACCAATCTGTTGTTGATTATTTTTTCTATAACCTCAATTCCCATATTTTTTATTAGTTTTTAATAAAGTTAGCATGCTGAAAAAAAAGATTGAGACTTGAAATGCCGCATTCAAGCATAACCAATATCCTGCTCGACCGAGTTCGTCTCAAACACTTCAACACGACCTCCATGCTGAAGTTTTTATTTCAAAGAACAGCACTGACTGTTGTATATGTGAGCTGAATGCATTCCAATGAGTGTTTAAAATACTGAATCCTTTTAACCCAATATTCTGGTATGGATATCCTTTTTCACTGTTCTGTCATTTGCTCTTTAAATAAAGGTAAAAGGGCCTTGTTCAAGGGCCCAAAAGTGGCAGCTTGGCGATACCCCGACCTTCCCATCAGTAACCCAGAATTTTAACTACTGAGATAACACCACCTAATAAAAAATAGCTGTGTGTTGTTTAAGGTCATTTATTAATACTAGTGTTCACATATTTGCTAAAATTAAACTTTAAATACAATATTAATAAATAATAAAAGTGCTAAAGGAATACATAATTCACAGTTGCCACAAAGTTGTTAATTGCACTATTTACTCAAGGACTAGATAAATACAAATTTATTATCTGACTATTTAAAGAAAAAGTGAAAAAAATTATAACATACAAAAAAATATTTTTGAGAAATTTTGTGGACACCTGGATATAAGATTTATATGTGCTTTTTGAGCATCCTATTTCACATTTAGCCTCAATTTGCTCTTATAATAACCTCCATTCTTCTGGAAAGATGATCCACTAAATATTGAAGGGTGGTTGTGGAGATTTTAGGCGGCCTGGAGACTCCAACTTCATATATTTATGGAGCTGACTTTAAACTTTTAAGGAGGTTCGCCATCATTGAAGATTTTGGAGTTTGCTAGTTTAATTGAAGGGATAATGAAATGCTAGCACATCCAAAAACACCCAATACAATTGTGTGACTTCAACTTTGTTGGTGGAAAAATTTTAGAAGCTTTTCTGGATACGAGGATTAGATACACATATGCCTAGAAAAGTCAGGTGTCCCAATACTTTTGGGACTTTAGTTTTATGTGTCTTACGTTCAAACGGCTCCTACATGTTGCTCCGCACAACTGATGATTAAAAATTTCTCTTTTTTGTGTCTTGGTGCTTTTTGTCCCCTCAGAGATTCGGGAAGCGTTTAAGGTGTTTGATCGTGATGGGAACGGCTTTATTTCTAAGCAAGAGCTGGGCATGGCCATGCGCTCTCTGGGCTACATGCCCAATGAGGTGGAGCTGGAGGTCATCATCCAGAGACTGGACATGGATGGTGAGGCAAAGCATATAAAAAATGGTGTCCCAAACAGTCTCCACTGGTATTAGTGCTCATATTTGTTTCATAAATTGCCTGATCTACTGCCTGTCCTTGACCAATTTTAGTCAAAGTGCTTTTCAGAGTACTTTGTTGTTCGCCAGGTTCAATAAAATCATTACCCGCAACTGCCATCTTGATAGCAACTAGCCATATATTATTTTTTCTAAAAGGAATTTAAAAGGCAAAATTACATGTCTGAATTTTATAGCCTTCTATAAACATCATTACACTATTATTTACATACACAAATACTGACTGCACCTCTAATTACATTAACCTTTGAATTCTCTTTCAGTTTGCCTGTAGTGCTTAAATTATAGAATTAATTCTACTCAAACATTTCACTACCCCTCTCTCTCTCTCTCTCTTTCTGTCTCCTTTACTCATTCACTCACAGGAGATGGGCAAGTGGACTTTGAGGAGTTTGTGACACTCCTGGGGCCAAAGATCTCCGCAGCCGGAATGCCTGACAAGTTCAACGGCACCGATTTCGACTCTGTGTTCTGGAAGGTAATTACTATGTGACTTTGTCTTATTAAAACTGACATGATGCAGTGTGTTCTTCCATTCGTGTCTCCCGTAGTCACACACACACACCAAATCAGCTAAATCAGGAATGTACCTGCCCTCACACTTACTTTGCAATTTGGCATTAATTAAGCAGCTAACTTAAGCCTCCTGCTTGCATAAAAATTAGCACTTTTTTGTAGATGCTTAAAAGCAGAAGTTTGTGTGTGTGTGTGTGTGTGTGTGTGTGTGTGTGTGTGTGTGTGTGTGTGTAGAAGAGAGACACGAGTGGAAGACACACTTTATCATGTCAGTTTGTGCACAAAGCCAGCTCTATTAAGATCTGCTTTACATGAGTTGGAGTGAACAATCTTCTGCTATAGACAGTTGACCTCAACGCTATTGAACACCTTTGGAACAAAAATTTGAATCTTGACTGCACCCCAGTCTTTCTTACCTCACCTACATCAGTGCCAGACTTTACTAACATGAGACACAAATCTCCACAAGCATGCTCCAAAATCTGGTAATTACAAGTATTACAAGAGCAAATACAAACTACGTGTGGACTGGAATCTTCAAAAAGAACATTGTGATTGGTCTTAAGAAATTGGTAAACCATCATAAGACAAGTGGTACCTCAGTGGTAAAGGCTCTGGGTTATTAATCAAAAAAGTCAGTTGTTCTAGTATTGCCAAGCTGCCACACTTGGGCCCTTGAGCAAGGCCCCCAACCCTCTGTGCTACAGGGGAACTGTATCATAGTGGACCCTGGGTTGGGACCCCAACTTCCTTACATCAGTGGGATATAAGAGGAAAGAATTTCACTGGGCTGTAATGTACATGTGACAAGTAAAAAGCCTTTTTACCTCTTTCTTTTCTTTCTTATCAAACAAAAATGTGGAAATAAGTGCAAAACTTGTGCAAAAGGCCATGTAAAATGAAACATTTGATACAGTTGTTACATCAAGGAGACATCAAATCAGACAAAAACAGCATTTGTGTATGTTAATGTCTGTTATAAACCTATAACGTGTCCCTCTGAAACTGTGAACTTGTCTCTTTTTGATAGTGCGACATGCAGAAGCTCACTGTAGACGAGCTGAAGCGTCTGCTTTACGAGACCTTCTGCGATCACCTGACCATGAAAGACATCGAGACCATCATCATGACAGAGGAGAACCACATTGAGAATCCTGAGGACTGCCAAGTGGACATCGACTGTAAGATGATTCAAACGAAATCTGCCACTGTGAGCTGAATAAATGAGATGCTGAGATTTTTGTTGTCTTAGTTCGTCACAGGCACCATTGTTAGAAAAATAAAACCCTGGTGGTCATTTGCTGTACTGTCCTTTGATTTTTGTCTTCCTCTTTACTGTGTCTACTCAGCGGAGAGTCCGACACAACAGGTGAAACAGACGTGTGTAAGGAAGAGTCTGATCTGCGCCTTCGCCATCGCTTTCATCATCAGCGTCATGCTTATCGCAGCCAATCAGGTGCTCCGAAGCGGCATGAAATAACGTCGGCATCCAATCACAAACCTGCGAACATTCGACATTGACTGGAATCAGCACTGTAAAAAAAAAAAAAACTATTGCATTACATGAACCATAAGATTCAATTTGTAATTCATTTAATTGCAAATTTGTAATAAGTACTGAATCTGTTTTACACAGACCTTCAGCTGAATACAGTAAATGAGGGAAAAAAATATACAAAGGATTGAGAGAAAAAAAAAAAAAAAAGACTGTTTGATTGGATCCACATCCTGATCAGGTCATGCGACTTAAGAAACTTTCATTTCTCAATGGCCTGGATGTACCAGATGCATGGAAACCTCCAATCCAGGACCTTCCTCCTCCTTGTTCTCGTCCTCGTCTTCGTCCTCCTCCTTCAGTGCATGAAGTGATGAAGTGATGCATGGACTTCTAGTAGTCTTATAGCATCTGTCGTTCTATCTTTATGCCAGTGAAGGAGTCAAGGAGGTCTGATTTTTAAAGACTGGAAATATACCCTCTATAAAGCGTGCTGGTCCATGTGCATGACTACAAGGGCTGTTCAGGATATGCTCATGTTGTAAAATGTGTGTGTGGGTGTGTTATGTGTTGTTTATCAGTTTCTGTGCTTTCTTTCATGTTGCACTGAGCACATTGTAGTAATATTTCACACTGCCAAAGGGGGTGCAGCAGCCCTGAAGTCTTCTTATGGTGATGTAGGTTCTGTATTTCTTCTGGAACTGGGAACCAGACGTTGACAACCCTTAAGATTTGACTTAATTTGACTTAATAATGACAATTTGATCTCCTGTGCTTTATTTTCTCCTGACTGCAAAACTATGTCTTCATTGGACTTCACATTTAAGTCTGTCTTTAAATATTTAGCAATAACCTTACAACAGATTCTCTAGTTTAAGGTTTTGGAACTTTTTAGACTACCATTACATGGCCATTAGAAAACAAACAACCCGAAGGTTTTTTTTTTCACCAGGCTTTCAAAAAAACGTCACCTTTTTATTTTTTATTTTTAATAACAGTAGAAATAAGTCTTAACCAAATTTGAGAAAGATTCATTTCAATAAAATTATTTTGATGTGGAAGCAATAATTATGTTTACTCTTAAAACTAAAGTTTTTTCAATAGTTCTTTGTCAAGGTGTATGGTCCTGTAAAGAACCTTTAACATCCATAGAAACAAAAAAAAAGGTCATTTATACCCAATAATCTTAATTGTCAACCATATACAGTACAGCACATTTCTTTCAGGGCCAAGGTGCTACAAAAAAAACACAAGAATTAACACAGGATAAGACAAAAAATAGAACAAACAGATCTTTATACAGGACATTACATAGATTGCATGTATGCAACTTTGTGCAAACAACATTCAGTGCAACAACACAACACAACACAACAATGATGCAGCACCAACCAGTATACAGAGTATATATACAACTGTGAGATGTGCAAATAAATTGTCAATATAAATAATAACAATAATTATAATGATAATAAATACTGCACATGGAAACGTCTTATTATGATTTAGCAACAGGGATTTGTATTATAATATTAATAGCCCCGCCCCCACCCAAAGCAATTTACTAAATTGGACTAAAACGTTGGATAATTTTAAACAATGTGCATACTTGTTAGTTTTAATCATTTACTGGAAGGTTCTTTGAGCAACCAAAAATGGCTCTTCTATGGCATTGCTGTGAAAACTTCCTACTGAATTTTCCCGCTTTATTCTTACTACAGAGCAGTCAATTTTTTTTAACTGGGATTGGAATCAGTAAAGCAGCATTGACAAAATGCAAACTGTGTTTTTACTGTGTCTTGGCCACTTTGGTTTTAGATTGCAAACTTTCCCAAAAAATAGCACAAAGAAACTGTAAGGTGAAATGGGAAGACGAAAGATTGGGTCACACTCAGGATTTCAAGGTGTACAGCAATATGTTTGACTTGATCAAGACACGAAAGCAGCAGGATATAGATTGCTTTGAAAAGTTTGTACATCTCTCCTTGCACTCCAAGATATACATTATAGATGCCCAAAAGAGGTCACAATCTCAAGAGATGTTAACTGCAGGTTCTCCGTTTCTAGAAAAACGTAAAGCAGGTCTGGTTCAAGACATAAATCTTTATGTTTGGCCAGAAATGAAACATTTTTAAATGCGTTTTTGAAGATGAAAAAACCTATAACCTATCTATTGTTGCTTACAAATAATGGAGACTTATAGCATGCCAGTTTAGTCTTTGCACAGCCTGTTTCTACATCACACACTTGCTTTAAAAAAAACGCTATGAACTATGTCTCAAACTTGCTTGTCTGAGACATAACCAAAAGCTTTTTGATCCTTCAATAAATTTGTGTTGTGAAATTTTCCAGAACCGAACTAAACTAAAAAGTCTTCATTTAAAAAACATACCAGTAGCATTGATTTTCTTGTGTAGAGTATTCCTTTGTAAGTATTGATTAAGTAAATTACTAAGCATACCCATGACAAATGCCTTTCAGTTAGTGACACAAAACTTAATGAAATCTCAGACACCTCATGACAGCATGGTTAATTAGTGAAAGAGCATTGTAGCGAGAGGTAAACCTTCCAGTAATACAGCTCAGCCACCGCAGCTCATCAGCTCTAATTCTCCTTCCATTCCTTTTGTCCTAATCAAATAGAAAATCTTATAGGTCTTTTATGATTTTTTGCTTCAATGACAAAGAAATTTGTGTGTGTTTTATCAAAAAAAATACAATTTGACAGTATATATGACTCCAGAAACTCTCATTATTTTATGAGACGAAGCTGATCAATTAGGATTCATATTAGCGAACCCTTTATGTGCAAATTTCCACAAATAAGAAAAAAAAAATACAAATAAAATAACGAATAGCAAATGTCTAAATGTGTGAATGCTCCAAATGACTTAAAAATAAGTTTGTTATATACTTTAGCTTAGTGAAGGATGTCTTGTGTCTTTTTAGGCAAGTGTGTGATTATTTTACTATTCTGTTCAGCCACCAGTTGCCGGTTGGTTTTCTTTATTTGTTAGCAACAGTAGGCTCAAACTGTCAACATTACATGAGTGAGCAAGCACCAAACACCAAAAAAAAAAAACAATTCAACATTTTATTTTTCTGCAAATCACTATGCATAACCCAAGCGGTCAACCCTATGTACAGTAATAGTTTCCTCTCATTACTCACAACAACCTTTGCACTGCTGATGCATGATCATGTGTCAGAGATGACACAATACTAGATGGGTGCACTGAGTGCATCTTACCAACGATTTACTGTGATTTCAGGAAATGACTTTGAAAAGTTGCGACTGTCCAGACACAATGTATTATAGAAAAAAAAGATGCTATAGATATATAAAATAGATTCGATACATATTTTGAAATGTTATGTACTGAAAACCTATTGCAGTTTATTCACATCCTATTCGGAAATGTATTTCTGTATATTTAATCTCACGAGTGGGTTTAATCACCACCTGAACAAATCCACCCTGTTATTCATGATGTAGTAAGCTGTATGTCTGGGTTTGTTCATGACGCATTTCCTAGGCTTTTTAAATATTGCCTTGGGTAAGAGTGTGTGTGTGTGTGTAATTCAGTTTAGATTTTCTGTATATAGCAGGGGTACATCTTTGTGTTTCACTAGTAAATCTATTTTTTGCTAAATTTATGTGCAATGTGGCCCACTGACAGCATATAGATGTAAAAAGCAGCACACGGAAGTCCAAATTGCACGTACAAAATAGGTTCCATGTGGTTTTGGGGTTTTAGTGATCAGGAAAAACTTCTGCCTTACTAATTATTACCATGAATAGGATGGTCCAGAAGCCTGAATCCATGACTGAGCAACCAGAATTACAAAAAATAAAATCTAAAGTACATATTTTAAAAGATATATGCATTTACATGAACAGAAAGAAGAAAGAAAATGTCCAACTGGTTATTTTCTAATTACGACATTAACAACATCCTGAAGTGTAACAATTAGTTTTCTGCTCCTTTATTGGCATTAAAACAGTAATTAATCTTTTATGAAGACTTTCCTATGCTCAAGTAAAAAGCTTAACTGCTGACAATGGAGACTCCTGGCTTAAATAAACATCCATCAGAAATCTTTACAATATTTTTTTGAATTCTGTTTAAACATTACTGTAGATATGATCTGACTACAAGAAGAGCAATAATATGAACCTGTAATTTGTAGCTGGAACTGGAGTTGCTGCCATAGAAATTTCTAGAAAAGCATCAGCTCCAGCTTCTGACCGATCAAATACGAGAATCCAACAATGCTGTTGAATAATTATGTTATTTTATTCATTATACAAAGAGAGTGATAGGTAATAGTAGGTAACCTCCAAGCTTCATTGTTGATTAGTTATGTTTAGCAACTCTAATGACAAAAATAGCAGTCTTACTTAAGCAAGATACAGTAGCTAATAATATATACTAGGGCTGTCAATCAATTCAGATATTTAATCGCAATTATTCACAACTTAATTTGCATATTTTTATCTGTTCTTAGTGTACCTTTTCAAGTTTTTAATACTCTAATCAACATGGACATGCACAAAAATGGATGCATTATGCAAATGTATGTTTAATATTAGTGAAACCAAACTCAACATAGAGCATGAATGCAAAATATACTTGTAAATGTATTTAAAGTAATTATGGCATTTAAAATTACGTAAAACATCAGGACACCAAACTGAACTTTTGCCTTGTTTTTACACGGACGGTTTTGATTGCCGGATGTGTGCATCATGTGGATTTTTGTGCTTAATTTGAGACTTGGCGAATCAGTAAAACACATGTTTACTGATTAAAAATAATTTTCTGGTGGAGTTTATTATAATTTTTTATATCTAAGTAAAAAAATTACATCATGACTAAATGTGTGTTGCGTCGAAGGTTTAAATTTTGCCTCTTTTATATTTATTTAATTATATGCTTAATAAAAACGGTAAAGAAAAATGGCGCTGCATTAATCGCAGGTTATTAAAATTTGTGCCGTAAAAAATTATTTGCGTTAATGCGTTTTTAACACGCTACTTTTGACAGCCCTAATATAGACATTGTTTGATAATAAAGCTAGCTGGTATATTTAGCAGCCTTTATGATCAGTCGCATAATTTTACTCAACAAACAGTATCTGCTGGATTAGTTAAACTCTGACAGCAGAAACGGAAGTCAAAAAGCAACAGACTTTTAGACCTTACAGATTTCTTTAATTAATGATGTCAATGATGACTAATTCAATCAGAAATATTGATGAATAAAATCAATAAAATAATAGTCTTACTAAAATATGCAATATACCTGTGCGTAAAGGACATGATCACTATTTTTAAGCATAATTGAGTGAATTAGGGTAAAATAGAAAGCAGTGCTAATTAGGAAATGTGCTGCTGTGTTAGGAAAGAGGATGTTCATACTGCCATGTGGAGCTGTATAAAGATGAAAGAGGTGTATTAGTTCAGAGTAATTTCTGACATGTGGATGTTTGCCTAAGTATGTTGTGTGCATATATGTCAATCATTTTGGCAACAGATCAAATGTAGCTCAAGTACAGTGTGACCATGACTAGGAGGTGCTGTTTATAATGATGTTCAAATACACACAGATGTAAATGTGACTTTGTTTGTTAACGTGACTGTGTATGAATGTGTGAGGTAAAATTGTGAGTAACTGTGTGTAAATGTGACTGTGTGTGAATATGTGAGGTAAAATTGTACATTTAACTGTGTGTATGTGTGAGGTAAAATTGTGAATGTGACTGTGTGTGTGAATGCGACTGTGTAAATGTCAGAGGTAAAATTGTGAATGCGACTGTATGTGAATGTGTGAGGTAAAATTGTGAATGTGACTGTGTGTGTGAATGTGTGAGGTGAAATTGTGACTGTGTGTGAATGTGTGAGGTAAAACTGAATGTGACTGTGTGTGTGAATGTGTGAGGTGAAATTGTAAATGTAAGTGTGTATGTGAATGTTTGAGGTAAAACTGTGACTGTGTGTGAATGTGTGAGGTAAAACTGTGACTGTGTGTGAATGTGTGAGGTAAAACTGAATGTAACTGTGTGGAAATGCATGAGGTAGAACTGAATGCGACTGTGTGGAAATGTTTGACTGTGTGTGTGAATTTGTGAAGTAAAATTGTGAATGTGGCTGTGTGTGAATGTGTGAGGTAAAATTGTGAATGTGACTGTGTGAATGTGTGAGGTAAAATTGTGAATGTGACTGTGTATGAATGTGAGGTAAAATTGCAAATGTGACTGTGTGTGAATGCGACTGTGTGGGAATGCGTGAGGTAAAACTGTGAATGTGACTGTTATGTGTGAATGAGGTAACCTAAGGAAAACAGAGTTTTTTGTTTGGCTTTGTGTAAAAGTCTGAGGTAAAGTGGTAAATCTGAGAATGTTGTGTGTGAACACTGAGGTATATTTGGCAAATGTGTGAGTTTTTAATTAGGTAAAACAATTAATATGTAAATGTAAGAAAAAAGGTTTGGATAACAGCACCTCCAAAAAAAAAAAACCCTATGTGAAAAAAAAAAAAAAAAAAAAAAAAAAACTATGTGACATCTGCAAATTTCGACTATTAATTTATATTTTTTGATGGGTTGCATCATCTGTCCTATCACTGTTCCATATATGCTGGAGCTCATCCATCATTTGTTGAGGCAGTAAAAATCTGTGAGCTATCTGAGATTTCAAGGTGCCAGAGCTAATAAAAGAAAAAAGCCCAGTGGGATATTATTTTCTTATTGCACTTTAAAATACTATTATACACACGTTTAATGAATTCATATTGTCATTGGATCAATGATTATTGTACATATACTGTATATGTATATACTAACAGAGTTTTTCTAATATATAAATGTTTGTAGGTAATATATGTACATGTCCGAAATGATTATTTGCTCAAAAAATTGCAATATATACAGCGGGCCTAAGAGGTTTGGATGTACGGCTTATTGTTGTGTAGTTTTGTGGGATTAAAAAAAATACCAATGTTCGTCAAAGGCAGTGTTTGGTTTAAATATTTGAATACTTGAGATTAAAACTGTGCTGTATGTTGCTAATTTTTTATTTCCCCTACACAGAGTCATTTTTTGTTTATTTACTCAAAATTTTCTTCACTTTATTTTACAAAGATCATTTTAGATCTAATTTGCATCATACACTATTTTGCCAAAAGTATTGGGTCACCTGGTCATTAGTACTAGTATGTGATTTGTGAGCGTTGCATTCCACATTTAGTCCCAATTAACTCTTATAATTCCCTTCACTCTTCTGGGAAGGTGTTTCACTAGATTTCGGAGTGTTCTTGTGGATATTTGTGTTCATCAGCCAGCCACAAGGGTGTTACTAAAGGCCTGGGGTGCAGCAATCACATTCATCTCAAAAGGTGTTCAGTAGGGATGAGATCAGAGCTCTATAGCAGGCCACTCAAGATCTTCCTCTCCAAAGCATGTAAACCAGATCTTTAAGGAGCTCACTTTGTGCACAGGGGAATTACCATGCTGGAAAAGGTTTGGATTTCCAAGTTCAAGTGAATGCAAAATTCAATTATAGCGCCATCTAAAGACATCCTGTACAATTGAGTGCCTCCAGATTTGTGAAACAGTTCGGAAAAGAACCACATAGAGCAGGAAAGGTCAGGTGACCCAATACTTTTGGAAATATAGTATATGTATATTTGTATTGCTTTTTTTTATATCATAAACATATTCGTTAAGGCACATTCAACATGCTCTTAAGCTTGGGTAAATCTAATATGTAACATGTACGTGTTGGGTCCAGCCTGTAAAGTGTGTTTATTGCGTCTTCCTGTACTACTGTATCTGACAAGAATAAAAAGAAGGCCAGACAAAAAGGCCTTGTGCAGTGATATACACTTTTGTTATAACACAAAATAAAAAATGGGTTCAGGGTATTTTATATCTGGCACATTTCAACTCACTGTAAAAAAAAAAAGTATGAACTTTGGGGTACAGTCTATTTCTGAGGAACAAGCTAAATGTGATGTACATACAAAACAATACGCAACTCAGATGCACCCACACAAACCATCTATTTATACAATCTAATTCATAGGGTGACAACAATAAAATGGTGGCTCTGTTATGCTGCGAGGGGGGCATTTGTTTATTTTCTCAAATGGTTTGACATCAATTGTCTCCTTAATGCAAAGCATCACTCAAAATCAATACAAAGTACTTATTTTTGATCTTATTCCTATCATTACTATTCTGATGGGTGCGGTCTCTTTCAGGGTGACAACAACAGGCCCACCCCAACCCACAAGGTATGAGGGATTGCTGAATACTTTCATAAGGATGGTAATGATGTAAATCATGTTATGACCGCCACACTATATAGATCGCAACCCAACTGAAGACCTTTGAAACATTTCCAAAAAAGACCATTTCCAATCATAAATCATCAATCATAATCATCATAAAAACACAAAAACACAAAATCGCACAGACTTTGTTTGAACGAATTGAAGATATATGAAAAAATAATAATGGTGGTGATGATGACTGTGATTTTGACGATGATACTGTTTCACTGTTTTGAAACAGCAGTAATTTGGTATTCAGACCAGTTTGATAACAGCGACAGAAATGTCTATTGAAAGAACCAAAGGAGTCTCTGCACAGCGAATCAATATGAAAGTCAATTCAGTGAATGCTCAAAAACAATTATGTTGAATGTTTTCAGCAGAGACAATAAACCTGAAACCTTGCTTATCCCACCCATTACCTGGCTTCCTGTGTGGAGAAGCAATAAAACACAACAGGCTAGAAATCAAAGATTATAAGTGAATAGGAAATGTAAAATACAAGGTATTTTTTATACATACAACAAAAGAATAATATAATAAACTCTCTTGTGTTTGTTCATATTTTTTTTCCATCTTATATGGATTTGTAAAGTCCAAATTTAAAATGTTTACATAATCACAGATTTTCTTCAATGGTTCAAGTTACAACATTACAAGAATAGTGTTGTACTTTCTGCCACAATGAGTCAGAATCCTAGAGACTGGTGTTGATTTTCAGAAGTTGATGGTTACTGCACTTGAAGAATCTTTGCACAAGCATTTCACAAATCATAACTTGTTTTTTTTAAACTACAGGCTTAACATATTTGGTGTATGTAGGAAAACAACAACTCTACATCATCTTTTTTGCAAGATTTTTTTTTTAACAAATCCAGAGAGGATCTTCTGTACACAGGCAATTTCATATCAGGATACAAATTTGTGGCATTCAAAAAACATTTATCTTCTTTTGATGCTGCTCCATTGTTGAAATCGATTTGTTCTTCTGGTTGGTATTAAACTGGAAAGTAAATTTTTCTTTCATTTTCAGCTGCAAATTCAGTTTTAAAATAGATTGGTACAGTATTTCGAGCTAACCATGCTTCCATTCATCATTGAGCACCAGTACCAGCCCATGACAAGCATCCTAACAACATGATGCTCCCACCACCATGCTTCACCACAAGTATGGTGCTCTCTAATGACTAAGCACATTGAAACAACACACAAGGAACACAAAAGGACGAATTTTAACAAAGAATCTAGTCATAAATGGCCATGAAATATATTAATTTTAGGTCATTCAAAAGATAACTTGTTAAATATGTAGTATTTATTACCACTCCGATTATTCTGACACCCAACAGCAACCAATACACACCATTTCAGTTAATTTAATCACTGTATGTCAGTGGACTTATATTGCCATTGTTAGAGTCGTGTCAATTTTCTACAACTTTTCTTTTTCTACAACAATTTGTCCACACACAAGCCATTCAGATACTGGTTCAGTCTGGCAGGCCTGCCCATATAACTTTATTAAAGATCTACTGGAATGTTTTGGATCTTGTGTGAGCCTGGATATCACAATGCGTTGTTAATTAAAAGTACATTTTATTAATATATTTAATCAATTCATTTCCACATTTAAAGTTTCAGGATTATGTTTGGATTTGAGCAGTTTACCAGACAATACTAATACAGATTTCAGGAAAATCAATAATTCTGTCATAAATAGATTAATTAAACAATAGATTAATTAATAAAATAATTGAACTGAATTAATTATAAGATGAATAAACGGAGGCAAGGGCAATGAGATGGTTTTAATTAAACACATTGTTTTTTTTTTTTTTCACTTGTATTTAGCATCTGATTTGTGTAATCAATAGTGGTAGTTTCTGGCCAAACCTGCTGTGCACATGAGTGATATATTTTTACAAGGCAAATGGAGGTGACAGAGGTGCCAAGCGCTGACATGTTCTGTAACAATGAACCACAGCATCCATTAAACCAGTTCGTAATTACACGTATCGCGTGGAGGACGCTGCGACTTTGTCGAAGACAAAGCAGCAATCAGCGCTCAGGCACGGCCACGCAACAGATGTGGAAATTGCATCGGAACGTTTCCTCCGTTCACCTGATTTGAATGTAGATAACAGATGGAGTGGGATGCAGAGATTAGATTAATATTTGATGATGCATTAAGCTCCGACACTCCCATTTCTTTTTCGATCCATCTTGTTAGCATTTTCTTTCCTCTCCGCAATTATATTCTTCTGACTTTCAGTTACTACAGGATGGATTTTCTGCGGTGGGCTTCATCATGTTGGGATTGACGACATTGAGATTTACAGCAAAGTGATTTAGCCTTGCATTAGTTCATTCTAATTCATTATTGGTTCTATAGTAACAGCCAGAAAAAACATGGATTAAGAAAGAAGCTGTTATCTTAAAAAAAAAAGCTAACGTTTATGGAAGGAGTCTTTGGTATCATCATTTCAAAGGGAAAGCTGTAAATGAAAGTATCAGGTCTATGGGATAGGGGAGCTTTTTTGTTTTTAATAAACATTTTTGTCTTATAAACTTCAAGAAAGAAAATTAGGAAGCTGATAAAGGGAACACGTGTAAAACTAACATGAGCACCGTAGTGTGTAATTATGAGTAATGTCCTTTCTCCAGTCTTATACAGTCAATAGACGTTGTGGAACCAGGAGCTACTGAGCAACTAATAAAATAGCTGAGATCATCATAGATCCAACACCAACTCCTATATGTCAAAGTCTATAATTGTTCAAAGAAGCCCGATGTTAGAACTGTTCATGAAGTGGAATCTAAAGATACAAAAAATAAGAGCTTTCAGACTGAGCCACCACATTTCATAGTTCTTTTTAAACAGCTTAGTGATGATGCAACACCCTGCAGCCCTCTTTTATCCAATCCATGTTCAAACTTCTGGTTTGTACAGTGGGTAAGCAGTGGTGGACAGAAACACTTGGGGGAGCGGTGGCTTGGTGTTTAAGGTGCTGGGTTAATAATCAGAAGGATGAAGGTTCAAGCCTTGGCATCGGCAAGCTGCCTCTCTTTGGCCCTTGAGCAAGGCCCTAAACCCTCTGTGCTCTAGGGGGTGCTGGCTGACCATTTTCTCTGACCAAGTTTCAAACAAGCTGGCATATATAAAGAAAAGTATTTCACTGTGCTGTAATGCACAATATATGTGACGAAAGCTATTCTTTTTAATTGTAAATGTAATTTGGTATGGTACCTTAGTAGCTTTTTAGTAGGTTTGTGTGGTGAGCATGCATGAATACCATTGCATTGCTTATGGTTTTCTTTGAAACAACAGTACCTGCTGATGCAAGGTCTTCCTGAAGTTCTGCCCGAGTGGTTCTTGGCTCTTAGCCAACTCTCCTGATTATTCTTTGGACTCCTCGGACAGGGAGCTTACATGGAGCACCTGATCCTGGCCGGTTTATGATGAACTGATGCTTTTTCCATTTCTGAATAGTGGCCCCCACAGTGATCACAGAAACATTCAGCATTCTCCTATAACCCCATCAAAATGCTTTTCAACGATAAGATTACGAAGCTCTTGAGAGAGTTCTTTGCTTTAACCCATCATGAAATGTGTGTGCCTCCTGGGTAATGAGAAGCCTTTATAGGCCATCAATTAGGACTAAAGCAGCTGATATCAATTAGTACTAATAGGGGGCAGGGTTTATCTCTCTATACTAACAGGTTTAGTTGATCTCCTGGCTTTCTATGCCATTTTGCACCTTGTTATCTTCATGTGTTCAATACTTATTCCCTGTTTCATTTCACTTTATTATGACTTAACTTGTATACTTAAATGTTTTGATTTCTTTGTATGAATTCAATATTTGGCTTGATGGCTACATCTGGTGGAAATTAGAAATCTTATAAATCCCCTTACTAATAAAAAGAGCTGATGTGTCAAATACTTATTTTCCCCGCTGTATTATGCAGAATGTATACTGGTCAGCACTATTTTGTGTATCTGTTCTGTACTGTTTGGTTTTATGTTGTCTGTCTTGTTGTGTTGTTTGCCTTGTTCAGAATTTACCATATAGACACGTCCTGCTGTAGCCAGTGTTGCTGCTGCTGTTCTTGATGTTTCAGACTCGGAATCCGATTATAGATCACATATGTACAACTGGATCTAATTGTTAGTTTATTTAAAATGTAAACATTTTTGTTCCGTTTTTTTTGTTAGCAAGGCCACAGCTTCTAGACGATCGATATGCAAAGTCTGCTCATGCTTGCAACTCTTTAGCTCCACTCACGGCACGGCTTCAGGAGCTCGACTGTTTTCAGAGAGAAGGATAAAGCTGTATGTTTCTTTTATAAATCTGATTAAAAACTAATTATGCTTTACAGATCTAAAGGATGCAATACTACTCTATAGGTACTCAAGATATACATAAGATTAACTGAAACTGTGTGTGTTATGTCCTCTTTATATTGTTGTCATTTGGAGTTTGGCACGTTTTTTTTTCCCAGGAGTGCTCTATATACTTAACAGAAAAACGTTCCTCTTCAATGTAATTGAATAGCACTAGCCTGACATTAATTGAATTGAGAGAGACTGACAGAAAGAGAGACTAAGAAAAACAGCGTGACTGGCTAAAACCAAAAAAAATAAAAATCAGATCATTCAAGACAATAAGTACAGGTCTGTGTGTGTGTGTGTGTGTGTGTGTGTATGTATATGTGATATATATATATATATATATATATATATATCACATATACATACACACACACACACACACACACACACAGACCAAGATCTTGTGTGGCCTGTTATAGAGCTCCGATCTCATTCCTACTGAACACCTTTGGAATGGATTGGAATGCCGACTGCACCCCAGGTCTCCTCACCTACATCAGTACCTGCCTTTCATTATACCCTTGTGTCTGATAAACACAATATCCATAAGCACACTCTAAAATCTAGTGAAAATTCTTCCCAGAAGAGAGTGGAGGGAATTATAAGAGCACACTGGGACTAAATGTGGAATGCAATGCTCAAAAATCACATATCGTACTTATGACCAGGTGACCCAATACTTTTGGAACTATAGTGTATATATTTATACAGTATAATCTATGTGGCTTATGTCTTTCTTTGACTTGAGACCCCTAGGCCTTTAGGCAACTTTGTTCTATTCACCTATTCAGCTTTTCGAAAATCTCACTGTCTTGTCCATGTGTGCTCCACGTAGAAGGTTTTGTACATGCCTGCTCTGTTCAAGAAACCGACTTTATCTAACAAGAATAATCTAAACGATTGCTGCATGTTGCATACAAAGTAAGCTCTTTTCCAACCACCACCTGAATTGCGTTATGGGGTAAAGCGGTAATGGGAACTTTCTACACCAACACATGCTGGTTCTCACAGCAAGGGGCTCAGCATAGCACATTAACAAGCATCGGAATCCTTCTGCATAACTCGATGTTCCTCTGCCTATCGGCATCAATAATGATCAGACTCTGGCCCTTATTAATTATTCATGTGGGGTCACTCATATTTTAACCGTGACTCAATTAGATTTCAAGAGCCTTATTCCGGTCCAGACGGTGCGCTTTTGTAATTGACTCTGCACACTGAAGCTGCTTAAAGCTCGAAAGCTGGTCAGGGTTTATTTGGGTGATTTATGAGGAAGCCGAAGCACGTAGCGAGTAGTGATTGCGGGTCTTTAAGAGCAGACAAGTGTTCCGTGACTGTTCTACATGCGATGATTAACTTTCCTCATGGTGTCAACAAAAGACAAAGGCTACTGATGGAAAACGGGAGGAAAAGTGTTCAATGCTAATATGTACAGCAATTCACAAATCCTTTATAAGCATGTCAAATAATAGTAGTGTGAAATGTGAAAAGATCAGTGGGAGCATGATGTGATGCAGCTCACTGTAAAGTAGAATGACTGCTATTCAGCGTACAGCTGTCCAATCCAGTCCAAGCAATCGCAACAGCAGCTGCTACACACGTAAACACAACGACTACACCAGTTTTAATGCTAAAATATCAGTAAAGTCCCCTAAAAATAAACCTTACGAAAAAGCCACTGTCACAACTCAGTACAACAATCGGAATTAAGCATTCAACAGCATTTTTGGTATAAAACTAATACACTGCACACATATCCAGCTATCATATTAAAAAGCTATCCAGATCGCGCTAATACAATTTGCGAAAGCTAGCTAGATTACAACATTATTGAAAATAGTTTTACCAATCAAGCTACATCCCATAATAATTGTCTCTAGGACAAGCTCTTTGGGAATATCTGTGTGTTTCCTGTTATGAAAAACGTCTTAGGACAGACAATTGCAACTTTTTGATAACCTGAAAAGCAAAATGTTTTAGCAACATTAGGAGCGAAAAAAAATATATAGAGGCTGGCATATATAAAATATAATGGCTGTTAATTGCTGCTACAATGTAATTTGAATTTTCTCATAACAGTAAATGTAACAATACCCTGCTAAATAACAGTAAATAACAGTAGAAACCATCAAAATCTCAAATGGTTCCCACTTCAAATACCATTAGAAACCATCTTCTGTTAACCATTACTGAAATATTTCCATTAAGCGGTGTGTTTGTGTACATTATTAAATAACTTTACTCAAACCAAAGAAACCAATGGAGAACCATATTGGGGAATAGGATACTTAATGATGTCAAAATGATTTCAATTGAAATCCAGGAAAATACCAGAATGTAATGAAAAATTAGCTAACATTGTTATATTAATGGCATCAGACTTGACATGGCATCCAAAAAAAAAAAAAAGGCAAAAGATTACCAGTATAGACCTATTGGGACCATTACAGCATTCATTAAACCCAATACAATTCCTGAAATAACCATTAAAACCATTATACATTTCATAAAGGTTTTTTTTTTCTTTATGGATGACTACCAGAATACTGTGTTTCATTAAAAGTACAAGATGATTGAAGAATCATGTAACAAAGTGCCATGTTATGAAAAAGAGATTTTTTTTTTTTGGTGCATAAAGACAATCTGGGTCTTCAATAGTCTAAACAAAACGTTATGTTTATATTGATGTTTATGTGCAAATGACACTCGAATCCATACTATAGATCTTGGACAAGGTTTAAATTAAATAGAGAAAATAGCATGTCCAAGATCAAAAGCATCCTGAAAGAAACATCATGAGTTTATGAAGTACAAACACATACACAAATAATTAAAGTCATATTGAATTGATTGTAAATGATTGAATCATGTACGTATCATTATATTGGTATGGAAATGAAAAAACAGAAATGCAGTCATTGGCAAATTGTTGCAGTAATAGAGAAAATAATTACTATATAGAAAAAATCACTATATGGACAAAAGTTTGTAAATACCTGCCGATTAAATTTGTCGTGGCTGCTGTTATAATTAACCTTCATTCTTCTGGGAAGAGGTGAAACTAGATTATGAAGTTTGATTGTGAAGATTTGTGCTCATTCAGGCACAAGGGTGTTAAAAGTTAAAGTCAGATACTGATGTAGGAGATGTGAGGAGGCCTGAGTTGCCTTCAGTGTTCCAATTCATACCAAAAGTTTTTTAATAGGGTGAAGGTCAAAGCTCTAAAGCAGGCCAGTCAAGATCTTCCACTTCAACCTATAGAAATGGAACTGCAATCTGTTTTTTTTTTTTTTTGTTTGGAATGAAATAAAAAGAAATAACACCTGAAAAAGTAAAGTAAAAGGAATAAGTAAACACTCTCACCTGCAAGACTGGATGAAGAGTGAATGGAGGTATAAAGAAGGATTGATAAAATCAAATACAGATCAAAAACAAAGGCATTGGAACATCTTCATGCCTTCAAATCTACTCCATACATACTCAATATCCTGAACATTGCAAGACCTTTCTATGATTACTCAGAATCCTTGAAAGCATATTATCCCGAAAGATACATGACCTCTGTAGTTGATCAAGCAAGGCCACTGCACCACTGGCCAATGACTGCCAAGGCAGAATCAGATTTTAGCCATAAGAGAGCTCGAAAGGTCCAATTTTATCTGCCGAACAGGGGAGGTTAATTTCATGGGCTTTGCAGCATCATTGTTTGGACATCTTCTAAGCAGGGATGTGTGCAAGATCTGGAAAGACTGTGCTTGTTATAGTGATAAAGCTCAAAGCCTTTTTTTCTTTATGTGTCTAAAGAATTCCAAATGCACTTATGAATTCAGTTTATTAGTTCATACAGTGTAGCACGATGATTTAATTTAAGAATTGCCTTTCTAACTATCAAACTTAATTAAAAAACTGAAAGCACAGAAGCTAAAACAGTGGGGTTGAGTTAAAAGACATGTAGGATATAAGACAAGATATAAGCACAAAACAACAAATAAAACCCAGCACATATCTAATATTTAAGATTATATGGATTTGTTTTCTTTTACTATTTAAAGTGGATGAAATATTTCCACAGTTTCTACAGGTTTTTACAGATACCTTGTAAAAAGCTTGGCTTGGGTCCATGAAGTTGTTTTTGAGTACCTAATCGGGTTATTTTGATCAGATAAGAAGTAAACGCCTGATTTCTATAGCGTGTAGTAATGGAATAGAGGGCAAAACCCAAAGGCTTAGAAGAAACAGCAATACTGAGGTGACCATGTAAGAAATCTCCATGAGACCTACACACATTACTCTGTGTGACAATGCTCTGACTGTCAACTCAAAAGATTTCATTTCTCATTTTTCCCCTTGTTGTCTTTTGGCTTTCTACTGAAAAAAAGCCAGTTTCAGCTGCAATAGATTCTGCTAGAACGTTCATGATTGTCAAATCATCAAGGAAACAGAGATCCTCATCACACCAATATCCTAACTACTAAACATTCAATGTCTAAAGACCTGTAGGATCCTAGACCATTACATGTTAATATGAATCTCAGTGTTCATGAAGAAATCCCCTTTTCCTTTTTAAAGAATATTTGTTATGCAATCATCTTACGTCTTTCTAGGCTTGGAAAACACAACGCTTATATCAGCTGGGAGAAAACTAAGCAGACTTTCATGTTCAAAACCATGCATTAAGGACATGATAGCATCCAAATCTAGCGTAAAAAAGCTCACAAAGTTTCCCAATATCCTTCATTTGCTATTGAACAAGTACAAGGGTCCATACCACCTAGATCTGGGCATTACCCTCTTTTCCCAGCTGAACATAAAGCCATGAAAGGCTACATCAATTAAGCTCTTGAACATGTATATGTTTGATCCTCAAATATTCCCATGGAAGTAAGTTTCTTTATGTAGACAAGAAAGAGTAGAGGCTACGCTAATGTATTGACTGACTATGGACTCAACAGTATCAAAGTAAAATACACCTCTTTGAGGTACTTAGTACTTCACAAAAGTTGGCAGTGCCTAAAACGTTGTCCAAATCTAAATAGAAAATAGCATTCATAGCTTTATCATCTGGCCTGGTGAGTGACCCCCCGCTTACCCCACACCACCACAGGATTTTTAAGAGACATGCTTGGGCATTTTCTTATAAGTACCTCAAATTGATGATAATTTGATCTATTTCTCATCGTTTAGTGCTCATATCACTCACATCAGAGCAAGGTATTAGCATTTTATCACTAATAAGCAATCCAGTGGTAACTGTGGTGAGGATAAACACCCTGAGATGGCATGAGGAAAAAAAACAGGAGAGGAACCAGACTCAAAAGAGAACCCATCCTTATCTGGGTGGCACTGATTGTCCATTAAGTATTGCAGCTTGTCGATCCAGTGAAGCTGATGTTCTCTGAAACTGAAAGAACAAATGTATCAAGCCCCAAATTGTGATAGTTGAGATAGAAATGTGGAGGCTAAATGGCTAATTTCAACAAGATATACCTGGTAGGCAACTGTCAAGATTGTCTTCCAAAACAATTTCCCTACAAACTGCTATTAGTAGAATGGAGATACTGCTTGAAGGAAAGGGATTGAACATCACATCCATGTATGTTTGTTCCCCTTCACAGGAACAAGAAGTCTAACCAGGGGTCTAACCATTTCCAGACAAACGCAAGGTCCATAAAGAATTGTTTTACCAAAGATAACATGAAAGATCTCTTGTATAGAACCTTAACCCCAAACCTACCGAACACCTTTGGGATGATCATCAGTAACTCTTTGCACAGCATTAGTAGCTGATCTCACTAATACTCCAGTGGCTGAAGAAGTAAATCCCCTCATCCATGCTTTAAAATTCAATGAAAAGCCTTCACTGAAGAGTGGAGATTATAATTATTTCTTTATACTGACTATAAATCACTATAAATATGATTTATGTATTTTTTAAACTGCCTGGTATTTTTTCTTGCCATTCCAACTCTGTTTGCATAGTCACTTTTCTCCCTTAACAACACCCTGTGTTATTCCTACCCTGTCTATGGCTTTGTACATTTATTTAAACATAATTATTTGTAGATGTGCTATACTTTTATTATTTAGAATTTGACCAACAATTTGTGAGCAATATTTTACCCGTAAATTGATTTCTACCTCCAAGTACCATATTGAATTGCACAGCATCATTTCTTTTTCATTGCATCGTTTTGTGTAGAATTAAATCGAATCGCGTTGGATCGCAATAGGGATGAATCGTATTACAATGGTAGCTGCTTCATATGTATTTTTAATGTATCGTATTGTTGGCTTTGGATTAAGATGCTAAACGCTCTCAGTTATGGAGATTCATATCGCTACTTAATATATGTATTATATCAGTGTATAACACTGAAAGACTAAAATTGCAAATCTAATTTTACATAAAAAATGTTTTGTATTTAATCAAGAAATATATAATTTATGAAAGGAGTCTCTATTGTCAGTGCTTTGAATCAGCCAGTAAGCTAAAAGTCAAAAAAATGTCAGACATTTATTGAGTTTTTTGGAAAGATTCTGTTTAATTTTGTTTTATAAACAGTCATCCCCTCTCCAAACTTTACAAACTCTGTATGTTTAAGTTAATAGCAGCTATAGTAAAAGTGGAAATTTTTTTTTATTGGTTTTAGGGATGGTCTTTAGCAATAAAATAGAAATAATAATAACAAAAAAAAGGTGGGGGGATGCTACTTGTGGGCAAATGTGATATGAGAGAAAATAAATCCCTTCATTATTATGCACTATTATTTAACTGTTCATGGTTTTTCATAGAGCATGATGGTAATATTTATGTGGAAACCCATTAAAAACAACTGAAAACATCCAAATGCAAAAGAAAAAACCCATTCATTATTTATGCGATTATTGGGTTGATGAATTGTCTTTACAGTATAGAGCCTACAGTGACAATAAGCCTTCACAGTTAGCTATCACTATAAAAACAGATTTTACAGCCTAATGTCGAGGATAATACCATCGTTTGCTCTAAATGACACTTTCCAAGCTGTAACTGTCTGCAGATCTGAATAATGCATCCAAGTTTCATCTCATTATAGTTCAATTATTTACAGCGCTCTTCATTTTTTATGGATGCCAAGGAAAGTGCGTGTCACTCCAGAGACACCAGGCTGCGTTTCACCACATCCGCAGGACCGCCAATTTGCTAGAGTAATTCAGCGTAAAGCGTGACGACTCTCTGAGAAGCTTTGCGGCTTCTACAAAGTGCAGCATGAGCGTTAACTGTGGGGTGAGGCGATGGCGATGGCGATGGCGATGGCCGATGGCACTGACTTCAGAATTCGGCTGAGATGACATTAAAAGGGCTGTCAGGACTCCTAATGTCCATGAAATTCAGCAGCGTTAAGTGAACGTTCGACAGATAGGTCGCAAGCGAGTAGGATGATAAAAAATTTTATTAAATGATCCTTCAATATTCAAATGAATGTTGTAAGAACTCATCAGGAAAAGTGGGAGCATTTGCCATTTTTTTATGCTAAAGATTTCTACAAAACTGCAAACGTCAGATATTACCAGTAATAATACACATTTGATATATTTTGAGTCTCTATTTTAAATTACTCAATGTTTTTACTGTACCATACACCATTCAGCCAGAAAAACCACTGGCAGGTGAAGTAAATGTCAGTGAGTACGCGATGCATCATCAGCTTTATAGGCCGAATAAACCTGAACATACTGTAATAGAATTTTTTTTCCAGATTAGAGCAAACCAACAGTTTGCACTGAACATACAGGTATGACTAATTTAAACATGTTTACAATTAACACAACTAAATGACCAAGCATAGAAGTCAACAGCGCAACTTTGACCAAATTGTGATGGCTAGACAAGCGGATCACCAAAATGTCAGGCCCTGTGGTGATGTATAAGCTTTTCCATATTATTTTTGATAAATTTAAGCTTTATTGCATGATATATGGATTTTGAGTTTGTCTTTTTTTTGCTCCCGTTAGGGGTTGCCACAGCAGAACATTCGATTTTCTGGTGGACTGAATTAATTTCTTTAATAATCAAATGTATTTGTCATTTAAATTCATTTGCATTTTAACTGCCTTAATTATTATATTAAAAGAAAATACTAACAAAAATATTGCTACCTAATGAGTGTATCCACCTGAACAACCACATTAAAGAACACAAGCAGAAAATAGATGATGATGATGATGATCAGGGGATCAGGAGTGTCTCATTTCTTCATCATGATGTTTTCATCATGGACACCCTCTGTCTCATACACATTAACCCCAGACTTCTTACTGCTTTTTCATTGTTATCTTTGTAAACTAGTCTACGTCTGTGGTGTGTGATAACCAGGAAATGATAGACCAGTGGCAGATTGAAAAACTGTGCAATGACAGGAAATCAGTTGATGGGTTGAAAACGGCACGCAATGAGAAGAAAGACTATTGACATTTCACCAAATAGATTAAAACTAAATTAACGAGTCTGTTTTGAAAATGTAAAAAGTAGAAAGTACAAATATTTGTGTAAAAATTTAATGAGTAAAAGTAAAAATTTGTCAGAAAAATAAATAGTGAAAGAGTACTGATGCCAGTAAAATCTATTTAAGTACAGTAAGGAAGTATTTGTACTTCGTTACTTCCCACCTCTGAAGTGCTGTGAGGTAGATCTGACTAAATCTGATGCAGCAACTACAGAAAACCAGTAGAGGGAATGAAGCAGTAGAGTGGTGGGAAAAAAGAACCAATATATCTAACTAAGTCCTGCCCACAAATCACACCTTAAGGGAAACTAAAACTACAAAAACATCAGAATCTAAATCAGAATCATCTTTATTACAACGTATCATAGGTTGCATGTACAAGGAATTTGTGATGGTGCGCTGGTGCTATAAAACGATATGAAAAAATATATATATTAAATAAAACAAGTAAAATAAAATATTACAGTAATTAATAAATATAAAGACATTATACTTTACAGTTTGTGCAAAGTTAGTTAAATAACCATTTTTCCCACCCAAATAAAGCCAAGGTGCAGGGTTGCAATAAAGTGGTCTTTGTTGATTGTGTTAATGTAACATACATTATATGAAATTTTAAGGGTGGGGGCTGTATGACTGTAATATTAGTGTTTAGCAGGTTAAAGATAATGGTGGGGGGAAGAGATATTGAAACCAATAAGCATACAAACAAGACACTTACAGTACAACCAACACAACATACTACATACAACTAACTTGTTAATTCTGTAAAAATTTAAAAAAATACTTTACCAAGAGCCTTTAACTGACTATGCATGAGTTTGGGCACTTCGCATGAAATTAGACCAGTTTTACTTGTGTATGTTGAATATCAGTGTGTTGTATTCTTATCTAGGTTTAATGCTTATACAACTAGAATACAATACTGTCTCAAATTAGATAGATAGATAGAAGATAGATAGATAGATAGATAGATAGATAGATAGATAGATAGATAGATAGATAGATAGATAGATAGATAGAAGATAGATTGATTGATTGATTGATTGATTGATTTTCTGACAAATAAAATCGGTTTTCAATATTGTTCTCTGTGATCTGCTATAACCGTCTCCACAAAACGAAAGAATATTTGTTTGTTAAGGGTTTAAAGCGTTGGCGTGAGATTTGTCCCACAGGACTCCAATCCCCATAAGCCACTGCACTGTCATGTTTCATGTCACATGCCTGTCTGCACTTGAATCACTGTTTTTCTTGTATTTCTTGGAAAAAAAAAACTCACACCACAATTTGTGTATATTGTTTGCCAGCCAGTCAAATTTATTAATAAATCATATTGGACTTTTGATGAAAGTGCTGTATAAAGATTCACCCTTTCGCTTTTTATGCCATCGTTTTGTACATTTTGCATTTTAAATGAAGAAATTTGCAATTGTATTTTTTGGCCAGTTTAATATACAATAACATACTGTTCAAAAGATTTTCATCACACAATAATAGATAGATAGATAGATAGATAGATAGATAGATAGATAGATAGATAGATAGATAGATAGATAGATAGATAGAACTTCTAATGACATTTTATGTTTCAACATCCCTAGTCATACATATATACACAATACACTTTTTTTTTTACAATTTATATTTATTTTTTTTAATGTATGTTGTATAATTATAGACATTATACACTTATACATCATGTCATTTGTATGGACATCCATGTCCAAATCTTAGAGCTTGCAGTCGCTACAGCCATTTATAGAATTTGTGTTCTATTCCAACTGCTTATATTTTGTATCATGAAATATTTCCTATTCGCCAAATGAGTGTCCAGTGAAGCGTGGCCAAGTAAAATGCGAAGTCGAAACAGGAAATGAAACCCCATGATGCTGTCAATGCTTCTAATAATAACAAAATGAAGCATTATATCTTCCTAGAACTGCCAGTGGGCCAAGCTTGAGGGATTGAGGAAGAAAAGAAACTGATGATGCACTGGGATGGTGTTTCAAGAATAAATCAAGAATCCTCTCAGCATCATGAATCGGACATGAAATCAATAATAATAGGAATAAAAGTATTAATGATCAAGTCTGGTAGATATACTCCTGAGGATAAATTATAAAGTGAGACGTTGTCTGTAAAATCAGCTTTAACATTCATCTAGATTTATTTTACAGTTAAACTGGGCGAGGGAACTATTTATAAGGCGGAACACATTTTAGAGGATTCATTTAGACAAATTTATCTCAGTGCCATGATACAGAATTGAATACTTCGCTAATATTTTTGGAGGTCATATGAGAGCAGTATTTCTGGTTACAGGAAATACTAATGAGTGACCCAGTGGTGACTGTGACAAGGAAAAAATATTTAAGAAGGCATGAGGAAAAAAACCTTAAAAAAAAAATAGATTCAAAAGGGCACCAAATGTCTATTTATTACAGTTCCATCATCATTCAATTCATTTTTATTTGTAACAATATATATTTTTATTTGTAACTATAGATTTATAGCTGCATTTGTTTATTTAGTTTTTTACATTTTATTGCTTCCTCATGATTGGCTGATTCCTTCCTTAAATAAAGGCAAGAAGAGTTCTTACCAATATAAGGAACAAAGTTAAAGTCACTACAATTATACATTCTTTTATACTTTCATAACTTTATACAATACTTTTAACTTTTTCTTTGTAAAGCTGCTTTATGACCATGTCCATTGTTAGAAGTGCAATACAAATTAAAATGAATTAAATTTAATTAAATACAGAAATCGGACACTATCATGGGTAGAGAATATCCAAACTTCGAGAGCTGAAGAAAAAATAGGAAAAGTGCAAGAGATGGTCTGTTTTCCCTGTTAGGTTTATGTCTTTACATTAAATTAAAATAAATAAATAAATTTTTCTCAACAGAGTTTTAGACTGATGGTATCATAAGTTTGCAACCTAGTGATCCAGTGTTGATTTATTCATTGCTAGAGACTTCAAAGCCCTTTTGTACATCTCTCCGAATGAAGCCGTCTGCTAAATGCCATAAATGTAAATATCTACCCATCTTCAGCTGTCTAGCTCCTGTGCATCTAGACTCAGAACTAGTCTCGAAGGATAAACGAGAACAAAATATCAATCAAAAACATCTGCATGATTTGGAGTGATTCTTTTCTCTACGGGAACAAATAGACCAAAATCATGGCGGCGGTATAAATAAGTGCCCCCCCACAGCCTAAAAGTGCCACCAAGCCAACAGTCCCTGTATGCTGATTAATATGAAATGCTACACTCGGCTCACTTTGTCCTTGTCTCTGCTACAAATCCCAGTCCTGGAACGCTTAAGCAGATGCTAACTGGTAACAAAGTGCTCATTAATATGTGACTTGGGTCCAGGTTTCTTCTCCACAGAGAAAAGCGGGACGGTATTCTCATCTAGAGGGACGTCTTTCTACAGTTGCGCTGGTGTGCCAAACGTGATGTTGTTCCAAATTGCTTTTTTTTTTAAACTGACATTGAAACGCTGAATATCGGCGTATATAAACTACAGCTTCGGATTTTTTTGGCCTAACCTTGACGAGTGGAATGACTAAGCGAAATGCAGTCACTGCATTTCCATGCTGCCGAATAAAAAAGAAAAGATTTACAGACTACTTTTCTCTTTGTTTTTTGTGTCGTTTTTTGCTGCCACAAGCCATGCAACCGATTCCTTTCCTTCATTAACTGCGTTCGTGTAAACCAATTCTCCCCTGCACCACAATATAAATTGATCTATTCCCTCTTGCCTCTAACAAACAGGATTGCTAAATAAACTTTTAATAGAGACCGGGCCAAATCCTGCTACACAAATCTCATCGTTGTGAAATTGAAGCTCCAGGATCCACACCGAAGCCTGAGTCATTAAAGCCAGCACCAGCTTGCTAACAGGCTGAGGCGCTCCCTCGCTCACTTGCTCGCTGCTGCTGTCAAAAAAAGCTTTGAGATTAAAGCCACACATGCGCTACGCCATATTCATCAACGTCCCGAGCCACGTTTCCACCACCTGCAGCAGCTCAGATCGGCGTTTCTCCCCTTCAGACACTGACGGGCAGACAAATTGAAAATGTGATGCCTTAAATTGAGGGTCTGGCAGCATTGGCAAGGCAAATGCAGCAAGATAAATGAGACCAAATACTTCTCCGGCTAAATTAAATGAAGTCCACAGGTCAGGAGGGAAAGGATTCTGAATTGCTTTACAGTACTTTTAAGGAGGAGGCTCATGCTGAGATTACAGGATCGAGAGCTCTCAACTTGAGCTGAGAGTTCTGATAAAACTTTTGCATGTCACCGTTTTTTCAATAAAGCATGCCAGGATGTATGAACATTGCACAGAGGCTGAAAATAGGACTCACTGTGTGGTTGTAAAAGTGTATCAGAACTCAAATATATGCCAAATTCCCATTGTGTTTTAAGCCAGTGTTCATAAGGTCTCATTAAACAGTATTGGACAACGGATGACATTTCTGTACTTGGGTAAAAGTATAAATATGACTCCAGCTCAAGTAAAAGTACTCATTTTGCATTCCTACTTCAGGGAAAGTATAAAATTATTCTTGCAAAAGTAGTTATCCATGAGAACACTATGTGAATAATGGATGCATATCAGTGCTCTATTCTTCTGTACATCAGACCTTCATAAGTGCAGAGTTTTCTATAGTCAAAGACAAACAATGATGGTGTCAATCCACACATTCTAATTGGAATTATAGGGTTATGCTTTTGCCACAACTTTTCATTTGACACTGTCTTTATTTTGTTGCTTAAATTTATTAATTTTTTTCTGAAATTTAGTGCAATGGAGAAAAAAGTAAAATATTACACCATAAATATTAGTGATTTGTATAAAAAAAAAACAACACCAATTAATAACAACAATGGCAAATCAATGTATTGTAATTAATGCAACGGTATTTTCTCCCAGATATATATATATATATATATATATAAAATATTTTTATTTTTATTATTCAAGCATTAATAATGGAGACAACTATAAATGCAATAAGTGTAAGCAAATGAGAAAGTCAGCCTGTAGGGAATTCTGCCAATTTCACAACAACGATTCACATTTCCGCAACTATATAAGTTGTATAGCTTTCCACTGGGAAAGAAAACATGATTGATGCCATTGGATTGATGGCTTCATTTCATGTTGACACTTTGCTGATAGATTTCTTTTAGAGAACTGATTGCAGCCTGTTGCACATGAGACTTGAGTTGATCAGCGGGGAAAAGAGCAGCATTGTTAGTTACAGATGTGTGTTTATGCACAGAGAATGGATAAGACAATTGAAATGCTATTTTGTAGGGTGTTTTCCAAAGTGGACACTTTGGGAATCTAAATGTCGGCCATGTTTCCAAAATGGAGTGTTGTAATGATTGCAAATTGGTAATGTGAAATTGGTTGTTAAAAAAAAAATCACAGATGCCTCTTATGGTGAGATGTTTTATATATATAAATAAACTTGACAAAAAAAATGCTACTTTTCTGTTTTTATGCATAATTTCCACCCACTTTGTTCATTTGCAAATACTTAATTACTAAACAGCTTTTACCATATTTACGATAGAAATCTGCCAACCAGGTAGAGTCTAGATTAATACCTCCATGACATGAATCCAACCAGCTTTATATTTCCTCTTTATTGTGTAAAACTAAAATATCTGCCAACCCTATTGTTCCCTAAAGCAGTTCCAAAGATAGCATCCTGCTTATGGGTGGCTTGTTTCAGGTGCTGCAACAGTTCAAAATCATTTCAAACTTCAACTTCTGCTCATGTTCCACAGCAGGACATCGTTATAAACACCAAAAAGTACTTTATGCCCTATTACCACCTACATGTTCTCACAGAATGCCATGACTAGCTGGTGTTGCTGTGATCAGCAGGACTTGGATTCCTTGGATTGAATGTAAGTCTAGGGTTAATGTTGGGCAAATGGTTATTTCGAATCAATTAGAAATATATATTTTATATTTTGTATTACAAATAACTTATTTTTTATGTATTTTTCAGGAAATCTATCATCTCTTGATCATCCTATTTGTACATACAGACTACAGTATGATCAAATAAAAAAGAAATGACCCGCTCTACACAATCAGGTCTGAAATTTGTCCTCATTACAGCTTCTTTTCAGACCCCGCCAAGCCATTTACACTTATTATGCTGCAATACACCCAATGTTCTGTTAGCAGGAAGAGCAAGGTGTTATTGTCAGTTCTAGCATTGGTGAATCAGTATATTTCAGTGTGCTAGCGTTGTTCCATTTCCTTCTCATTTCTCCCTGTCTAAAATGTATTCATTCATCACACTCTTCAAGCATACAAGGTCTGGGCATTGAGAGCCCTGTTCTCCAGAGTGCATTTCCATTCCCGAGCCTGCTCGTCGTCATCTTTTCTCTCTCTCTCTCTCTCTCTCTCTCTCTCTCTCTCTCTCTCTCTCTCTCTCTCTCTCCCTTTTCTGTAGCTTCTATCTCTTTCGGAGTGATGGAGGGCAAAGTCATTAAGCCGTGGCCACAAGAGGCCACCGGGGGGTGAGGTCTCATGATTACTTACCCGAGAGAGAAATACGATTACACTTTAGTTTCTTTCTGTAATACGCCTGCAAACGTATAGATATAATTCCCTTCTGAAACACTTTTTAATGTTCCAAGGCATTTTTTTTTTCCACTCATGTCAAACTGTTTCAAAGTTTCAAAGTGGTTAATAAGTAAAGAATAAGAATATGACAAAGCGTGCTCTTAGAGAAATATAACCAATGATGTCTCTAAAATGTAAAATTCAAACAATGAAATAAAGTTGAATTTATGAGTAACTATACAATTGCAGTAATTTTTAAACACTAAATGCAACTCTTAATGGATAAAATATATAAACAAACAAATTATAACTCGTAGCAAATCTCACTCTTTGAAAAGAGAAGAATAAACAAACAACAACAAAAAACAGTTATACCAAAAAAACAGAAACTACTGACAATGACAATGGATTTTATGATCATAGATAATCAATAATAAAACAATTTTCGTGAGAGATAAAGAAATTGAATAGCCAAGAGCTCAGTAGTCAAAACTAATGTCAGAGCTGCAGTTCTGGAAAATTAAATCAACAGTTCCTAAGCAATCAGAATAGAGAATTGAAGCATTTTGGTCAAAGCTGTTACTAGTATTCATTATATACCTACTCCACATTATTGTGCTAAAAAAAGCAGATCGTTTACAATATGGAGCTCTCTTTATTTCTTGTTTAATGTGTAAAAGTAAAATATCTGCCAACCCTATTGTTCCCTAAAGCAGTTCCAAAGATAGCATCCTGCTTATGGGTGGCTTGTTTCAGGTGCTGCAACAGTTCCAACAAAGCCCCAAAGTGCTCATTACAAACCTTTAAAGGAGCCATAACCCGAGGCTGGTGCAGCTGTAATGTAGTAATTAGTGAGATATATTTTACTGCACACACACACACAGAATAATAAAGACTGGGCTAGAAAAATGGACTCCTGTATAAATGACAGTCTGATGTTTCTACCTGTGTAGAAGTCAATTGTCCTACACCCACGAGTTTTAGCTTCAACATAAAGGATTTGATAGGAAGATGAAAATTTGGTTACAGATGCTGACATTTTTTAGGCACCAAATGAA
>MU563244.1:10460567-10473448 GCA_024362625.1 Silurus asotus
TTATATATTATTATATTATATATTATTATATTATATATTATTTTATAAAAAAGTAATTATTGTAGCTGTAGAGAGTAATTTGTTTGAATTAAACAAACTAAGATCATTGTATGTATTTTTATGTAGTTTTATTTAAGTACAATAAACACTGAGGTTGTGCGTTACTCTTATACAGCCAGCAGATGGCGCTGTGTTTCCTGTAACACACAGATAAGAAGTAAAAGGAAACTACTGTCCTAAGGAATGCTGAATGTAAGTTCACTATACCATGTACACCATACCATACTATTCCTATTAAATATTTATCTCTCCACTGCCTCCTCCTTCAGCTTCCATTTTTCCTCCATGCTCATCTCATATCACTCCTTGTTTGTTCTCTCTCTCTTTCTCTCTCTCTCTCTCTCTCTCTCTCTCTCTCTCTCTCTCTCTCTCTCTTTATATTGGCTTCTGAACCTTTTTCTCGAACCTATCCTCCTCTTTATTATCTCTTGTTTTTACCTCTAATTTTAGCTCTTTCTCCCCCTCAGTCTCTCTTTCCTTCTGTGCCTTTCTTTCTCTTTTTTTCCGTTTCTCCATTTCAATCTCTTCCTCAACAAACTATCTCTCTTTCAACTTCTCTCTAATCTTTCTCTTTTATTTCTCTCTCCCTCGATATATTTTTATATATTTTTGCCTCTCTTTGTATTTATATCCCTTTTGTTGCTATTTCTTCTCCGTCATCTTCACTTTGTCTACCTCAATTTTAATTCTTCTCTCTTTCTCTCTGTTTATCCCTCCAGCTGCCCTTAAGTCTCCTTCCTTCCTCCACAAGGTTCATGCCTCTCTGTACATTTCTATAAATATTTCTCTTTTCTACCATTTTCTAGTTCCCTGTTTTTTCTCTCACAACTCCCTGTGTTTCTTGCTTCCTTATCTTTCTTTACCACTTTCTTCCCCTGTCCTTACTCTATCCATCACACTCTTTTTTTTTCTTCTTTCTCATTATCCTACTATACCAATCTATCACTGTCCTCTCCTGTCCTGTCCTCTCTCTTTCTTACTCTCTTTCATTTTCTCTTTCTTTCTCTCTATCACTGTCTGAGGTTCTGTCCAAAGTCTGAAAAGAGAGACAGAGAGAGACAGACAGATGAATAAGTGTGAGGAAAGACGAAAGGACTCCGTGTGCATGAGCAGGAACATTTCAGTCTTATGCAAGAATTATAGTCACATCTGTGAAACGAATTCACATTGTTTCACATGTGGCTTGTGCAGGTTCCTCTCATGTTCCTGATATTCATTCCTGATGTCTCACACCTCCGATTCCTAACATCCCTTCATCCCCGTTGAGTGACTCACGCCTGGATTACGATCAATCAGAACGTTTAGGAAGCTCATCCTGTCCTCTTTTCTGGTTTAACAGTGGGACATCCAAGCACACACACACACACACACACACACACACACACACACACACACACACACATAAACACACACTATAACCATGTCCCTGGTTTAAATGTGCTCTTCCGTGGCATGCATATTAAGGAAGTAAAAGCCTGCATGCTCTCATCCACTTTTTCCTCTTCATCATTTTTTTTTGTTGTTTTCTTCAAACTCAGCATTTAGGTGCAGCTTCCTCCTTTGAATAATGAAAGCTGTTTGATCCTGCAACTCGAGTCCCCCAGGGTGCTCATTAACACACACACACACACACACACACACACACACACACACACACACACACACACACACACACACACAGAGTCTAATCTTATTACCACATCTTATACTTTCAGTAAAGAAACTGTAGTTTTTTATTCCGAAATGGAGAAATAACCATTTATATTTGAACAATTGTATTCTCGATTCTGATTGGCTGATAGGTGTTGATTCATTTTCTATAACAGCAGCTCTTTTTCTCACAGTAAAACACAATAAGGTTAAAAAATTTAATATACAGTCGTTGAAACAATGAAGTTTTTTTCCGTGGGGAGATTTTACATTAATGCTACATGAACGAGTCTCCAATGTGAGATCGTGGAAACAGTGGGAAAGTTACATTCAAATGAAATTTAATTATTATTACTTTAATTTATAAAAGTTTACATTTTAAATTTATCTCTAATGAGCAAAAGACCGTGGCATAGAACAAACTCATCTGCAATGACATGAGGGAGAAACCTTGAAAGCCTAAATAAAGGAAAAAAAAAAGGTGAATTTTCTGGAAAGGTGAAATTCTTTCTTCACACATTCCAGCAATGTTAGGAAGCTGGAATCAGAGCACAGGATCCACCATGATACAGCGCACCTGGAACAAAAAGGGTTAAGGGCCTTACTCAAGGGCCCCACATGTAAGTTGGGGCTTGAACCTGACCACTATCCACTTAGCTACCACTTACTTACTTATGTATATATTCACAATATATATGTAGAATGACTATATATATATATATATATATATATATATGATTTAATGGCAATAATGACCATACTGCATTATTATATTCAGATACACATATAGATACACATATAGATAGATAGATAGATAGATAGATAGATAGATAGATAGATAGATAGATAGATAGATAGATAGATAGATAAAAGCTTGAACTTCTACATCAAAAGTCATCAGGATGTCGAACAGTCTCAACACCTCTAACAAAGTGTTTGTTGCGGGTATAACGTAAGTCACAGCCATAGTCATTTTTCCCCTACAGAACAATGAATGTATCCAAAAATTCATAAAAAAAAGTACAGAACTTTAAATATAAACTTCACACAAATCAAAATCACATTGATTACTTTACAATAAAAGCATACCTGATTCACTGCACTCTTCAGCTCTCTTTATTGTCTTTACTGTTGTCATCCATGTTGCTATGCTTCATGCTCAGGGTTATTTTAAATGCTTTTTTTTTCCATTTGGGGTTAATAGGTTGTCAAATTAGGTTATAGCTACATCTTTCTAAATAATTGTGAACTATGAGTTAAAACTCTGTTCAATTCAGTTGCTTAGAAGCCTTTCTCAAATTATCCATAATATTTGCAGACCAATAAATGCATTTCTCAAAACAATTCGTACAAACAGCACCACACACTAGATAGTTATTAATTATTAGCTTTAGTGAACATCTCATTGCGTCTTTAAAATGCTGAGTCGTTATGTCATCGATTACAAACACGATCGTCAAAATGTTTATTCATGTTGACAATATGACAGTGGGATATTGATTGAAATTGTAATTATGTGTGTTAATCCCTGATGAGCAGCCTGGAGCGACTGTGGCAAGGAAAAATTCCCTTAGATGATATGAGGAAGAAACCTTGAGAGGAAAAAGACTCAAAAGAGGAACCTCATCCTCATTCGGGTGACATCACGAGTGTGATTTTAAATCTAAAAACAATACAAAACACTGGAGAGAGAGAAAACTACCACGAGCACTGGAGTGGTCATGGATATTCATATGCACAATTTATCAATTCAGACTTGTTTGGAAAAACAAAAAACAAAAAAGTTGAATAGAAATGTGAAAAAGATTTTTGCACTATTTTGCATTTAATGATATTTAATGCATTTAATGAACTGATGCCTAGATGTTTTGGGGGTTGATACTATTCAGGTAAGAACCAATATCATATATTTTGATTAACATGACAAACAAGCAGACAATTGAATTCATGTTCCAAAGTATTCGCAATCTGTTCAAAGCAACGAGAAATCGCTTTTATGATTGTGACTACATGATGTGGAGGTTGAACAAGTAGTTTTGAAAATTCATTTCTGATCTTTGAAGTGCTCCAAAACATCTGAAAACTGGACCCGTGCAGGTTGTTAAAAGGCATGAGTACCTTTTTATGGATTGAAAGAAGAAAAAAAGAGCAGAAATCCTCCATTTTTTGGAACCTGAGAGCCTCAGTGGGACCCCTGGGCAAGACCTTTAACCTTCAGCTGCTCATATACACATATACTTGGATCAGATCCTGCCGTTTTTGGATAGGAAGTGCGCACCAAAGTTTGCAGTTGAAGTCTAGATAAGGGATCCGAGGGCTAATTTCCTTTTCCTCGTACATATTATTTCTCACTTAGATCGTAGAGTCGCACCTCGTTATTTTCCTCGGTGCTACACCTGAAGCTCCAGAGCGAAAGACGGAAAAAAAAGGAGAGAGAAAGAGCGAATAGAGAAAGAAAAAAGGCGAAAAAGGAATCGTGTTTACAAATTTCGAGCTAATGACATCACCACACTGGGGATCGGATGTACCCTGGTTAGAGTTCCACCACACACACACACACACACACACACACACACACACACACACACACCAAGGTCCAGAGGTGACCACATCAGAGGTGATATAGAGAGAGCCAACTACAGCAGCAACACTACAGCTCTAATCTCACCCTGATAATGAAAAACACATGCATGCTCGAACAGTACAAGTGCCAAGAAAAGAAAAAGTGGGAGGGATGAAGAGAGACAGAAAAACACACACACACACACACACACACACACACACACACACACACACACACACACACACACACACACACACAAGAAAAAGTTTCATAATGACCCACTTCTTTTTCTCCGCACAGATTCTCAGGTTGTCCCAATTCAAACCCAAGCATCTAATTAATCATCAGCGTATTTTGCGTTGCAGTGTCGCAGGTGGTCCAGGTCACACGCACACACACACACCAGGATTTGCACCATGCCCATGCAGGACGACCCTGTAGGACGACATGTGTGTTAAAAGAAAAGTGTTTCTTCATAGGAATTTTTTCTTTTGTTCTATGTTTGTACAAACAGTACACACACTCTTCTTTGTGACTTTTTAAAACACAGGCGTAAAGAAAAAAAAAAATCTGGCTTCTCTGTTAGACTCTGAAACCTGATACCTACACTGGCCACACAACTTCCTCTGTGGAGAGACAGAGAGAGAGAGAGAGGGAGGGAAAAACAGAGGGAGAAACAGAAAGTGAGAGACTAGGAGAGAGAGAGAGAGAGAGAGAGAGAGAGAGAGAGAGAGAGAGAGAAAGAGAGAGAAAGAGACGGATGAAGGCCTGTTTTCCGTTACAGCCAGATCCTCTTTAATAAACTCGGCACAAATTATGCTGACAAAAGAGAAAAAGAGAGCAGTGACGGAAAGGAGGCAGACAGCTGTTTGCAAATATTCTTAATTTCTCACACTTTAGAGAGAAAGAGAGAGAGAGCGAGAGAGAGAGAGAGAGAGAGAGAGAGAGAGAGAGAGAGAGAGAGAGAGAGAGAGAGAGAGAGAGAGAAAAAATATGTTTTTTAATGTTGCATTCAGAGGTGGAAAGTAATGCAGTACAAATACTTTGATACTTACATACTTAGAATTTTCTAGTATTAGTATTTTCACAAATATATTTACTTTTTACTAAATACATTATATATATTTGATGACATTTTTCCTGACTGTGCTCTGTTTTCAGCCCATTAACCTATTTCCTGTCATATCCTGTCATATCATTTCCTGACTCTCACACACCACAGACGTAGGCTAGTTTAGGAAGCTCACAAGGCAGCAAGAAATACAGTATGGACTTAACGTGGATGAGACAGAGGGAGTCAGCGATGTAAACATGACTGTGAACCTTCCTGATCATCATCATCTTTTCTCTGCTTGTGTTCTATATGGTGGTGTTTCAGCCTGGATACGTTCATTAGATAACAATTTATCATTATGATGTGAGGTCTAGTTACCAGTGTGACACTTAAACAGGTAGTAGTAATGACTACACTTTTCCACTCATGGTAAAGTAAATAAGTTTGGGCTCTGACATGTACTTAAGTAAAAAGTTGTCAGTACTTCAACTTTTACCAGAGTCTTTTAAAAACATTAGTATCTGCACTTCTTCTTTGATTATATTCAACTTTCTTGTCATTATGCAAGGTACATGTAAAGAGCCAATAATATTCAGTTAGCATCTAACCAGAAGTGCTTTAGTTGCCTATTTACAATAGAGAACAATAAATAAGGTATGAGGTCCATAAATACAGGGATGAGGGTGAATAATGTACAGAAGGTGGAGTAGGTAATAATATATGGTATATATAGTAATATATAATACACTGTGCAAAGATTATGCATAGATAAACATGTCAGAAGATACTATACTTAAATGACATGATATAGTTATGTAAAAATATGAATGTATGATACAGTATACACAGTACAAATATGGGTGGAATGTACAGTAGTGCAAATGTGGGTTAAGGATGGTGCGTAAAGAAATGTGTAGTGGATGAGCAGTGCAAAATACACAGGAAGTGGCAATGCAGTATTGAATCAGCTGTAGCGTCTACCCGATGGAAGAAGAGTGAATAGTCCATGGTTGGGGTGAGAGGTATCTTTGATGATGCCCCTCGCCCTTTGAACACAGAGTTTATTGTAAATGTTCTCCAAGGTGGGAAGCTGAGTGCTGATGATTCGTTGGTTGGCAGTTTTGACCACCGTCTGAAGGGCTTTACAGTCCCGAGCAGTGCAGCTGCAGTCATAGGTGAAAAGGGAGTATAGAAAAGGGGACAATACACATCCCTGAGGAACCTCGGTGCTGAGGGTAAGACAGGACAGACTGTAGTTGCAGAAAGGCTTTGAGGTGGTTGAGGGCCACTACTCTACTTCTACTAGAGTGAAGGATGTGTGTACTTTTGCCACCTCTGGTTGCAGTCATGTATTAAACAAGAATTGGATGGATGGATGGAAGGATGGATGGATGGATGGATGGATAGATGGATAGATATAATAGTTATTATTTACTAGTTATTGTCAGAATAATAATATTAACAACAGCAATCTTCTGCTTTTTCTTCTTTCAGCTGCTCCCATTAGGGATCCACAGCAGATCATCCGTCTCCATACCCCCTGTCCTCTACATCTGCCTCTTTCATCCCAACTACCTGCATGTCTTCCCTCACCACATCCATAAACCTCCTCCTTGGTCTTCCTCTTTTCCTCCTTCCTGGTGTCTCCATCCTCAGCATTCTCCTACCGATATACCCCATGTCTCTCCTCTGCACATGTCCAAACCATCTCAATCTCGCCTCCCACGCCTTGTCTCCAAAACATCCTAAATGTGCTGTCCCTCTAATAAATTTATTTCTAATGCTGTCCATCTTCATTACTCCCAACAAAAACCTCAACAACAGCAATAATAATAATAATAATAATAATAATAATAATAATAATAATAATAATAATAATAACAGCTATCAATATGAATTGGATAAGAACTGACTCGTGTTTATACAAAATAATTTTATATGGTTTTACTTATTTTCTATTTAGACTAAATTAAACTGATATGTGCATCATGTCAAGGAGTCATGCGGTTTCTATGTGTATCTATTTTCAGATTAGGTGTCTTGCAGATGTCACACAAACATGTCATCCTGGACCACAATGTGCTGACAATGTTCTGCTTCCACCTTTCTTGATCTGCACTCAAACTGATTCTATAATCAGTATAATTAATAATTTCAAGAAACGATTTTTTTTTTTACTCATAGGCTTTAAAAATGGTTAAGCGAGATTATTATACCTGAACTATTATTATACTAAGTCTTTGCTTTTAAGCTAAACAAAGCTACATTTCTCGACAGATCTCAACAATCACAATATTATTTTCGTCATTAACGAAAGTATACTCCAGAATGACAATGAAGATATGCTTTACATGGGTTGAAAGATGAAGATGTCCCTCACCTTCTGATCTCAACCCTATTGAACATCTTTGGGATGATTGTGAACGCTGATGGCACCCCAGTCCTCCTCAACTCACCTACATCAATATCTGACTATACACCTTTGTGGCTGAATGAATTTCAGACAAATGACACACTCCAAAATCTATGGGTGACATTTTCCTAGACACGAGTGACAAGAGTGGAGGTTATCATAACAGCAAATGGGGACTAAATGTGAAATGAGATGTTCAAAGAGCACATACAAATCTTGGTCAGGTATCCACAAAGATTTGTCCAAATAGTATGTTTACAAAGGTTGTAAACTGTCCTGAAACTGGAACTAACTATTGCTAGATAAAAACCTTGTACACAAGCTGAATTTGGCATTTTTCAGTACAGCTACTGATTTGATTAAACATTATTCGACCTCATTTTAATTATATGGTTAAATACTATGATGCTCAAGCTGTAAAATTCTGAAGCAAGGTGCAGCTCTATTAAACATTTTCCACAACACTGCTGCTTTAAACAATGTCTACATAAAATGCATGAATTGTGTATAACGTTTGCGTTATATCACGTTGGTTTGCGCATTTTTTATTTAATTAAAAATTAATTTTTTCATTATTTGTATTTATACATTGTTTGGTGTATATACTGTATACTATAATATGTGTCTATTTTTTTTTATATATTGCATACATTTTTTTCTTTGCTGCTGTAACAGAGAAATTTCCCCACTATGGGACAAATAAAGGTATATCTTATCCTATCTTACCTTATAACCAATGTGATATAACGCGAATGTTATACATTAATTATGCACCTAATCAAGATTCTTGTACTTTGTGTTTTTATGCATTATGTAATTTTTTTTTAACAATCCTTGCCAGAGTGCGACATTTTTAATGAGGAGAAAACCAAAACCAAAGCTTCCATTGGCTTACATTGTTTCCTGGTTAATTCGAATGTATTTTAGGCTAAATCACTACATTTTAAATCACAGTGCAAGGTCTATATTGCTGGAAATAATACATTGCGCACACACACACACACTCACTCTTGTGGTTCTGCCTGGTAAAGTGCTGAGTTCAGCGTTTTGTGACTGGAGGCCCACGATAGGGCCGAACGCCTTTTCACTAACATCGCTTTTCCTCTCACGGGTGACACGTCCGCTGCTCTGTGCCAGCTGTAAAGAAAGACCTTAGTTTGATATAAGATCGACTTCAGTGGAGCAGAACTCTTAAGACATGTGCCAAAAATGTTGGCAGTTGCTTCTTCCTGTCTCTCTGCAGAGCCAAAATCATGCTTTCTGCATGGAGGAGGAAACTTTGAATCTGCTTTACAAACTGTTTTATATCAGGCTTTCTGCTTTTGTTCTTTAGCATGTTATCTCCTGGTGCACGCCAACGTAGAAAAACATCACACGTCGCTACTGACTCGTCTTTAAAAAAAAAAAAATCAAACCCCTTTTAAGTGAAACTCGAGCCTAGGCTCCTTTCTGCTTTGCATTGCAGAAAATATTTGTCTTTTTTCCCCTTCACTCATAAATTTCTTTCTTCTGCTGCATTTTTTTTCTCCTCACGGCCTGAAATCGCTACCAGATGTGAAAGCAATCTGGTCCTGTCGCCATAACGACGGTCCGGGTTGTGAATAGATTTGGGGTTTGGGGTTGTGGGGGCCGACTGGAGCTCGACGTGCATTCAGTATGTCATGTTAGCACTCCACATCCTCCATGTGTGGCCGCTTCATGCAAACACGCTTGGTACCCGAGAGAAAATCCTTCTGAACGAGATGCTAAGAAAAAAAAAAAAAAACGCTTGACTCCTGAGAGTACACACGCTGAATCTTTTTATCATAATGTTTACCTAGCACTTCATATGACTCTAAACTGCAGCGGAGACTTGCTGACATAATGAAGACGGCTGTGTTATGGGAAAAGTTTTCCGCCCTCGTATGAGAAAATGTTTGCACTCTGAAATCTGGTTAACTCGTGAGCAGATCTGCACGGTCATGACTTCTTGGCTTTTGTTTAGTCTGTCTCACACACTCGACAGAGGTATCGCCAGTGGTGGAAGTAGCAAGTCTATGCCCACTTCTCTGGTTCTAATCCGTGGTCACATGGACTCACCTGTCCTTCCCCAAAAACCTTCTTCTCATGATGCCATACCATTCCTTCCCTAGGCCCTAGCCCCCAATCCACTGCCTTTTAAGAAGGTAAGAAAAACAAGGGCAAATACGCAGCACATGATGCTTTAACTCCTGGGCCCCTTTCACACAGACTCCCGACTGTTCCTGCATGAAAGAGCCTGTTGTGTCTCGGCTGCGTTTTTTGCCAGCCGGCTCCTCAGGCTCCTCCAAACTCTGGCGAGAATGCGAGCGTGTGATCACTGCCATCACTCTAGTGGACCCTCGCCTCGCACAAGGCAGCCAGGAGTCAGCGGAAAACCATAAAGTATCCATTACTGCATGGAGAAAAGTGGGAGAGAGGTGGGGGAGTCAAGGTGCAGACAAAGTCAAGTCAAAGGACTGGGTCTTTTCATCGATTGTAAAGAACTACCGCAAATTTGTCAAGGTGTATTTCCTCGAAATTAAACAGTTGGGTAATAAAATGTTTAAAAAATGTGTGTTTTTATTGAATAAACAGCGGAGATGACAATAGCACAGAAGAATGTTTTAATTCAGTCAGTATATTTTGGAAAAAAAAATTATCCCATCTTCTTGTGAACATGGCACTCCTAGGCTAATGTTGCTAACCCAGAAAGAAATGTTTTACCTCACAACATTTAAGTGTTCCTTTTGTATAATCAAAAAATAACTAGAATGTCTACAGATTCACACATTTAACATTTAAAACCCCTCCATGTTTTTCCCAAAAAAAACAAAAAAATTAACAGGATGCTCAACAGCTAGTAAAGTAGCTAACTCTTTTGTCTCAGATAAACAATACAGTAAAAAGCTTTTTTTAGGTTCATTTAAGTTCAGCTTAACCTTCATGATTCAGTTGTTGATACATAAATTCCAAATGTGAACTCGTCAAGATATAGCGTGACAACCACAAATTGGTTTATTAACACAAGTTAAGTTAGCACATGAGCTAGCTAAGTGCAAACGATCAAGCTAGTTTTTTAGTATTAAGTTTTGTATTTGATATGAAATAATCCTGTCAAATGTATTTCTTTTTTTTTTAAAGTTATCTTGTTTATTATATTTATAACATTATCTAAATTAGCTAGCTAGCTTAGGAGGAAGCTCTGCTGCTACAGAAAAAAAACTTCAGGTACAGAATCTTTCTGTTATTTTTTAGGACACTGCTACAACCTGAACAAAGCTTCATTGTGTAGCTGAATGCTCAGATCTTAGGAGGGCAGCCATTAACCAATTCAAAGAACCATCTGGAAGAAAAAACACCATTCAAAGTAATATGATGGAATCCTGCAGATTGTAGACCTACACATCCTTTTAACACACTCAGTACTGCTCGTTTTTACTCTTCTAAACCTGTGTACAGTAATGATTTACAAATATTGTGGGAGAAGCAGGAGCTCTTGGTTACTGATCAGAAGGTCAGGGGTTTGAACCCCAGTATTGCGGAGCTGCCACTCTTGAGCCCTTGATCAAAGGCCCTTAATGGTCCTTTGTGCTCACACTATCTGGTGCCACCTAGATAAGAATGGGCTCCATGTTTAGTTTTCTCATCTCAGAAACTTGTTTCTTGCTTTTTCTGCCTCTGGCTTGCTCATAATGGATCAAAATCCACATCTGGACTGCTGTAAAGCTGTTTTGTGGCAACATCTGTTCTTCTAACCCCCCAAACTCAATCAAATTGTACTTTTCAGGCCATATGGCGGAAAGGTTTGATGACAACAATAAATAAAACGAGTCTGATTTTTTTCAGGCAAATCCTTCATGTTCAGGAGCTACAGGTTTTATTTCAACACAAGGTAACTGAACAAGCACACGTTAACAACATGAAAACAAACACAAACGAAGTGAGAGCTCCCGAGCGATTCGGGGGTCACGCTTTGACGAGGCCACGGTCCGAGCGGAAAAGCAGTTCTGACACACATCTCAGGCTTATTACTGCAGCTGGAACATTTTCTGTGCAAAAGACATAAAAATGTGTTCTTTGTCATCGATCACTGGACCTCAGGTTTGAAGCGTAAATGGAGCTGATCTCTCACCGGCCTCTGCATCATATGATTTAACGTTGAAAATAATACCATCCACAGAGCAAAATGATGAAACAACACATTCCAAGTAGAATTTCAGACGTATATGTTTGTACCTGATGCTTGAATGTTAATAAAAAAAAAGCGGTTACAAAAGAACAGTATCAAATTTGAAAGCCAGTTCATTTGACACGAAACAAAAATAAAAAGAGAGCAAAATATTATATACGTTATATAAGCACAGCTTACAAACATAGATATCAATATTATTATACAATACCTTGCAATGTAGAAAAATAACCATTATAGGAATGAGAAATTTGTTGTACCATTTAATAGAATGATTGACAGTATTAAAAAAAAATCCTTACTGTACATCAAATTTCATTAATATTGTTTTGAATTCATTACACATCCAACACGACATCCAGAGCCTTTACATTTACATATAAAACTCAACAACTGTCCAGTTTTACAAAATGCTTCTTTCTGCCACCATCGTCTCTTAGATCATTTTAGTCTGATCCGAGAATAACCTACAAGTGCTTTAAGGCAAAAAGTTGTAAAATATTTAAATAAATCTATAATGTATTTGCTTTATTTTTCAAGGATTGATAAGAAAAGCTTTAATTGCTTTATTTAAACTGAAGAAACCATTTTATTTAATCAATTATAAATAAAATCAGTATGACCAGTATGTCTGTTGTTATTATTATTATTATCCTCATTAATATTGTTGAAGGAGTCTCCAGGATAAATAGCATGATGTGTTTTATACTTTCATAAATCTGAAAAAAAAAATCTGGTGTTTACTGTGGTACTGTTTAGGAATAGGAATAATACATTGTTATAGGAAAATCATGTTGAGGGTGGTAACAGTACCAGCATTAGTCAAAATCATACCAAATGAACATAGTTGTTTTTTTTTTTTACAGCACATAAATACTTAATAGAAAATATTTATTATTATTATTATTATTATTATTATTATTATTATTATTAATAATAATAACAATAATAA
>MU563244.1:10481249-10506249 GCA_024362625.1 Silurus asotus
CCCCCCCCCCCCCCCCCCCCCCCCCCCAAAAAAAAAAAAAAAAGAAATTAAATGAATCAAAAATTAATTAATTAATTATTACATTTAATAAAAATAAATTACTAAAATCTATTTTTTTTATTGCTTTTGGCTTTTAATATATACATATTTTTTCTGGGTTTTTGCAGCTTGAGGAATTTTTATTGAACCTCAACTTCATCTTTATCCAAGTTGAGAAAATATTGTTTTGGGGTGATTTTCTACACATCCTCCCTGACTTATAATGGGGTATATTGGCATGAGGAAGCACATGCCTCTCATAGGGTAAGAAATGACTTTAGGCAAATCCTGGCCTTTAGAACCAGCACTGTCTCGTGATTTGTCCGCAGGCCACACATGAACATAACTTTGAACGAAACCCAGTTTGTGGAGTCGAAACTTTAATCATAACCAAATCTTCTTATAATGATGCATTTGACTGGGGAATAGTTCATGCAGAAAAAAGTAAATGACTAAACACAATAATGGGGCACATAATGTAGTGTCACAGGGGCTTTTAACCACTTTGACTTCAATAGATTTATCTTTTTATGCTGGGAGCCATAATGTGGAGGGCTTTACAGTAACAAAATGTCTAAGTCTGAGAGAATGTTAATGACACACACCACAGGATAGTCTAAAAAATAATGCATGACTGTATAATAAAGCCTTTGTAAAAATATTATATTATATATTATAGTAAACGCTGCTTAGACTGTTTTTTTGTCAATTGTTTTAAAGAACTAATGATCCTAAAAGAATCTTCAGGTGAATTACCTTTTTTCGACCCACGATGACCAACTAATTATATGTACACAAAATATTCATATCATGCAAACACATTTATCAACATGGATCATGAAGCCTGGCTCTGTCTTGGGCTGCTTATTGGGCAGTTTTGAGTTGGTGGATGAAAAAGGGTTCTCATTGAGCTTATAGACTTCCTAAACATTAACAGCATCCCTTTATAAAAGAGCAATTTTACTTAAATTAACTTTAAATCTGCTGTTGTATCAGCACTACCCAATCAAACCATCACACTGTATCTGTTTCTCCTTTTTCTTGTATTTATTATTTTCTATCTACAATGTAAATTGTGCTGCTGTAATATGTGAATTCCCCTCTAGGATGAATAAAGTAATCTGTCTGTCTGTCTGTCTGTCTGTCTGTCTGTCTGTCTGTCTGTCTGTCTGTCTGTCCATCTATTGGAAAACAATTGATCCTGAAAATTGTCCTTTAGTCATAAAATAATCGCTTTTGCTTGCCTTAAAAAAGAATTTTTAGTCATAGTGAATATTGAGGTCAGTAATTGTTTCCTATTACATTAATTATGACAAATATGGAATGAAAACGTGTTATGTAATTATCTATGGTTGTATGACTGAGTGGAAGACAATCAAAGGATTCTCCATGACAGTTAGGGGACAATAGAAATTTAAGTGGTAGGTTTTTGCAGTAAGTTTGACCAAAGGTTTGTTTGCTGGTGCTTCTGCTATGGCTGTGGCTGTGGCTGCAATGAAAGGAGACCAGAAGTGCCACCCAAAAGTGGTTCCTTATGACAATGAATTACATTGTTTTATATATATGCCTGCAATATGGCTGCTTGAAAACTTTGTTGGTTCCACAAAAAATCCGCTCAAAAAACCAATACTCCTAATGTAAACACTTGTGATGGTAGGATTGGTGAAGTTCAATGTCACACCAACTTTTATAAACATAGACCTTTAAAGGGTTGGGTTCTTTATAGAAGAAGTTCCCCCAACTTCAGAAGGTAAGAGTGCTGATTACACACTGATTACCTTTGCTGAGAGTGTTTCCAAGGTGTTTATTTGGACACCTTCATCACCACCAGCCCAGAAAAAAAATCCTCTTAATAGCCAGCTTGCCGGCATTGCACAGACCACGAGAGCTTACCACAGGGGTTCTGTCTTGGCAAAAACAGAAACCGTCTTTGATTAAGATTCACTTGGAACCTGAGCTCTAAACCACAGGGGTTTCAATAAGGAATAGGGAAATGAGAGAAGAAACTGGAGGAGAAAAAGTGCCTATTTGGACTCAATAATACAGACACGCGGCGCTACAGGGAGCCAAGAGCAATATACCGGTACCGAGAGCATTCCTTTTAAATGAAAGCAACAGAACCATGATCGAGTAGCCATGGCTCATTTATTAACCCAGCGACAGCACTTTAATGCCGGTCTCAAATCAAACATACGGAGAAGACAAGCATTAACGTTTGGTAGCAATAAGGTAAGGAGACTTGTGGAAGCACATCAGTCGAGAACACCAGATCCCACAAACATGCACATTAAAACCAAGTAAACTAATCCAGTTTATATAAATAACCCCGGTCCAGAGTGATGCTAAAGAGCCATAGTGGACAGCTATAAATAAAAGCAGCACTGCGTACTTAAGCCTAAGCAAGTAAAACAACATGTCCATCACAAATACAACCCATTTATTTAGAGGCTCAAATGAGAGCAGTTACAATAAAGCCAAGCATGGGCTGCTAACTGTTATGAAAAACGACACATTGTACTTACGGTAAAATCCAAATTCTGAGTGTACTGTTTTTCACTTCATCAGTTATGAAAAACTAACGTAATTTTGCCAGATCTTTCTCACCCAAGATGACATCCCGTTCTGAGTAACTGGAAGTCAAAACACATTTGTTATTCTTTCCTAAATGCGGTAGGAAGGAAAATAGAATGCTGATTAGCCGGGGTGTAAATCATTAATCCTGACAGAAAGCGATTGTTGTGCACTGTAAAATATGAAAGTAGCAGCAATATACATCTGGACATGTATTTCAGTATCATGCTAAGGCCTACTAATTAAAAAATATGGCTGTCTAAATAAATTTTTACCTCAGTTTTTTTGATTATGGGGTATGTTTTGTCATTTTTACCTCATTGTATATACTAATTTAATACTAATAAAAAAATATATATAATACTTATAAAAATTATTTAAAATGCATTGCAATTTTTTAAAATGATGTATCTTGTATCAGGAGACCAGAGTTTGGAAAGTTAGCAATGAGCACTAGCATGCTACAACCAAATTTTAGCTAATTGTTTTTCCTGGTTGGGTTATTTGTCAGTTCCTGCCAACCAAACATCTATATAAAGTATAGCATAACATACGAAAGTATAACAGTCTAAGACATTCATCTTTAGAATCCATCTTGTTGAGCCCATCAAAACCTCTATCTGCTCTCTTCCTCATACATAAGCTCACAGATGGCAATGATTGGCTAGTGAATTTGTGAATAACATGGGAGAAGAGAGACAGAATGTTCCATACCTCCCATCCTGATACCACATTCAATTTTTCTCTCGACCCTGAAATTCGAATGTCTGTTAAATCACTTGGATTCAGACTTAAAACCTCACAACTCCATTTGTTTATGCAACCTATTGCAGTAAATGATGCTAGATAAATGAACCTTGATTTGTATGCTTTCTGGTACATCTGGGTGAAATCGGGCTCAAACAGCCCACTGACATTGGACTCAGACAAGTGGATCCTAGCACAGGCCCAAAAAGAAATACACTTCTTGTTGTTTTCTAATGACATATGCCTTAGGCACTTTTATCCATGTTCTTTTATTTTCTCAAATGAAAAACATAGACTAACCGACGACTTTGGGAAGTTTCTGTCTGCGCAGAGGGATTCTGGGAAGCTTGGTGCTGATCCGGCTAAATCGTCCACAAAGGATCCTTTTGGCCTTCTTACTGCTGGTTGAATTATCCTGGTCTGAACTGTAAACAAAAGTGGACAAAACAATCATCTCTACACTTCAGGCTCTGTGTGTTCTGCATCTGTGTGGTCCAAGGGTTCTGACTCCAAAGAGCTTTTTTAATTTCATTAGAATTTAAATAAAAATAAATACAAACAAACAACCAAAAAGGTGACCTGGGGCCATTCTCTTATAGAAAAATATTGAATGATGGGGACCAGTAATTACAAAATTAAAGTTACTTTGAATTTGATATGGAAAGCTGGCAAAAAAAAGTTAGATACTTTGATCACTTTAACATATCCCTATTAGGTATGTGGTAGCTTAGTGGTTAAGTTGAAGGGTTATTAATAGGAAGGTTGGGGGTTCAAGCCACGGAATCGCCAAGCTGCCACTTTCGGGCCCTTGAGCAAGGCCCCTAACCCTCTGTGCTCCAGGGGCGCTGCATCATGGGGGGCCCCTGAGCAAGGCCATTAACTGCAAATCTGCTAAGTTGTATGAATGAGATAAATGTAAGTCGCACTGGATTAATGTGTCTGCTAAATGGCGTAAATGTATAAACAATTAGTTTTTTATTAGCTTCTGTAACAGTTTGTCATGCTAAAACAAAACTAGACAATGCAACATCTGCCCATTTTGTTGCTTTACATCTGGCTGTTACAAAATCCTGACACTGGAGGCTCCTGAAATATTAAATAAGTGTTGCCAGAATACAGTTGGTACTACTGTCAGAATCACTGTCAAGTCCTGAGTTTAAATCCCAGCGACATGAGACTGCCACTCCTGGTCCCTTGAGCAAGGCCCCGACCCTCAACTGCTTGGTTGTGTGTATGAGAATTGTTAATCGCTCTGGATAAGGAAAAGACTGCAAAATGCATAAATATGATGCAAATATCTTAGTTAATAAGTTTTTTGATCAGAAGCTCATGAGTCTAAATCCCAGAAACACCTAGATGCCCCTGCTGGGCCCTTGAGCATGGCCCTCATATCCTTTGTTAACGATAATTGTAGGTCACTTTGGATGACATCATAAATAATAATGTATCTGAAACATGGAAAGTGGTAGCTTAGTCAATAAGCTGTTGGACTGATCAGAAGATCGTGAGTTTAAATCCCAACGACACTAAACTGCCATTGCTGGGCCCTTGAGCAAGGCCCTTAACCCTGAACTGCACAGCTGTGTAAACTGAGATAATTAGAAGCTGTTTTGGATAAGAGCATGTGCCAAATGCCATAAAATGACAAATATAACAGCCTGGAGGCCATCACTGATATCAGCTGCAATGAAAAAGCTTGGTCGTTTGATTAGATGTTGGTTATTAACATACCTAATGTAGTCTTTTTTGTTACATAGGCAGCAGCAGCAGAGCAGAGCAAGCAGAATGATGAGCAGTAAGGACACCAGTGTGCCTGCAGCGATCACACCCATCCGCTGGTTAGGATCTGAGGAAAGAGGGGAAGGAATAAATCTTGTATGATTAACATCAGAAATAGGACAGGAATTGGTTTCACTACTGGCTACAAGGAAAATATTTGGTAAGGCAAAAAGCGATTTGGTACATCGTATACAAAGTGTGTGATTATGATTCACACACATACATCTTTGGTTAGGTGATTTGTCTCACAGGGTTAAGTATGTGTAATTGTTTATGATCATGATTGTCTAGAGGAAAGCTTTACCATCTGTTCATACAGAGAGGTTATAACATACATAGCAGGATTTTACTACAACGACTATTACTCTCCTATAATCCTAGACTTTCTCTGCCTGTCTGTCTTTTGTACTTTGTTTTAATGTTGTTTTCCCACTTTTTTTCTATGCTCTTTCCCTGTATTTCTTTTTCCTGGAGTATTTCTCTCCTCCCTGAGAGAGCCGCACTCGCTCCCGCTAAAGCAGGAAAGGAAGCCAAAAAACACAGCCATAAAAATCAGACACCACTCTGGAAACGCCATCAGGGCAGCAATGCTAAAGGCTGCAGCTGTCTACTATACTGACCTACATAGAACACACACACACACACACACACACACACACACACACACACACACACACACACACACACAGACACACACACTCCTAACAACGCATGTTACTAGCAACAGCTGTGTTTCATTCAGCTGTAAAACTTTGTTTTCAGGGTTTCGGTGTTCGGAAAAGTTCTCATGTTTGACAGTCAAAGCATTCAAAGTTATCTGCAAAGAATTGTGATCGTGTGATTGCTACGAAGGCCCGTAGTAGCAAAGCGAAAACACAACAACAACAAAACCAACACAGACACAAATTCTGATATACAAAAAACATGCCAAAAGCACAACGGATTTAGGAGCAACGCTAAAACCAGAAACACAACCAAACAATTTCGATAAGCAGCAACAAAACCAAGAACACAACAATAAATACATGTAATATGACGACACAGAGAAATGTTAAACAAACGAAAAAACCACCACAAATTCAAAAAACTAAACAAAATAGCAGACAATATTAAAAACCACAACAAAGCTATATAATCAAAGCAAAACATTCCAACAGCTGTAACTCGAAATTAAAAAGGCCGTCCCTAACTGCACAAGCTTGTTGCGGATTGGCTACAAAGTGCATCATCTGAGAAATGGAGAAGACCAAGATTGCACATATACATTATATGGACTAGATTTTGAGAAAAATAAGCATAAGAGTTTGTGCTTTCTAAACATCCCATTCCACATTTAGTCCCCATTTCCAGTCATAATACCCTCCTCTCTACTGGGAAGATGCTCCACTAGATTTTGGAGTGTGCTTGTGGAGATCTGGTCATCAGGTACTGATGTAGGTGAGACGGTGAGGAGGCCTGGGGTGCAGTAAGTGTTCAGAATCATCTCAATTGTCTTCGATAGGGTTGAGTTCAAAACTCTATGGCAGGAGATCTTAATTTCCAACCCAAAGTATATCTGCTGACTTTGTGAAGAACAAGTTTGGGTCTCCTAGTGAAGGGAAAATTTCATGCTAGCACATCCACAGATCCTATGCAGTTGTGGGTCTCCAAATTTGTGGTAACAATATGGGAAAGAACCACGTATGGTTAGAAAAGTCAAGTGTCCTAATATTTTTGTCCATAAACTGATTTTTATAGTTGACAGTAAATTCAGGAAAAGGTATACTGTGCACTAATCTGTGTCCAGTCCAACAGCAGCATGTGCACATGTTATGTTTTGAGGTAATATTTGTGGTTCCAAATTTTGTGTTGTGTGTTTGGATTGTTTATGTGGTTTGCACTTTATGGACCATCATAGACTACACATAGAAACCCCAAACATCACCAATTTGGTCTGATTTTTTTCTTTGTCTTTTCTTGTCTGTTGCAATAAACCAAAACCAGAAACACTGACTCATGTGTACTGAAGGAAACCTTCCTTTTTCTCTCAGTATCTTCTATACTATGATGCACCTAGCCTATTCACTCTACCAGTACATTTATCTAATAGTTACCTTAACATTTACCACACTTTAGTTGACACAGTTCTACCAGGCGACAGGACACCTTCATAATGCCTTTATAACAACTGATAGAAAGCTAAAGGAGGATTTATATAAAGGTGCCAATTGTCATAAAAACATTACATGGGTCAATATTTCTGACCCCGTAGTCGGCTAATCTTTTTAGGCTTCAGGGAACATGACACCCTCAGAAAGCCTTAATGACAAGTGAACCTACAAGTAAATCTAAAAAATCTATGGTAAAGGTGTCACCTGTCCGAGGAACATCAGCTTTAGCATTCACATGTCACCACAGAAGCCACTGAAGCCATGCTTACACAAAGTGTTCAGTACATGTTTGTTAAGGATACCTTGTGCCTATATTTTGCCTAAACCTACACAATAATTAATAAAGGTTTCAGTTGTGACATAAACATCAACTATATCCATCTAACAACAGTCTTTCGTTTTTTACTTGATCTATATGTAGCATAGGAGTCTTTCTTTCATTCTTTCTTTTTAGATTTTCTATTTAGTATAGCAGTGTTTTCCTTTCGTTCTTTCTTTCTTTCTTTCTTTCTAGATTTTTTTTTTGCTAATATTGAGTTTATTTGTCTTAAATAGATTTATAGTCTTTCATTGTTTTCATTTATTTCTATTATTTCTTTCTTTTATCTTACTTTCTTTATGTATGCATATGTATTGTGTATAATATAATATTTAAATTAATTTTTTTTCATTCATTATAGTTATTCTATATAGTATTCTTTCTTTCTTTCTTTCTTTCTTTCTTTCTTTCTTTCTTTCTTTCTTTCTTTCTTTCTTTCAATACTGTACTTAACCTATTCATTGACACATTCCACAATGATCGGTTCAGACCTTCCCTCTACAACCTTTTTTTAATTATCATTTGCTGATTTGCAGGTTTAAACCTCTGAATTTTTTTAAATGATTGCAGCTGATCCGCTCGGCCCTCTGCATTTAAAAACACACAACGTCCTTTATTCCCCTTGACGCAGTGGAAAAAACAAGTGATGTGAGACCCCACAAGTATGTCTCAAGTCTCCAAAAATACTTCTGTCTCCAAAACAAACGTCATAGCAAAGTGTCCTAGCCTTATTTTCTCACAGATTACAAGTAACAGGAGAGAGAGATAGATAGAGAGAGAGAGAGAGAGAGAGAGAGAGAGAGAGAGATGGGAGATGAGGTTGTTCTTACATAGATTGCAGGCTCCAGACACGGGGTTACAGTTTTTATCATGGCAAGGACACGTTTGTGCGCAGTTCACCCCAAACTGGCCCGACTCACAAGTCAGATTGCAACTGGAAAAAGAGGGAAAAAGAAGAAATTTTTAATGAAAGTGATGAGTAATGAGAGTGAAGAATGATATGCTTTAAACATGGTTATCTTTGGTCATTTGGTGGGAAATACCACATCATTCAACTCAGTCTTTTCTTCAAAGAATTTTTACTGATGGAAATAAATTCCAATATGGCAGTATAACAATATCTACACTGAGGGTATCCATAAAACAAGTATTTGACACATCAGCATTTTTATCAGTAAGGGGATTTCTAAGTAGGCTATTGACAAAATATTTCCACCAGATGTAGCCATCAAGCCAAATATTAAATTCATACAACGAAATCAGAACATTTAAGTATACAAGTTGAGTCATAATAAATAAAGTGAAATGACATAGGGAAAATCCCCTTACTGATAAAAATGCTGATGTGCCAAATACTTATTTTCCCTGCTGTATATCAATGATCAATCACATCAAAATTACAGATACAATGAAAATAACATGAGAATGAGGGAAAACCTTTATTATATGAGCCTTCCATTTTTGCATAGGTTTTTATGAACTTTCTGCTGGAATTTAGGAGCTGCTACAATCAACTACCTTTGATTTGTTGCTTGGCAAAATAATCTCATTTCCTAACATTTGTTAAAGGTAAACTTTAGAAAAACACACTGTACGAATTGCGCCAATTAGCTTTTTGTTAAACAAATAACCAGCGCAAACATAGAACAGTTCAGTTCAGGTCACTTCTGAATTCAATTAATTGTTCAAAACAATTGGTCAGAGTCCGAGTCAGAACTTTTTCAGGAATCTTTTACACATTTTTGTCATCTTTCCCACTGGATCCGTACTGGATTTGTTCATTTAAAAGGATTGTATTCCTGTTTTAATGTCTGTTTCTTCTCTACACATATAGACAAAATGAGAATAGAAATGGTCTGTTCACATGCATTGTAGCAACAAACATCCTGGCTGAGGTCGTAATCTGTTAATGTGCTGAGTCGATTTGAAACCACAAGCTTCCTTGGAATGCAGCATTCCACGCCTCTGTAGCCGTGGAAAAACATGCACGTGTTGTGAAATGGCAATAAATGTTTGGGGATTTTTGGATGGAAGAAAAAATGTTGTGATCTTATGCTACATTCACATGGACTTGTGTTCACCATGATGACAGAAAAACTGTATAAACAGCCCAATGTTCTGGTTTTCATTCAAAATTTCATTCGATAACTCTGAATTGCAAATAAATCAACACACCAAATTTAACTGTCACATTGAATTATTATATAAAAGCTTAGGCCTAGCTTAATAGCTTTGGTAAGTAGCTAGCTACATTATTAAATTCCCATACTGTGCACACTAACTCAATTCCAATTCATATTCATATTCATATTGAATTTGGACAACAGGTTTTAGAAGGATTTTGAGGACACTCAGAGATTGTAAAACGAATAAATAAAAATCTCATGTTTATAATTTTATAACAACAATTTTTAACCTTTAACAAAACGTAAATTTGGATTTTCTTGATTTTTATATTGTATTCAAATCCCAAAATGTATTGTATTGCACACAAGTGAATTTCAAAAATTCTGGAACAACATGATTTTTCTAATGCTTACATGTAGAAAGTAGCAGTAAAATATAACTTCAGGAAATTAAATCTAAAATGAAAACATTCTTCTAAAATTCTAGACAGAATTTCAAAGGGTATAGAATAGTAAACAATAATGTAGATTCAAGAAAAATAATAGTCTCATATATATATATATATATATATATATAGTATATTTGTCAGAAGAATTTTTCAAAAATATCTTCATAGCTTTATAAATGTATATTCAGGAATTCTAAAATACAATCTTTAGGAGCTCTAGAATAGCAATATTTTCTAGGCATTCATAAAAGGATTAAAATGTAGCTAATTCAGGGGCTCTATGATAGATCTGCCAAGATTACTTGACAGATAAGAGATTATGAAACCTAAAAAAATGACTATGTGTGTTTTAGAAAATAACTTTGAAACTTGTGGGAATCTGGAGGATTTTTGAATGTAATTATAGGATGGCAGAAACTAAATGTATGAAACAAAAGTGTCCATATTAAAAAGGTTATCGGAACGTGGAAATTGTTTTACATTCTCCTGGTGTTTTGGAATTCAAATTCATTTAAGTCAATTCATTTAAGTCAATTGATTAATTGACCTAATTTTCACTCATCGATATAGACTTTGACCGACAACGTGAAGATCCTGCAGTCTGACGTCAAATTGCTCCGCCTGTTGATCTGAAACCATCCACTTGGCACTATTTGGAGCACTATTTTGGGAGTCTGCAATTTTGGTTTATACTTTATCACTTATGACATTCGGTGGAGAATATGCAACGTGTTTGTGAAATCCCACAGCTCTCCACAAAAGGAGGTGTCCAAACAATGGAGGTTACAGAATTTCCAACATGGCAGTATCATTCCAAAAAAAAAAAAAAACTTTACCCATATCACATATATACTAAATAAGATGTGTGGTCTGGGATACATCCAAAACAGACATGGCAAGACATTTGTAATGGTGTCTCTGTGTTGAAATGTAAATAAACCATTTCAGAATGATACGCAAACTTTGCTTCTTGTTAGAAAATCATTTGCTAAAACTATAAACGTCTTTCCCCCTGCACTCCTGACGTGAAGTTGTCTTTCTCAGCATTCATTCGGATTTAATGAACTGGACTCCTGACTGTCTAAGAGGAGACATAAAAGATACAAGGCTGTTTTTGTATAGCTGGGAAGAAGCCAATGATATCATCACATTTGCAAGGTGTCTACTAGATATCTAGGTGTCTTCTAGGTATCTACTGGGCAATAGGAAAATCCTAGCTAATATTAGACATGAAGTATGGAAATGGGCCTACCTACCTAATGAGTGGAATTGGGCATCTAAAATCGGAAGTTAGGTGCCAGTTAGTAGGTGGGAATTTGCTTTAAGACATTGGAAATTGGAAGACCTACTGTATTAAGTGGGTCGGAATTTTCTTTAGGTCATTGACAATTGGGAGACCTAGCTTAAGGGTAGGAATGAGCTGTTAGTAACTGAATACATAAAGCTTTTTTTTATGATACAATAGGAAAACTAATCAAAGAAAGTCTGACACTTACTAAGTCCCATAAAAGCCAGGATCACAGAGGCACTCCCCTGTAGCAAAGTGACATTCTCCATTAAAACAGTGGCTGCAGTCATTCTCGCAATTCTCCCCATAGGTGCCATTGGGACATCGGACCTCACAGCTGTAGACAAACAAGTTATCATTTAATTTTTATGGTTGTTCAAACTAAGAATAAACAAAAAAACAAACAAAAGCATAAACACAATGTAAAGTTTGTACCGATCTCCGATCCAGCCGGGATTACAGTGAGAGCACTTCCCATCGATGCGATTGCAGTAATGGCCATCTTTACATGGTGGACATTCATCTTTGCAGTTCTCTCCAAAAAAGCCTGGGGCACATATCTGATCACATTTGGTGCCATTCCAGCCTCGTTCACAAGTAACACACCTTCCTTCTGTAACCTTGCATGGTTGCTGGCCCTTACAGTGACCACATCTGCAAGGACAGAAGATTAAGTCACATTGGCACATGTGCAGACCTCAAACTGACTGTGTCAGCTGAATCATTCGAACAATTGTATTCAAGTTAAACAACAATGTAAAAACAAAATAGAGCTGTTCTCCTTACTTGTTCCTGCAGTTCTGCCCGTAGAACCCAGCAGGACATGGCTCTCTGCAGAATTTGCCCCTGTAGCCTGGTTTGCAGGTGCAGGAACCATCTGCCTGGTTACATTTCCCATGTAAACACTGACAATATCGTTCGCAGTTTGTGCCCCACAAACGATCCCGGCATTGGCATCGGCCGGTGAACTGCTCGCATGGTGAGTTGTTGCAGGCGCACTGGGCACCACAGTTGCGCCCGTACCACCCTGGAGAGCAGATGCAGCGACCTGTGCTCTGGTCACACACTGAGTTTAGACTGCAGTAGCAATTGTTGCTGCAGTGAGGACCCCAAAAACCAGCATGGCACGTGCACTTGCCAGTCTCCTGGTCACACTTGCCTTTCTGGCATGGGCATGGCTTCTCGCAGTTCTCGCCCCAGCGATTTGGGTGGCATGTGCACTTGCCGGTTAAGTCATCGCACTTGCCGTTAGGGTGACATGTGCATTTTCCTTTGCAGTCAGGACCCCAGAATTGAGCAGGACACTCTATGAAGGTAGGAGGAGGTTTTAATTTAACAATGATGCATAATTCAAACTGCTTCTATATAAATACATTTTCTTGAACTACCCCTGAACTCAAGCTCGAACATTTTAGAAAAATTAGATTTTAAGAAGACTTTAATAGCTATGTTGTACTTATTGTCTAGAGCATTTCACTGCATGTCGTACCCTGTATGTTTGTGCATGTGACAAATAAATGTTTGATTTGATTTGATTTAATTTGACTATTCCATGAAAACAATTATTGAGCAAAAATCTCATAGAAACATAAACACAAGACAAACTTGTGTTCTTTTAGGATTGTTTTGGATGCTACGTTGAGCATCCGTGCCGTCCATTATCATGGGGTAAAAATGCAGAAAATGTTGTGTAGGAAGGAAGTCGTAACACAAAGCGGTCTCTTACTGGTGTCACAGCTCGCTCCGAAATATCCGTGACGGCAGCGGCACTCGTTTGGTCGGACACACACCTCGTTCTCCTTGCAAGTAAAATTGCCCTCGCAGAGAGCTGAAGACGAAAATAATTACATGAATGGGAATATTTTTGGAGACAGGTACAATTCTACTGCACAGATTCCTCAATTGTTTTGATTTAGCTTGAAAAGAAAATGGGTGGAAATGATCTTTTAGCGATTTAAAGTCTGAATACCCAGCAAGCTTAACTGTATTATTATTATTATAAGCAAGTGTTCTAATTCTTTGGTTTTGTGTACTTGTTTAAGATTGATGCTGACCTGGAAACAATAATACTACAACTAATATAGTTTTGATTTTTACCTGATTATGTGTAAAGTTTTCGATTAAAAAGAACATTGGTTTTATGGGGACAGGTTTATGCAGGCAAAGGCAACTTTTTGTGACCACTACCTACATTTAAGTATAATTTTGCACCAAAATAATACAAATAAACTATAAAAAAAAACAAATTTTACAAAACAATCACAGAACGAACAATAAAACTAAATATATAGAACTGCATTTTTTTATCAACACAATTGATCTTCACTAATAAGGATTTATTCGGTGTTAATATAAGTTGACTAACCAAACATCCAGTCAGAACTGGAATTAGTTTGACTAAAGTTTATGATTTTTACTGTCCTTGATATGATTTCACAAACGTGTGAAAAACTGAACTAGATGGATATAGAAGATCCACATATTCTGATTTAGACCATATTTTGCTTCCAAATGAAGTAAATCATAAGTAAGTCATCATAAAGCAACAATCAAGGATTTCCAGCGACGTTTCATTTTCAAAGACCCTGAGTTTTGCTTAATTCACATTTCAATTATATTTCCAGTATTCCCTCCAAAATGACCGAACGTATCCCATTTTTTAAAAATGATACATTATCTATTTCACTTCACTATGACAGGCCAGGTTTTTAGACCAGGTTAAGTTATATATCACATGTTTGGCCTACACACTCAAACATACTTGCACATAAATAAAGCAACATTCTGATCTTGATTCTGCATTTCTGTTATTGTAGGCAAGATGAAAAAGTTCTTACGTGTCAAACACTCGTCTCCTTGTTGCGCCCATCCAGTGCAACACACAATCCCAGGAGACCTAAAATAGAAGGCAAAACATATGAATAACAAATAAACTCATGTTACACCGGGCTATAATGTATGTGTAAATCTAAATATATATTAGATATGAAAGAGAGTACTTGGGCAAATCGTGATCTCCATAAATCTCCCTAGAAGTGCTGTAGTTAATAATACAGCAACTGTCAATGCCGCCATTGTCTGAGAATGCGGTTCCTGTACATTTTTAGACATGTTGTTGCTCAGCTACTTGAGGTAAATTATATAGACATGAATTTGTGGACACCTGACAATAAGATCTAAACATCCCATTCTACATTTAATCCCAATTTGGTGTAACGTCCACACTTTTGGGGAGATGTTTCACTAGATTACTCTATGAAAGCTAAATGCACTGTATAGTGTTTTCTTTATGCTTTAATTTGAAATGATCCTAAAACTTTGGAAAGTTTCTCTCATTTTCTTTGGCCTGAATTTTCTCCTCGCCCCCTTGCTGTTTTCTTCCTGTTCATCTATTTTTTAATCCAGGATTTAGCATGTGGTGCATCAGAAATAATGGTCCGTGTGGAAACACAGTGCTCCGTGTTTGGTTAAATGGAGTAAACGATGCAAACTAAATAATTTGCCTTGAATGTTTTTTTTTTTATTTAGAATACGTGAGTTACTCAAGGATTCGTTTTAACATACCAACATATGTAAACTGTAGATTTGAGCACAGGGGTATTGGAATGCTGGAACAGGTTTGGGTCAAGTGAATGGAAAATGTAATGCTACTGCATATAAAGACATTCTATACAATTCTGAACCTCCAAATTTATAGTAACCATTAATGGCTGGAAAATTCAGATGCCCCAATATATTTGTTCATAAAGTGTATGATTTTACAAACTTTTAACATTTTATAGACTTTTAGCTGTTCCTGCAACAAGGAACTCTGCATTACAACACCTAATTTTCAACACTCTGAAAAAAAAACTTGTTGTTGGCTCTTTACGGTTTCTATTGGACAGCCAAAATACTGGCAAATTATTTTGAGCTCCTGCCACATTTAATGGTTCTTTAATGGTTCACTGGTTCCATATGCTGTTCCAGACCATTTTAAGGGTTCTCCCAGAGGGACAGCTGAAGAACCTTTAAGCCTCATAGGTTATTATAAGATATAAAAAAAAAATCATTACTAAAGGAGTACTTTGTACCAAAAACACACACTTTTCATGCATTTAATATATTAACGTTTAGAAAAAAACAGAGTTGTTTGGGACTTTAATAGCATGTCATAATCACAACTTGACAAAGGTGTCTGTTTGCAACCCTTTCTGAGAGGAAAACACTTTTCTTTCAGGAGGACAGAAAACCTTAAAGCCTGACAACTTCTATATATCAAGAAAAACTAATCACTTACAATTTTGGCTTGGTTGCACACACAACAATTTAATGCATATGCTCAAAAAAAACTTCAATGTTCTTGAAACCCCTTCAAGCTTCCATTATTATTATAAACCATTTAAGAATGATGTCAGAGGGACAACCAAAGAAACATTACAAATTTAAAATCTTTAAGATTCATATAATTGAGCCGCTATAGCCGGACTGCATTACCATATTTGCACTTTGCTATATCATTTAAAATAAATACAACATGCACAAAGCGTGAAATAAAAGTGTCGATTCATGAATTGCCATGTCCTATGCTCATCTTCACCACATTTACTGAAATGTCACTGCCAATCACTGTGATCTGAAATGCCCATGCCGTCCTTATCTGGTACAAAAAATAAAAAATAAAAATGGTGTCTATTTTTCATTTGTATTATTTGACAGCCCTGTAATATCACAGATGTTCTTGGCGTTTGAAACCATGTTAACAAAGACTTTAAAGTCGACAAAGCCATAAAAATAAACAAATCAGGAAGACATTTGCCTTTCCCGATATTCATAAGCAGAAAAAAAAACTTTAATGCTATCATGTGCAGATGTTGTTGTTTCTCTGACCTAAATCTGTCCCTTAGTAATCTTCTTCTACGTCTCATAGTTTGTGTGGTTCACACAGAATCTACGAGACGTCTGGTTACCATCTGTGGCTTCTCTCGAACATGATGGCGGATGCTTCAAATAACACTCGCATACAACAGAAACACAGATGGACAGCCACACATGCACACAGCAAATGCTTGTTTCTTAGAGATCCCTTATTCTGTTAAGCAGCTGCCCCTGTAAACTAGGCAGCAGCGTTTGAAGTCATGGCCGCTTGGGATCGTGCGACGATGACAGAGAGGTTCAGGATAAGGCCACATACTGGTGAGATTAGTTTCACTGTTCCCTGTCCTAGACTCCAGATTCGAACTGATTGAACGAAATATCCTGAAAATGCTTTGTAGAGGAGCCAAGCCAAAGAAAGAATACTGAGACTAGTTTTTTCTGGGAGAAAACTCTGGATCATCTTGCTCATCTCAATCTCTCTTGCGCTCTTGTGACTGTTCCTCATGCCATTGTTCATCTTTTGATCGGTTTGGTGATCAACCACAACACAAAGGTTTATTTTGTAGTTACTGTGTTCGGACAAAGTGTAACTTTAATGTACTGACATTTTAATTGAACATCCTATATAATCTGTACTAACTCTAAAATGAAGCATGTTTTTGTCCTGTTATTGTTGCCGTAAATCAGATGCTCTACAAACCACCTGTTGAGCTCAGCTGCACACGTAACTATCGTAACATAAAGAATAAAGACGCTAGCGTTGTATTGTAAATTTAGACAAATGGAGTAAATAACTGGAATACCGAAACAGTGGAACGCAACTCATCCATACAAATTAGTAAACCAGAGCTAACTGTTGTATTATTACCAATAATTTGGAGTTTGTACCACAGACTTAACTCAAGCACTGTCAAATAAGTGGTTCTTTAATGGTTCATTGTATAATTAAGCATTGTTAGCATTGTCACAGTAACACTCTGTTGTAAAGTTTTACATAGACCATTTAATAGTTCTTTAAATAGCTTGTCACGTTAGCTCCATTGGCTAATTAAGTGGGCTTAAGTAGAACTTGGAACCATTTTAGGCAGGCTATATATTGTATACGTTTTACAAAATTCATATTAAATTATTTAACAAAAACATAGGTCTCTTTCATTATCATATTTGTGAGTACACCAAATGCTTTTTTCCCCATTTTTGATGTAATAGAAAGCTCTTAGGTAGAAACCTGATCGTAATCTGATATAGTTTTAATACACGCTTGGTTATTGTAGTGAGACGTTTGCAGACCTGTGCCTCATTGGTATCACAGGGGATCACTGGTATCATGGTAGTTGCAATTATGTTTAGTAGGATTTCAACAGTAGGTCATAAGTCTCATACATAAGAAAAAAGAGGTTTCAATAGTAAATACAAAAACATGTTTGAATGGCATTCAAAGCTACATTATTGAATTATTATTAAACTGTAAATTATTAATAAACTCCAATGTAAAAGTAGCTTAGACAGCAAATGCTGAGCAATGAGTTAATGACAGCCAAAGACTTAGTTGTAGTGAGTTGAAGCAAAGACTTGGCTGGGCTGGTTATCAATCAATCAGATGATGAGTATGATGGTGTTGAAAGTGTTATAGGCATGAAAATGTACAGTATGATAAGATAACTTTAGATAAAAGAAAGATAGAACTTTATTAATTTCGATGGTTTTATTTATTATCTGATTCTGAACGATGTTTTATTTTGGAAAATGACCGGATTCTTTCCACCACATCTGTCTATGACTCACTCTTGATGCATGTCATGATGCCTCAGTCACATGTCTTACCTCCATACGCTACCTTCTTAAAGGGGCTCCGGCCGCCAACACATAATACATTACCGCTAAATTCAGACCCCCAAGCGAGCAAAATTAACAAAAAACAACACAGTGGATTCACGTTTATTATTATATTTAGATCCAGTTTTTATGGTCGGATCATTTTATTTTGTTGTATTTATCCACCACATCTTAAAGGCGGTTCGTTAAAATATTGTTTGACATTAAATAAATAAATGTTAATAAATATATAATAAATTTTTTTCTTTATCATTTTTATATAAATAAATTTTTTTTTTACACAAATATAAATGAGTATGGTGATGAGGCACATCCCACAGCACCACTATTAGCGGGTAGCCAAATTGCACTATGGGTAATGCGGGAAGCGGGTTAAGTGAAAAATACCAATTATGTTTGTGAGCTGACGATCTCCCACAGATTTTTTAAACTTACAATGACGATCAATAATTTTTTTTAATTTTACGTTTCGTGCGGCTTGAAAATGTAGCAGCATGTGCTCCGCCCTCCACTCATCAACCGACGCTCGTACATGCGATCGCAAGTGTATATAAACTGTACAGTTTATACAGTACGGTACAGTAAATTGCTCTGTTTTGCTATGTTATGTACTGTAATTTATTAACTATTAACAAACTACAGTGCACTACACCCAAACTGATTACTTTTAGGAATTTTATAAGAATTCTATTAGAATTTAGGATAAGTAACAAATAGGATCACTGTTCTATATTAATGTTTTTCTGCATTCCTCCTGAATCTTAGTAGCCCAGATTTTCTCATAAATCTGCTGTATATCTGCATATAAATATATATATATATATGACACAGATGCTGCTCTTCATCCTCTATCACATGTGACCCCTGAGAGGCCCAGTCTACACTTTTACTTCCAGTGAAGCATCGCAATTTGCTCTGCCTTAAGTCAAGGTTTGTTTAGCCTTTCGCAATGTATGTGTGTGTGTGTGTGTGTGTGTGTGTGTGTGTGTGTGTGTGTTCCAGACATGAGCTTCACCACAACCTTGAGCTCTCTGCTCTGTGTCAAACTACACATACCACACCGAGAGACAGTCAGAAAAGAGAGGAAGAGAGTCAAACCACACTGATTCTCTTGGAACCAGGGATGCTGATGAGAATGGAAATTGAAGATCAGTCACTACTTTGGTTGGGGTTGCGTCTCGATTTAGCATGAATCGAGAAATGGAAATTATAAGCAATTCTAAGAAAATCGCTCGACTTCATGCCAGGGTAAATTCTGTTCCCACCAGATTATTTTCAGTGCATTGGGGTCTGATTCATGTTCACTGATTAAAATCTGGTGTGAGTGGATCTGTTATCTGCCCAGATTGCAAAAGAGGATGGAAACTCCCGGATAAAAATAAAATTCCCTCCATATCTGCTGCTGGTATAACTTTTAGGAAATGATAGTAAAATAGTCTGTGCAGCCATTAGTCATTATGAGATCACTTTAGCAGCTGAGCAAAACAGACAAAGGTTGAACTTTTAAACATGTTGGTTAGCGAAAGGCTAAAGGTTAGCTGATACAGTGTACTTCCTAATGGTAAATTACTCTTATCTTTAGTCTCACACATATGCTGTAAGAGGTCTTATAACCTTTATAAGTGTTTTTTGCATACAATTCCTAGAGGTCATGGTTTTCTGGCTAGTTTGAGTGGTTTATTGTTTCAAAGCCACCATGCCATACTTACAGTAAGAATCCAAATGTACAATACAATTAACTGTACTGATGAAGCAGAGTTACAAAGTCATTAAAAAAGTACATTTGAATATTTATTCAACATAAACACATTTATTAGCCACGTTCATTGGAATACTGTACAGCTCCTTATTCATGAAAATCCTCAATCAGCCGGCATTGCGATGCATAACATCATCCAGATAGAACTGATTCATTCAGTCTTTTTTTTTTTTGGTGAATATTGTGATCTCTCTATGTCTTTGCTTATGTCATTTTTTCTTGTATGAGTGTTTTAGAAATTGCTGAACCCCTGGGATTTTTGTACAGAGCACCAAGTCGAGTTTACGCTAAATGGTGCAAAAAAACAAAACAACATCCAGTCAGAGGCAGTTTTCTGGGCAGAGCTTGTTGCTTGTTAAGGTCAGAGGAGAACCACCAGACTGGTTCGAAACAAACAGGAAGGTCACTTAAATATTTACTCTTTACAGCTGTGGTGAGCAAATAAGCATTTCAGAATGCACAATGTGACAAACTTTAAGGCAGATTTATACACCATGGAGTAGTTTAATGTATGTGGACTCTATGGAGTGTAGGTTTGAACAGGCAATTCGTTAACACATGAATTGACATGTCTATTAAGAAAACAGCTTTTCAAAGACAGTGTATTAGGTAATAATTGTGACCAATGGGTGGGTAGTTAAGAGGTAGTATAAGGTAGTCAAGACTGGACAAAATCAGTGAAATCTATTATTTCTCTGGAGTTAAAAAAAAAATGTAAAAAGATCTGATCAAAAGAAATTATAGATTAGACCAATATTAATTGGACAGATATTTAATTTGTGAGATTTCAGTACTAAATCATTAAGCACCCACACAAACACTGTCTTTAATTCACATGTTTCTGTAGAGAGATTTCATTAATATGTATGAATTTGTTGTTAGGTATCTGTTACTTGTTCGATGTAATGTCTCCTTGCATGGTGTCTTTGTAAAAAACATCTCATTATGGATCTGAAACAAACATGTTCTGCTTCGCCAACTGTCAATATCAAACTTTTACTATTTCCACGGCATAAAGGTCATCAGGAAATGCTGTGTTTTTTTCAGCCAAAAACAATGGCTCCTGAATTTGGAGAAATTCTATAAAGAAAACCGGGACAAGGTTATTATTAGCTTAATACGCTGTATGAACAAAATCTTTTGGACACCCAAATATAAGATTTGTATGTGATTTAACCTCCACGTTTCAGGGAAGATGTTCCACTAGATTTGGATTGGTGTGCTCGTTCGGCCACACAAAGGCGTTACTGCAGGTGAGGAGGCCTGGGGTGCAGTCAGCATTATAATCAATTCCATAGGTTATCAGTAGGTTTGAGGTCAGAGCTCTATAGCAGGAGTTCATCCACTCCAATCCATGTAAATCATGCCTTTATGGAGCTGGCTTGCTGGAACAGGTTTGGGTCTCGTAATGGTAAAACTTAATGCTACCACATCCAAAGACAAGACACAATTGTGTGCCTCCAATGTTGTGGTAACAATTCGAAAAAATACCCTATATGGCTGTAAAAGTCAGGTTTCTCAGTAGGTTGGTCCATATTGTCTACCTTTAAGGTGCAATAAAGAATTAAAACTGACTTGAGGTTGTCAATTTTATTAAATTAACATGACTGACATCAGCAATAAACCCAAATGATGCGATACTTATTTACTTCATGTTATACATCATAGACACTGCTAAATTAACATTTCTGTAAATGTAAAGTATTTCTGGCTTTTACAGTAGGAAACAAATAAAACACGAATTGCCATAAATTAAATTTTTAAGTATTTGATCTACTCTCAGATTTTAATACGTTTGCTAAAAACCTCAGCTTGTCTTTAAAGTTCATTTTAAGTCAGTATCATTTGTAACACAACTGTATGAGGTGGTGGTGCTGTAGCTCAGTGGTGCTACAGTACTGTAGGTCATGAGTTCAAATCCCAGCACCACCAACCTACCACTGCTAAGCTCTTAAACGAGGCCTTTTACCCCCAACTGCTCAGTTGTAATTGGCTCTAGATAAGGGTGTATACCATAAACTATATCTGCTACAGGTATCTAATTAGACATATATTGTTAGAGTCAAGATCCACACTTGACTGGTGATGTATTTCGTACTATTGAATATAGCTTAAATTAATGAATGTCGTAAAAAGCGTATAGTTTTTGAAAGATACTTGTACAAATAATCACTAATCTCCTGGCAAAGCAGGAAAATATGAAATGCTAATCAAAAACATTTTATATTGGGTTAAATATCATTTCTACATTTTTAGTTTTTATGTGCCAGGATCCTGAACAACCCCTGACCCTGAAGTTTTGTTTTTTTTTTTTATCAAGAAGAGCATCTTATGGAAATGATTGTGGTATAAATAATGCATATTTGATAATAATGAAATACTTATCATAATATTTAGAAAATCGAATGTAACAACCATTTATTTATTACTATTTAAAATAATGATAGTATTATTGTGCTACTTTTTCTACTACATGGGTACAAGCTACGAAAATCCTCGCTAGCATTTCAAATATACAGTAAGCGCCGCTACAGGATGTTCCTGGAAACACGTGCGTACTCAGGAAGTACATTTAAACATATCCTGTAAACGCGTGCGCACTCAGGAAGTGGTAAAATCGTCTAGTACTTTTAATTACAAGGAAATTGTGCTGTTTGTTACAGGAGTATACTGGAAACCAAAGCGGACTGAAATTCCAAACTGTGATACTTTAAGATTTTAATTACAAAACAAATGAACAATTCATCTGTGTAATTCCTGAGGAATCGAAGTGACTTTTACCGACAATGTTATGATGTTATTCCGTAATGTCGCAGCACATGACGAACACCGCATCCCCTGCATGCGCTAATGAATCCTAAACTTATTGTTATTTTGGCGACGAAATAGAAATTCATATAATTTACATTTTAGGCATTTGTTTATACATTATATTATTATATTTTATGCAACACATGAGGCGATACAGCACACTATCGGTGACGTGTGAACGATCTGGCAGTGAAGAAACACACTGATACAGGGCAATACTGTGAAATTAATCATGGTACATCCCAAGTCACATGACCGTCTGACCGTCGAACAGTACACCAGCTCTCGCGTATTGTGTTCTGCTCCTTACACAATGGCAGAAAAAATCTACATATCAATAAACACCTTTTACATTACAAACTATTCGAAATATTTGTCTCAGTACTGCAATGTATTAAATTGTTATTTTACCTATTTAGTGTGGATGTTGAAAACTGGACGTGTTTTTTTTTAGATACATATGTTTGGATTCAACGACATTTAATTGAAATGACTGGTCAAACAGAAACTCAGTCATAGGAATAACACACACACACACACACACACACACACACACACACACACACACACACACACACACACACACACAACCTGGAGATGCTCCACAGACACTACACTGCTATTAGGAGCATCATTAAGGTAAATAGTTGTTGTTGTTGTATAGCTTTAACATACATTATTAGCTTTGGGACAATTATAAACCTATGAAGCAGTGGAGGTTTTGGTGCAGTGCTATCACACACACACACACACACACACACACACACACACACACACACACACACACACACACAGGATGAAATATACAAGAAATTGTGTTTGGTTTTACAATTGTTCATTAATTAACTGCTACTAACAGGAAAGTTTACACTTCTGGGAACTTAATCAATTCTAAAATAGCAACAATATTAAGCTTTTACTGGCCTTTGTAGCAAATGATGGTGAATGATTGGCCATAATTTACAAAATATTGTAAATATCTCTATCTGTGCTCTATCAAGCCTGGTTCCAAAATGGAGCTTGCAGTCAGGTCCATGATGACCGACATCAGGTGTTCCAACTACTTGGAAATATTTCAATAAAAAATGATAGAAACCCTGAAGTATTTTGGTACATCAAGAAATGTGTTTTTATTTACTATCAAGTTTTTTTTTTTCTATCATAATTTTGCATTCAGGAAACGAATAAGACAATCTTATTAGATGTCTCTGGGTGTCTCAGGTGCATTTGTTTCATCCTTGCTTATTTATTTTAACAGGAAAATCAAAAGCTTCATTTTTGGCCCGATTTATATATATATATATATTTATTTTATTTATTTTTTATATACCCCAGGAGTATGTTCCAGATCATATCACTTTTCTTCTGTCTTTATTAATGATATATGTCTAACTTTCAATGCCCATTTTTTAACCTTAATATCTATTTCCAATCACTTTTGATTACTCCTCTGTTTAAAAGTTTTAAAAATGGATATTAAATAAAACAAACACTGCATGTAAAATAATACGGCACTTTATTACAAAAATGATACAAATAAACAGTACCTCATGTAACTCAAATGTGCAAATGTGCTCAATTAAATAAATATGAATATGTATTACTTATATTTATAAATATTTAGGAAAACTTGAAAACAAAACTTTTTTTTTTAGTTTGAATACTTGACTTGAAAGAAATAAAAATGAATAATAATAAACAAAAATTAAACAGCACGTGGCTCCAGTTATTCGCCTGTAGAGGCCGCTATCGTACTGTATAACGCAACCCGAAAAAACTATCAGTATTGATTTTTTGCAGATGACTAATAGTTTAAGCAAACAACTATCTGTGCTGATTAATTCGGCAAAGCTGATTAATCGTTCGGCCTCTAGTTACTCTAATGCACAGCATTTGTAGCACTGATACACATTCAAGGGGAAGCTCAGGGTTTAATATGTTGGACTTCTGAGGAGAAGTTGAGCCCCCCACCACTGCTAAGATGCCACTTCTGGGCCTTTGAGCAAACCCTCAACTGCTCAGTTGTATGAATGAGAGAAGTTGCCATGGATAAGGGCATCTGCAATGTGCCCTAAATGTACATGTAAATAAAATTACACTGCTTCCTTGAGAATAAATCAGACCGTAAGTCTGAACTGATCTGGGTGAAAATGTTTGGGAAGGTAACCATGGAAATGTTCCAATTAGGGTACACAGTATAGTTTCTATAGAACCTCGTTCTGAACCATAATGTTCAGCATTTCAATTTGACCTTCTTGGATTTCCAGTT
>MU563244.1:10511249-10625156 GCA_024362625.1 Silurus asotus
TACGACCTTATATAGGACACCAAGAGACCAACAACATGCATAATATTTTTAATTGCCTACATCAGATGTGTGTAATTTGGTACATGTAAGGGTTTCATCATCCTGATATCAAAAAATTGATAAACAATTATACATTTTTTAAGTTTTATGTAAATTTTAAATGATCACATATACAGTTATAGTTAAAGTAAATTAGGGGAATATGTGCAGAAGTGGCCTGACCTGAAAATATATACATTAATATCTATAGATTGTGTATTAAAACCTGGCCAATCAGGCGCCAGTGCTTTATTTACTCCTCCAGCTCTCCAGCTGTGAGTCCTAATTTAAAAGCCTGGCTGTTTTATGTTCTGAGGATAGTGACTGCTTGCCCGATAGCCTCGGATCATCACGAAAAACGCGTCCCGAGCACCCACTCCTCCAAAAACAAACATAGCTGTCAATATCACAACCCTCCATTTGTCCAATGCATTTCTTTAAAGTCTTGTGGTTCTCTGTCTTCACAGATAATGGGCCTGACTAAGAAGCTGCTGGGTCAGACAGGGTTTGAGAAGTTAATGAAAATGACGTTCTACGGTCAGTTCGTGGCTGGAGAGGACATCCAGACCATCAAACCCCTGATTCAGAAGAACAACGCTTTCGGAGTAGGATCCGTGCTAGACTACAGTGTAGAAGAAGACTTCACAAAAGAAGTGGCTGAATCAAAAGAAATGGAGTAAGTCGTTTTTATTAAGTTCAGTTTATACATTAATATCGATGCATGGAAAGTTATACGTATTCAGGATCAGGTTATGCGCAGGCTTGAGTTGACTTTGGGTTGCATATTCAGATTATTCTGCTGAATTTGACTGGTAGTCATGTTGTGTTTGGTGGCATCATTTGCATTTTTTTTATCTCTGTGCACTTAAGCTTGAAAAGGATGCAATTAGATTTAAGAGTTTTTAATATAGAACAATCAAATATGACGAAAAAAACAGTGGGAAGCAAAAAAAACACCCCCCCCAATAAAATAAAATGTGTCGGTTATAATTCTGTTTATCAAAATACTCCATAGATCATTTAGGAACAAAGGCTTGAGGTCCAAAATTTCATTAGATCCTTACTAATATTAGATCCCCACTAACCCTAGATTTATGTGAACTCTAAATACAGCCTATTGTGATTTAGTGTGTCTAAGAATCAGCTGCAGTCACATTACAACTGGAATGCAACATGGATATTGCAAGAAAAGACTGATTTATATGTCACACAGCAACTTTGTAAATGTTCCTTCTGGTCATGCTGAAACCGCATAGCAACCAGCACCTGAGTGGTTGTCGAATGTTTACCAAACGTACAGAAAAATGACAGAAGATTTTGTAACATGAAAAAAAATCTAACCCTTTGAAAAAAATTACACAAAGCAAATAGGAAATGAGTGTCATCAAACTGCAACTACAGCATTCTTCTTACAATCATGAGATCATAGTAGATTATGCTTTTCAAAAAGTCCCAAAAGTGTCATTAAAATCAAATTCTCTCAAACCTGTGATTTATATCGACAGTCGTAATCTACTGAAGTCCGAATCTTCTTTCCTGCTTTCATGTAAAAAAAAATCGTTCTAGAAAACATGCTTATCTGTTACATACGACTCGCAAAAACTCATTAGAGACACACCCTTAGCTTTTCCCCCAGAAAATAGTGGAAATACACATTTATGTTTTATCTAAGGCAAAAAATCAAAACTAAACCAGAACATCTCATAGCATTGAAAAAACATACGCGACGGAGTTGACTACCATATTTTTCAGACTATAAGCCGCTACTTTTTTCCCCGCGGCTTAAACAACGAAGCGGCTAGTTTATGAATTTTTCCTGGGTTTTTCCCGGTTTCATGAACTTAGCCCAAAAAATAAACCCCATAATATTAGACCAATGAAATTTCCAAACGGAAACGAAAAAAACGCACCTCACCTGTGTTCTGAGCTGCACGGCATCGGGGAGAAAAAAACGTTTGTTTTTAAACGCACCTCGATGCCAAAAGATAAACTCTTAAGAGAAATAGTTGTGAAAGGAAGGAGGAAGACAGTAAACAATGACTTTCTTGGTCGGCTACTGTTTAGATACAAGCGGTTGTAACGTGTTGAGTCTGGGTGATGGGAGAGCTCACTAACTCCAGTTACAACAGAAATCATATAAGCACAGACAGGTTTCCAAAACTTGTGCTTTTTTATTATTCTTGGCAACAGCGTTACGGGTTAGTCAAAGAAACTAAGAACTGAGCATCAGAAAATAATAAACACATAATCTTTATCTTGAACACACGCAGTAATACTGTAAAAATGCAGTGGCAGCCTATTCCCAAAATACCGATATGCTCCTAAAGGAAGCGCAACATATTTCACCCATTACACCGTGTGTAACGTGTCTTTCGTTAAAGCCTGTGTCAAATACATTAGTGTAGACACCTGCAGCTTATTTATGTTAAGAATAAAAATATTTGTAAAATTCAGTGGGTGTGGCTTATATATGGGTGCGCTTTTAAGTTCGGAAATTACGGTAGCTGTAAAGTTGACTAGCTATATACAGAAAAAACTAAATTTATTTTATACAAAATATATAAAAACAGTATTTTGTTTTTCTGGGTTTTTTTTTCTGTTCCAGTTAGGAATGTTTTTTCTTATTTTTCTTCTTATAGTTTTTTATTATATTTGGTCAATTTCCTAATATTCGTTCTATTTCTCAGTGCAGAAAAATGCACTGCAGTACACATTAACAAAGCACTTATCGTCCTCTTTATTTCAAACTCGAGTGGCAAATAGATCAAAATACTATTTTGAAAAATATTTCAGTGTTAAATATCATTTGTGCTTAAGTATAATTAAAAAAATGAAACATTTCTGATTTAGTGCTCATTTGCTGTTGGGTAATGAATCAGCAACCTCCTCTAATAACCTCCACTCTTCTGAGAAGAAGTTCCTCTAGATATTGTAGTGTGTTTGTGGAGATTTGTGCTCGTTTATTCACAAGGGCGTGAGTAAAGTCAGGTTCTGATGTAGTTGTAGGTGAGGAGGCCTGGGGTTCAATCAGCATTCACATTCATCCCAAAGGTGTTCAATATGGTTGAGGTCAGAGCTCTATAGCAGGAGATCTTCCACTCCAATCCATGTAAAGCATATCTTCATGGAGCTTGTTTTTTGCTCAGTGGAATTGTCATGCTGGTACAGGTTTGCTCTGAGAAGGGAAAATGGAATGCTACCAAAGACAACCAGACTATGGTTAAAAAAAATAGTCATGTGTCCCAATAGATTTCTAGTGTGTATTAGTACTGCATTTTAGTATTTGGTATTTTCCACAATTATCTTTGTAAGGCCCCTCCCCTCGTTTTTATTCTTGTGAATATCAGCTACACGTTTGTCATGTTCCATCATGGCTTCTTAGATCTTTGAGTGAGAGAGGATGAGCTTAGTTCTGGTAGCAGCTTGCATCACACAAAGGGTTTCTGAGCAGTTCAGGTTGGATGTACACCAGTCTTCAGCTTTAACGTAATTCGCCGAACGTCCCTCAGGTGTTCCACCGAGCAGTTTTTCACAGCACTCACGTCTCAGAAGCAATGAAAGCAGGGCATGGAAATTGCGTCTGAGAATCGGGGTGCAGTTTGTTCAAGTGTTAAGAAAACAGTGCCTCACGGCGCACATCGCCTCCAAATGTTCTAACACTTCACTCTATGGTAATTCACAGCATATGTGAGGTGAAGGGGGCGGAGTGGGTGGTGGTGGGGGGGTGAAATAAGGCCCTTCTGGCAGCAGACAGCAGTTATGGGCCATTATGAAGATTCCTCGATGTTTTTCCCGTTCAGCCAAACAGCATTACACGCCAATAAGGCTGGAAGTGCAGATGTATAATCTGCAGCAGGAGGAGTGGGTGCTCGGGACGCGTTTTCGTGATGATCCGAGGCTATCGGGCAAGCAGTCACTATCCTCAGAACAAAAAACAGCCAGGCTTTTAAATTAGGACTCACAGCTGGAGAGCTGGAGGAGTAAATAAAGCACTGGCGCCTGATTGGCCAGGCTAGTCAAAGCCCATTGTGCTTGATTGGCTGGAACATTTTGTCTCCACACACACACACACTTTAGTAATTCAGTCACATGGTGTGCACAAGGGAGAGGTTACTGATGCAGTTCATTTACAAGTTACTGTTTTCTTCTTTTGTACCCAAAAGAAATCTGCAAAAGTCGTAAATGGAGTATCTGAGTTTTAAACCTACTTCCAGATTTGCAGTAATTGTATTATATTAAGGTTGCTATTTTGACCAATCTTGATTCATTATATTGCAAGGCAATGGATCACCTTATTTATTTGTTTATTTGTTTGCTTTAAAATTTTTCTAGCTCATAAATTAGCTCCGCCCCCAACTTCAATGATTACATATAAAATAGTTTTCTATTGGATGTAGGACATTGCATAGGTTCTTTATTTGTGTTTAATTAGTTTGTAGAGAAAATATTATAATGTTTTCTTATTAACAATTACTTGCATGAATAAAGTCAGATACGAAGTATAAGAAAGTATGCGTATATTTGAAATACGTTTTTTTTACACCTGCAAATGGTTCACAATAGCAGCAGTCAGTTTGGCTTCAGAAGAAATCTCTGGATGTCTCATTTGTATCTCATGAATTCCCATGAATTGCTTCCTTCAGTTTGTTTATGTGTGTTCTGCTTGTTCGAGCTTTGTCTTTGTCTCTTTCAATGATTGTTGTGTGGTATCTTCTTTTTAGTTAGTCCTCTTTTTAGTTATTCGTTTTTAGATTTCCAAGTGTGTTCTTGTCCTGTTAACGTCTTACCAGAAGACATGCCAGAATGAGGTAGTAGATCAGTGGTTGAGGCTCTGGCTTGCTGATCGAAAGGTCAAGGGTTCCCAAGCTACCTCTCTTGGGCCTTTGAGAAAGGCCCTTAACCCTCCATGCTCTAGGGGGTGCTCTATAATTTCTGGCTCCAGCTGGGGTATGTGAAGGAAGAATTTCACTGTGCCAAGCATAAAGCGTCTTTCTTTTTTCGAAGACACTGAATCTTTTTTGTGTATCTTATTTTTTTGCACTTTGTACATTTGTGTTTGGTTTTATAAATGATCAGTTTGTACCATTGACTGCCTGACCTATAAGAAAGCCTGCTTGACCTTTAAGGGTAGGAATTTTCCTAATAAGGAAGCCACTTTGTTTGTTCATTTGGGTCCTAAATCTCACTATTTTGTGCTACAGAATGAACATTAAGGTGACATCTGACCTTAAGGCTTTGGATATGAAAAAGCTTAATTTTGTGAATCATGAATATCTGTTGTTTGCAAATAAATAAACCATCATATGTAGTTTATCTGATACAAATATTGTATCCTGCACAATTCCTATTCTGGGGAATAATTAAATTTTATATAATGTACAGCCACATCATAAATAATAAATGCTTATTGGAACATCCATTCTTTCCATTCTTTGGGAAATCCCATTGTTTGGATTATGCAGGAGCAACTGAGTGTAGACATAGTGTTAAGTTATTGTGTGACATTACATGAGCTGGCCTGTAGAAGGCGCTCCTCCACCACTTTGCCGTCTCGTCCTCAGCTCGAGATGGAGCATTTATTGGAAAAGCTTTTTACGACCACAGAAGACCCAAGCTGGCCATTGGCTAATAAAAGCTAATTTATGTTCATCATGTGTGTGTGTGTTTTAGAGTCTCTGCCTCTATCAGTATTGCATTACTGTCCACCCCTGTGGACCAGGTAACAACGTTACACGGAAGTGAGTGCTCAGCTTTTCAGCATTACCAAGAGTGCAATATCCAGAGGAGGCTGGATGTGGCATCAGAGCATGAGTTGGTATCCAATATGCAGGCCTTTTGAGCTGTGGAAATTCCACCTGTGTGTTTCGCAGCATTAGGATTTCCAGGCCTGCTTTTCTATTCTGCTGAAATCATTGTGATCAGATGGAAAGAACTCATGAGCTTTCTTTTTTTTTTGCATTAATGATGCTATTAAACATCACATTTATCACATTGACGTTCCGCAAGACACGTTCGTGATGTGTTTGGCAGCTGCTAATAATAATCTGTCACACTTCAGATATTTATCAGATACGACATTCTTGATTTAATGTTTGTTTCCAAATAATGGAAGGAGTTTCCAGTTTCAGAACTTTGTAACCTCTGTCTATTCTTCATGAAAGAGATCCAAAGTGAGGTTTGATGAGCGATCTAGCGTTTCTAGGTGTTACAATGCAAGCATTAATCTGGAAGAAGTTTCTCAACCTTAAAAGTGGCTCAACAAATCAACATGTACTGGGAAACACTTCCCCCTGTGTCAGTAAAGGATGGGGGGATATGATCGTGGACTTGTGGGTTCTGTGGTTGTTGTTGCGTTTTAAGCCGTGTTTGCATGGAGGAAACCTCGAAATAGCGATTTATGTACCGGGGTCGGTTTTGAAATAGGACTAGAATGAGAGAGGAGCAGGAAGAAATAGAAAAGCAGCATGATCAAACAGGTGAGAAACAGGTTTCCATGACAACCCTGCTTCAAAACAAATTACACCTAAGGGGAAGCAGGCTGTTTTGTGAGGCAGGGGGTGATTTATTCTGTAATTTGTACAAATATTTTCCTTAGAAGATGGCGTTAGTGTTACTTTTTGATATCGCCCTACCCTGTTGATCCGTGTTAGACTTTTACGCACCCAAATGTCAACTGCTGTTCACCCGATAGGACCGATTGCCTAGTCAAACTTTTCGAAACCTTCCGGAAAAATTGGCAGCGAACATCAGAAAGTGTGGCGCATTAGTTTTTGGCGTGAAGCCCATTAGCTCAGTGAAATACAAACAAAAATGGAAATGGCTGCACTGATCCTTCAGGGGGTTCGATTGCCAGAGCACCAATTTTCGTTTTACAACTCCTTTTCAAAAGTAAATTTTTTGTCCATTTATTAAAACCAAATCTCACCATGAAATCGCCTAATCTGGAAGTTTTGCCTTCTCTAATTTTCTTTCTTTTCTTTTTTTCTCTTTTTACAGATCATGTGTGTCAGCATCAGAAAAAGAAAATCCCGGTGAGTTTTTTTTTTTATCTCTTTATGTGACCTGGATGTGGTGAACGTATAAGACACTAAATGGAGATTTGTGTGTACAACTAGGGATGCAAAATTTCCAGTGAATTTCCAGAAAACTTTTCATGGGAATGTGATTTGTGAAATTTTTGTAAATAATCCAAGTTAGAAATTTACCAGGGAATTTATTGGAATTTATAGGAATTTATTACATAGAAATCTGAGGAAATTTATATAAACTATCATATACAAACATAAATATAAACATTTTGTTTGGTCATGTGCCGACAATCATGCAAGATTTCGAAAATGACATTTCTGACTTAACTTACACACAGCATAGGGAAGTTTTAAACAAATTTGTGTAATATTTCTGTAATTTATGTTATTTTATGGAGGAATGCAGTGTGTGCATAAAATTTATAAATGTAGTAAATGAAAAATGTAAAGATCTTGCAGGATAATTTTGGTTAAAACAACTAGATTTAATGCAATTTCAGGTGAATTTTTATCCTGCATATTCGAGTTCCCTGTTATAAGCTAACCTACAATTTTGTATATTCTGGAAAGTTTCCAGCCTTGACAATTTCTGGAATTTTACAACCCTATGTACAACCCCAATTCTAAACAAGTTGTGTAAAATCTACATAAAACCATGATGCAGTGATTTGCAAATCTCATAAACCCACACTTTATTCACAATAGAGCATAGAAAACATATCAAATGTTGACATGTTCACATTTTATGGAAAAAATTGTGAATTTTGATATTGGTCAGCAACACATTTCAAAATTGGAAATAAAGCTGGAAAAGTAAGTGTTACTTACAAGGAAGAGCTAAAAGAACATTTTGCAACTAACTAGGTTAATTAGCAGCTGGTCAGTAACTTAATAGGGGAAAAAATAAGCATGTTAGTGAGTCAGAGTCTCTCAGAAGTAAAGTTGGTAATAGAATACTTCCAAAAATCTGTGTCTGTGAACACACTTTGCCGTGGCATCCGAAAATGCAAGTTAAAGCTCTAGCAAGTGAATGGGCCGCTTGCACATCTGGAAAGGCTTCATCTATGTTGAATAGTATATACAGGTTTTGGAGAAGCAAATGCTTATATCAGTAAAGCTGTTGCATATTTGAACAAGACAATGCTAACTGCATACTGCATCTATTGCGATAGCATGATTTTGTAGTAGAAATGTCAGCGTGCTACAATGGCCAATCTACATTTTTCGACATTTGAAAATATCTTAAAACAAAAAATACGACAAAGAAGATCCAGGACTGTTTAGAAGCAGTTGCAATTCTATATCAGGAACGGGACAACATTTTCTCTTCCACAGGTCCGGCAACTGTTTCCTCAGTTTCCAGACGTTTACAGATTGTTGTTAAAAGTGTAGGAGTTGACGTTCTTTTCCTTGCAACTGTCACCTCTAGTTTTTGGATAAATATATAGGGACTAGTTTATGATGCTTAAAATTTCACAGTTTCTGCTTTGGGGCAGTTTTAATTATTTAAAGCTCTATACAAATGAAATTGAATTGAAATCCGATGCAAATAAATTTTTTAATTAGTTGTTATCGGAGCAGTCAGTTTGGATCTCAAAGAAAACGCCAGAAACTGGAACTAAACTTTGGTACTTATATACAAAAGTTGGCATCACAGATAAAAATCTAGTTTTTAAGTATTAAGACATCATGTTATATACAGTTTGATTACATTTCTCATTATTAAGTCATGATAATTGGAATAGTAAAGGAATTTGCTTTCCTCCACTGGCAAAAACATGCTCCTTTAAATTGAACACTATTTTCCATTTAGTTCCTAAGTGATTTTATTCAGAGCTTTGAAACCCCAAAAACAAATCATGTTGGATGTATGAAAACAGGTTGTGTTTATTCATGGCAATTCATTCACGTGAAAGTCAGTGTACACAATTGAATTGTTTGCCAGACTGCCAAGCCGGCCAGCCTAGACACAGCATTTCACCGGCTGACTGACTGACTGACTCTCATCGCTGAAACACCAGGGACGTTCTGTAGGTTTACGTGTTGGTGCTTGTGTGAATAATGCTTTACAGCTGAATGCAATGTGGCAAAACTAGGCTTTGATTGTTTCCATAACTTAGGTACCAGGTCTAAACCATTAGACTGTATCTAAGTGTAAAAACCAATATTCAGAAACAAGTGTTTATTTACCAAATGACTATTGAGAGAGAGATAGTGGAGGTTATTATGACAGCAAATATTAGTATAAAATATTAAATTAAATATAAAAGTTTTAACAAATAGAAACAAAGGAAACAAGTGTTTTCAGAAAAGCACATATTTAAAAACCCCTTTAAAATCTCTGTATCTTTCTTTCTTTCTTTCTTTCTTGAAAGAAATGTTTTCTTTGTAAAGTCAATCAAAAAATTTAAATGTATATTTTCAAAGGCGAAAGCTCTCAGACTTTTCACTCGAGTAAAAAAGAAAAAAAATCCACTCGGGTGTAAATGAACCTCAAAGTGCTGTTGGGAAAATGAATCATGTTAGTGAGTGCGTGTGAGACACTTTACAACATGTTAAATCGGAGATACCGTAACGTCTCGGTTCGACCCGAAAATCGGACGATTATTACGTTTCGCTGGCGAGTGTTGAGTTTTTATACAGCAGAGCATGAACAGAGCACGATAATGATATCACACACGGCCATGAGAACCCGAAAGAGCCCTCGATCAGTCTCTTTATTCTGTACTGTAATCGTGGCATCATGGAAATGAATAAAACTCTTCACTAAAACAATTCTGAAAAAAATGACGGCTCTTAATCATTCAGAGTTCAGGATTTTAGTGTTGTAAACATCATAAAAATAGTGGTTATAATATTATAGGATTTTTCTCCCCCAAACGTCCACAGTTATTAAATAATTTCAAGGATTTTTACACAAACCTGAAACAAATGAATGAACAATCCAAACAATTATTCCATGACCCGAGTGAATCTGATTGGCTGAAATTTCAAACCGTTAAACACGCAATCAGTTTAATCACTAAAAGTTCCCTTACTAACATACAGTTACAGTTTCATACAGAGCGAGACAGCTATTGTAAACATTTTCAATTACTTTCAGCTAGATTTATTATTGTTTTTTGTGTCGTTCATGTTCCCTGGTAAAAACAGTGGTTTTGATAATGGGTCAAGGCACGAGACGGATTTAGAACTGGAGAAGAAATTGCATTGCTATTGCATGTGTCTCTCTCTCTCAATAAAAATGTGCTAAAAGTGTTGTTCTTATGTACTATTTCGATTATGTGTAAGATTTAGTGCAGAGATGCCAAAACCAGTTGGCCTGTGGTGACCTTTAATTTGGTCTGCTGCCATGTACAATATAAAAAGGTAAAAAAAATGGCATTCGAAAAAACTTTTGAAAAATAAGCACCAGCTTCATGTCTCTCATTAGACGTCACTGAATTGCTGTTATTAGGCCCTGAACTCTATTGTACAATACATTTTATATTTTTTCTCCTCATACTATACGTTTCAATGAACCAAAACTTTTAGAATAAAACTGCATTTGATGAGCAAATGACAGTCATGTTTTCTATTTTTGTATATATATTTTTAATATTATTAAATTATAAATACCGTAATTTCAAGGACTATTTAACGCACCCATATATAAGCCAAACCCACTGAATTTTACAAAGATTTTTAATTTGAACATAAATAAGCCGCACCTGTCTATAAGCCGCTACACTGAAACTAATGAACTTTACACAGGCTTTAATGTAACACAGTGTCTGTAACACGGCTTGTAGCTAAACAGTAGCCTACCAAGAAAGTCATTGTTCACTGTCTTCCTCCTTCCTTTCACAACTATTTCTCTCGAGAGTTTTTCTTTTCGCATCGTCGTGCGTTTAAAAATCATTACCGGTGAATCTTTTCTCCCGATGCCGTGCAGCTCAGAACACAGGTGAAGTGTGTTTTCATGCCCGGTTGTTTTCAGCGTGAGGAATGATTCGCATTTCCTGTAGACAGTCCGAGTGAGCGGCAGGTCAAACGTCAGAGGAACAACATCCATATTTATGATGTGGTGCGGCCCGATTCAGTGGGAGCGCATCTGATTTAATATAAAGAGTTTCATTGGTTCACTGGTTCACCTGAACCCGTTCCCCAATTTCATTGGTCTTATGTTATGGGGCTCAGTTTTTTGGCTTGAAGCTTGTGACCCGGGAAAAACCATATATTAGCCACTTCGTTGTTTAAGCAAAGAGTGGGAAAAAAGTAGCGGCTTATAGTCCGAAAAATACGGTAAGAAGAACAACGGCAACTTTCATTTGAATAATTTCATTCGAATTCTAATGCAATATTTGGTATTATTGATTTATTTTTGGCCCATAGGTCTCTGTTTTTTGACCCTTCATCGTAATAAGTTAGAAAAAAGTTTGGAGTCACCAGTCTCTGTGCTTTGAAACAGTTCAACGATCACATGACATGTATTTTTTTGATTTGATTAAAAATATAATCGGAGTTTAAACCAGGAAACCCAAGATCTAGTACTGGACCTCCCACTCCATCGTCACTCATTTCTGCACTTAACTCTGGACTGTCACTTTAACTCTGCACTTAAACAGCACAGTGCCACTTTATATCACACCGTACTGCACATGGACACTAAGGACGATCACTATAATTTGTACTTCCAATATCTGCCATACTAATTCATGTATATACATATATTTTCAGATATTTTCTATAGTTTATACTTTTTATTTCTGTACCTAATTTTTTTTATCATTAAATTCTATTCCTTTTTTATGCTTAAATGTTGGACAGTTTTTCACGTATTTGACTGGATGTCGTACTCTGTATGTATGTGTATGTGACAAAATTTGATTTGTTTTGAATATAGAGGGGGTGGTAAAAGAACAGCTGATGGTAGCTGCTAGAGCACAAGCAGTAACTGGAAATAACTACCATCCATAACATTCACTGTAACTGGATAAAACATATATCGGGTGTTAGGATTCAAATTTCCATTTAGTCATTAATAGATATAGATATTTTACTAGAACACATAGCACATCCACAAAATGGCTTTTTAGGCACTTTTAATCATTTACTGTATGTGTAGTATAAATTTTTGTCCAACTCTTTCCTTGACCTCAGGAAAAAATACTTTGTGCTCAAGATTATCCTGCATTCTGTGCCAGTGTAGTCTGTAGTGTGTGTGTATGTATGTGTGTGTGTGTGTGTGTGTGTGTGTGTGTGTGTGTGTGTGTTTCTGGTTCGCTTTATTCAATCATCAGGACATTTTGTTCCTAACAAATTCACGAAAAACACCAGACACACGCACACAATTTTCTCTCCTGTAAAAACAGCATATTAATTGACATACTCGTCATCGAACGTAATTATTTAAACAATAGCTAATTATTGCTGTGCCTACGTTAACACAAGTATGTGTACACTTGCAGGCATGCTGTTGTTGATTTAGCGATGCTGTGAGAAAAGATACTTTTGTACTCACAGCTGTTCATCCGTAGTTTGTTGGCACAACGAGAGAAGCGAATCAGAGCGAGCGCTAGACACGATACACGACACAACTTCGCTTTCTTGTAAAAAATGTGAACCGCACGATATTGTGATTTGTGAGGTTCCAACCGTAAAGAGAAAAATTTTTTTTTGTGGTATATTTTGTATCGGAAAATTGCGCTAGACACCACATTTGACTGGCTTTTTTACCTCTATAGGAACCGTAACCTGAGTATTTAGGTATTTAACTAGGCATCATACAAGTCGAAGTGGGACGTGTTGGCTTTGAATAGTCAGGATCACTGATTGGTCAAATATAGCAATCACTGAATCGGTTGAAAAATACAATTCTGATCTTTCAAACAGTGTAGAATACAGTACATGCAATTATAAATGTTTGCTAAATGTTTTCTGATGTACAGTAAATGTAAACTGTGTGTCTGCTTTGGGCTTTCAGGAGAGGATCACCGGGAAAGGAAGTACACCGCCCATCGGAAGTTTGGTGATCGCAGGGACCGTGTGACGAGCGCTCGGACATATTTCTACGCCGACGAAGCCAAATGTGACCAGCACATGGAAACATTTCTTCAGTGCATCAAGGCGTCAGGTAAGCAGTTTAGTTCCGTCACTGGAAACGATGCCTCGACTCACCTATACGCTGAAACTAAGAACCTCCACAAAACACATCCATTCAAAAGGAGACAAAAAAAAAATGGTCGTAGGGGTAAAAGTTTGGTTTTAATCTGAGGTTGCATTAAAAAAAATACACTATGCACCTTCTTTGAGATAAATCCATGGTACCAAACATAGCAAAAGATGCATTTACCCTTATTAAGATGGGCTGTACCACAACTGCCAGGATAATCTCACGCAATCGGAAACGCCCCAAAACCCTGATCTGAGAGATTGGATTGATGTGATGATTAAAATTGTGTCATAGTAGAGAATGCTGGCGAGACTGCAGAGTGAAAGAGAACGAAAAAATGGTGTGATGAGAAGGACTAATTTTTTGATTTCCATTTGTTTTTTTTGTTTGTTTGCTGAACATGTAAGACACTTGTTGGAAATCCTTTTCCAAAATAGATAGATAGATAGATAGATAGATAGATAGATAGATAGATAGATAGATAGATAGATAGATAGATAGATAGTGCATCAGTTATATACCAGTTTCATCCATTTATTAGTTTTCTGTAGTCGGTGGATTTGAATATTTCACTATAGGTTTCCATTTCCGCTTTTCCTGATAAGGGACATGTGCTTATGGTTTCTGATGCTGGTTAACATAAGATTGAACTTAAAAAAAAGGAAAACTTACGTTTACACTTCTGTGCTTCTCAGGTGAAAGTTCTGATAATGGTTTCTCCGCCATTAAGATGACTGCCCTAGGACGCCCACAATTTCTGGTAATATATTATAAAAAAAAATAAAATAAACATATATCCATAGATTCTCACCTCAGTGAATCTTAATGTCTTTTTTTTTTTTACTTTTGTCATCCAGATGCAATTTTCTGAGGTGCTGGTGAAATGGAAAAACTTTTTCAGATACCTGGCCGAGCATTTGGGGGAAAATAGCCAAGATGTGCTAAAGCAGAAACTGGACCTCGAGAAGCTGCAGGTATTCCTCTGAATGAAGGAGAACGCACCCAGAATGGGAATATAATAAATAAATTAAAATTAGACATTTCTGTTTGAGGTTTTAACCGAATCCTGGGTTTCTCTTACAGACATTTATGACAGAGATAGGAGCCACAGGGAACATTTGTAACTGGTTGATGAACTATAAGCAGTGCTCCTCAGGGTAAGAACTTCTCTCCAAATTCCTAGCATTTATAATTCCAAATCATAAAGAATCATGTGTATTAAAATATCTGTTTTAAATGTTCTACACATTTAAAATCAGCATTATCCGATTAGCATTGCAAATATTTTAGATTCCAAGTTACATTATATAGACAAAAGTATTGGGACACCTGACTTTTCCCGCCGTATGTGGATCTTCTTCAAATTGTTATCACAAAGTTGGAGGTATACGATTGAATTGAATGTCCCTCTATGAAGATATGATGTACATGGCTTGGAGTGGAAGATCTCAAGCGGGCCTGCTATAGAGTGGTGACCTCATCCCTATTGTACACCATTGGGATAAATTGGAATGTTGACTGCACCCCAGGCCTCCTCATCTCACCTACATCAGTACCTGACTTTACTAACACCCTTGTGGCTAAATGGGCACAAATCTTCTCAAACACACTTCAATATCTAGTATAACATCTTCCCAGACGTGTGGAGGTTATTATAACAGCAAATGGGGACAATGAAATCTTCAGGTGTCCATAAAATTTTGTCCAAATAGAGTAGATTAGATAAAAATTTTTCCGAACCCAAATAAAATAATTTCTATCCTTTTTTTTTCTTTTCATATTTACTAAACAAACATTAAATTTCACCTACCAAAAATGCTGTTCGGAAACTGAAAAAATTTTGTCCAAATAAAGTAGATTAGATAAAAATTTTTCCGAACCCAAATAAAATAATTTCTATCCTTTTTTTTTCTTTTCATATTTACTAAACAAACATTAAATTTCACCTACCAAAAATGCTGTTCGGAAACTGAAGTGTATCCATCTACCTTTTTTCTCACATCAGCAGCGTCGGCATTCTGGACTGGAACAGTCTGATCGACGAGCGGACCAAGATATCCGATCTTCTTGTGGTGCCCAATATTGAGGTACGAGCAACACTGATATCTTAAGTGCGTTCGAAATAAAGAGGATCATCGATTTTGTTTGGTGATGTAATGGCCTTCGGAGAAGCCATCTGACAGTTCTAAGACTTTTAAAGTAATCACATTGATGTGGTCCGATTACTGATATGGCGAATCCTCGGATTTGTTCTTTTTTTTTGTTATGGAAACTGAAATGAGAGTCTTCCGGGTTCATCAGTATGCACATTTTCATTTGCATAAAAAAAAAAAAAGCCAGGTGTGAGGAATGTGTTGGTAGTGCTACAAGCCTTAAAATGCCCTTTCATGTTCACATCGCAAGGTTGAAATAGTCCAAACAGTGCACTACTTTCCGAAAAAGACACCACACCAAAATAGAACTGCATTATATCATTTCAGCTCAAACTACACTGTATTGGAAGTATTATAATTGAGCATTGCTACCTATTTGAATGGAGGGTGCCAATAATTTTTGATCTACCCAGATTAAGACAGCAATACAGAGTTTTGGATGTTATTTACGGGTGAGTTTAAATGGGAGCAGTCAGTAGATAGAGCTTCAGATTGGAAATCCAATTCACTGAATACATACTGAATTGGATTGTCCTTGAATGAAGGTATGTGTTTAAGCCAAGGTCCAATCTTTTTTGTAAGGTATTCAAGCTTCAATGAGTAACAACCCTCGCTTTAAGATTACATAACCCGGCATGAGTAAGCGGACCTTGACATCAATCATTCATCACTAAAACACTTCCTTTAGAAAGGAACACCCACAGACCTACAGCCTGGTACGGAATCTTCCCCAGAGTAGCCTTTCCTTCACTGGATTCTGTTCAATACTATGTTAAAAGTTTATCACTGAATTTTAGAGCTCTGCATTTGGCAAGGCCTCTTCGGTCCCAGTGCCAAATGCTCTTGTTGATTCCAGAATGCTAGTTAAAGTTTAATACACACAACTGTTAGCAATATACCAACACGTAGCTACAAGTGGTCTCTTACGCCCCAGGTAGTTAAAACACAATAGGTCAGTTATCTATAATATAGCAAAGACACACTTGGTCATTTCATCTAAATGGTGGGTAAATTAGCCAAATGTAGCAAAGATATGATCGTTCGTTCTCCTTATTGTAGCCAGGATATGATCGTTACAGTCCCCAATAATGACCACAAAATGTGATCATCTACACGACCCCAGATATTCAATACGACTGTCCATTTTTCTGAAAGGTATAGAAGACGGTTCCATTAAATGTTTCCAAGGCATGGTGCTAATTGTCTATTACCCAAAATGAGGATGGGTTCCCCCTTTATGAGTCTGGTTCCTTGCAAGGTTTTTTCCTCGTACCAGTTTTTGCTTTGCTTTTGCCCCAGGCTTTGCTAATCGGTGATAAATACACACGTTTTTGTTCTATAATTAAATAGTAATATTACGCGTTTTTGAGACCATTGTGAAAAGCGCTATAGAAATAAACTTGAATTTAATTGAAAATTGTCACAAACATAGCCAAGACCTGATTTTCCACAACCTAATCATCTACTACCCTCGAATGTTATTATTATTTATTATTATTTATATTTCTTCAAATGTATTTTTTTCCAAGACCTGTATTTACTTTAACCTAGTGGTTCAGTGTGGGAAATAAAAACATGGCCTTTTCTAGTGCAACAATCAGCAGGATTTAAATAAAATTATATAATATATATATATTAATCTTCATTCTATTAAAAATAAAGTGAATACACTCAAAGCAACCACGAACATTCCCTTTATTTCTCTAATTTTGAACTTATTTCTATTTGATGTTATTGATTTAGAATTTCAGTGTCCATCTCCATAAATAAAAATTTTTTTGTATTTTATTTATTACTATTTTTTGGGGTGATAGAGGACAGGTGGGGCTTGAAAATCCAACCCCCTCTAAAGTGAGGAATGGCAGAAAAAAAAAAAGAAAACCACTATTTTATCCAAAAGTAGCCAAGACACAATTCCCCACTTACCAGCCAAGATGTCACTGTCCACTTATTTACACTTACAACATTGTGTTGTTTTAAAACATGTCTCAGTCTAATTTTTTCTTCTTCCTTATTTTATAGAAATGCTACCTGGAGCCTTTGCTAAAGAAATTTACTAATGAAGAGGAAAACCAGATGAAGAGGATGCTTCAGAGACTCGATGTACTTGCAAAAGTAAGTCTTTATGAAAGCACCACTTAAGCACCACCTCTTTAATGCTCACTATGGGTCAGCGGGTCCGGAAAAGTTAAAGGTGCAATGTCCAAATTGTGCATCACGTTTATAAATAGTGACAGGCTTCCACCAGAAGGTCACAGGGTCGAGGTGCACTGTATTTAAGGCTGAAATTGGGTTCAGCTTTAGTCACCACTCTGCCTTTTGCATATACAGAAATACAGAGTGGCTTCTGTAGACAAGACTGCAGTCAGTTCATCACTGGAGCTAAATTCATTTCACCGGATAAAAATAAATTATTTAAAAATTGATTAAAAATGTAAAAGTCAGTGGCAGATGAATTGCAGTTCCTCGGAAGACCTGAAACTGAACCGAATTAGCCGAAATGGAATTGACCCCGAGCTCGTCTCCAGACTTGGCTTTAGGGAATCCATAAATATTAACACTTTTTACCTCCTTATTTAATGCTTATATAGTGCCAGATTGAGCCATAAAAAAGGGGGGATAATTGAAAAAAAAAATAGAACTGGCTAATATAAGGAAAAGAAATGCAATAAATATTTTTTGCAGCATACCAAAAAATATATATATTACCACATTTATTCAATATGTGGCGACCCCTAATGGGAGCAGCCGAAAGAAGAAGAAGAAGAAGAAGAAGAAGAAGATTCAATATTATAGTCATTTGTCATATACAATAATCTTTTTTTGTTTTTTACTGAAATGAACCTTAAAAAAAATATTAGTTTCAAGCTTATTTAAGTGAATCAGCATTTGAAATAGTTTTACTTCCTGTGTATATACAATTTTTGTTTTACTTTACATTTTTATAAAAAATAACAATATATTTAAAGCATAAAATATGAATTTAATTTTTAATAATTTATAAACATGCTGATAGATTCAGTAGTTGTGGGAGCATTAACTTTTAGTCGTTCCGATTATTAGTATTAGTATTAATGGCGTTTTATAGATTTAAAGTGTCTTCAGCAGTGTGTAATGTTTAGTTTGTGTGTGTTGTGTGTGTTTTTAGCATGCAGTGGAGAACAATGTCCGGCTGCTGATGGATGCAGAACAAACGTATTTCCAACCCTCGATCAGCCGCCTGACTTTGGAGATGCAGCGTATATTTAACAAAGACAAACCGGTCGTCTTTAACACCTTCCAGTGCTATTTGAAGGCGAGCCACACACACACACACACACACACACACACGTTAGACCATTAAGGCATGCTGCTTTTTCTACAAGTTCACAGATACTTCATTCATTTAGATGGTGTGTATAGTTATAACCAATCGTGTGGTTCATTAGTTGTTAAGCATCTGTTGTTTTCCAGCGACGTTGTAGTACCACTTACTTCATTTTGCATCATTGCACCTGTTATACTGAAAACGAGTTTTGTACACAGCTCCTGTTTTACTCTTGACACCCTTCATCTAGCTTTGAATTGTGGTATTCAGACGTGATATTTTGTTCGTAGCGTCCATGTCTCGACTTGACGATGACAAACCAGCTGTTGTATTGAATCTGAGCACAGCTGTTTGTCTTTTTCAGGAAGCATATGAGAATGTGTGCATAGACGTCGAGCTGTCAAAGAGAGAAGACTGGTGTTTAGGAGCTAAGCTTGTACGTGGGGCGTACATGCACCAGGAGAGGAGCCGAGCACAGGAGATCGGCTATGAGGATCCCATCAATGCAGATTATGAATCCACAACCCGGATGTACCACAGGTCTCATATTAGCATAATTTCTGAAATATGATTTGCCCAAAACGTCCTTGTTTTGAGTTAAAACCAATCAATCCATGAGTTATATATAGGGGTGGAAATATGTATTTATTTATCAGCTTTTTCATTGCATTGCAGAGGGTGAGTCATACTGTGTAGAACAATAAAATAGTTTAAACTATTAAGTAGTTAAAATACATTCTACATTTTGGCAGGTGTTTGGACTACTTACTGGAGGAGATCAACAGGAACAGGAAAGCCAACATCATGGTGGCGTCACACAACCTAGATACTGTAAAATACACAATACAGAGGTAAGATTGCAATCTCTAGTAAACAAATGGCTATATCAGGGATGGACAGATTGTTCAACCAAGCACAAAATATTATTTATCTATATATAGTTAGAGAAGTAAATTTAACATGATGGTCATATTTACATTTGCAGCATTTATCAGACGCCCTTAACCAGAGCGATCATATAGATTGTAAATTTCTCCCACATGCAGCCAAGATTCAATTATCCAATTCCTTTAAACTTACAGTAGCCAAAGCTATCATCTATTTTTTTCTATGTTTTCCTGACTGTCGAAGACCCAATTGTCCACTACTTCCAAATGTTGGGAATATTCTTTACCCTCAAATACAGCAGAGACCCAACCATCCACTACCCCAAATGTAGCCAAGACCCAACCATCCATTACACCAAATGTAGCTGAGACCCGACCATCCACTACCCCAAATGTAGCTGAGACCCGACCATCCACTAGCCCAAATGTAGCTGAGACCCGACCATCCACTACCCCAAATGTAGCCGAGACCCAACCATCCATTACCCCAAATGTAGCTGAGACCCGACCATCCACTACCCCAAATGTAGCTGAGACCCAACCATCCATTACCAGAAATGTAGCTGAGACCCGACCATCCTCTACCCCAAATGTAGCCGAAACCACACCATCCATTACCCCAAATGTAGCCGAGACCCAACCATCCATTACACCAAATGTAGCTGAGACCCGACCATCCATTAACCCAAATGTATCTTAGACCCGACCATCCATTACCCCAAATATAGCAAAGACCCGAACATAAACTACCTCAAATGTAAACTAGACCCGACCATCTACTACCCCAAAGTGTAGCCGAGACTTAACCATAGACTCAAAGCAAATGTAGCCAAAACCTGACCAAACATTCATAGCCGAGACCCAATTTTCCACTTTCCTCAAATTTTACCAAGACCTAATTATTCACTTTCCCCTGATGGTTCCTCTTGTCCACTTATCACACGCATAAACAAAATGTTTCCAAGATTTTGCCCAAATTCCCCCAAATAAAGACACACTAGTTCAGAAAACCACATGGTGGCTTCACACAACAAAGACACTGTAAAACAATCCAGAGGTACAAATGCAATCTCTAGTAAACCTATTGGTATTATCAGGGATGGACAGATCGTTAGCCTAAGCACAAACAGATCATATATCCAAGCTATTAGCTTTTCATTTACAAGACATGTAGGCTCAGCATGATGGTTACATCTCTCGCAAAAGAGAACTTCTTATTGATATTCTATAACAGCTTCCCCATTGTGCGCGACAGTTCCTATGGCAACAAGCCAAACCGAATATTCTGCATCCTCGCAAAATTTATGGCGAATATTGAATTTTACTGGGCTTAATCCGTACCCTGTCTACAAAAGAATGCTAGTTTGACACTCGTTATATCACCTCCCGCCCCAGCACCATTCCAGTGTCACATCTGTTTGATATACATTCAAATGTGTAAATTGAACTGTGTTGCTTGCAGCGCTGCTTGCTTGCACTTTGTGACTTGGGCACAAATACTCAGTGCACGCATGGCTTCCAGTAACGCGAGTAATCAGATATAAAATGTTTAAATGGCCATCGGTTTAATACACTATTTAATGGATAATTAAAAGGATTTACACTTCATTTATATCTGAGTGGATACTTAACAGAGTAATAGGCTGTATGTACACAATTATACTACTACTGTCCAGAGTTCAATCTCATTGACACATCAATGTTGAGTCAATGTACACTCTAAGAAAAAAACGTTTATGGATGCCTGGCCATAATATGTGCTTTTTGAATATCTAATTCCAAATTCAGTCCCTGTTTGCTGTTATAATAACCTCCACTCTTGTGGAAAGATGTTCCAGTATATTTTGTGGAGAATTGTGCTCATTGTGATAGTAGGGTATCTGTGAGAGTGAAAGGGAAAGTTTCTAGGACTGTGGTGAGACCTGAAAAGATGTATGGTTTAGAGACAGTGGCATTGAGTAAAAGACAGCAGGTGAAGCTGGAGGTAGCAGAGCTGAAGGTGTTGAGGTTTTCGTTGGGAGTGACGACGATGGACAGGATTTAAAACAAGTTTATTAGAGGGACAGAGCATGTAGGAAGGAGACAAGGTGAGGGAGGTGAAATTGAGATGGTTTGGACATGTGCAGAGGAGGAACATGGGGTATATCGGTAGGAGAATGCTGAGGATGGAGCTGCCAGGAAGGAGGAAAAGAGGAAGACCAAGGAAGAGGTTTATGGATGTGGTTAGAAAAGGTATGGAGACAAATGATCTGCTGTGTTGACCCCTATTGGGAGCAGCCGAAAGAAAAAGAAGGAGAATTGTGCTCATTTTGCCACAAGGGTGTAGTAAAGTCAGATACTGATGTAAGTTGAAGCGAGTAGGCCTGGGGTGCAGTCAGCATTCCAATTCATCCCAAAGGTTGTTCATTAGCGTTGAGGTCAAAGCTCTTGAACAGGCCACTCAAGATCTTCCACTCCAACCATGCAAACCATATTATCATGGAACTGACTTTATGCACAGTGGCATCAAGAGATGTGGTAACTTAGACTTTGGATCAGAAGGGCACAAGTTCAGACCCCAAGCAAGGCCCCTCAACCCTTAACTGCTTGGTTAGAAATCGCTGTGGATAAAGGCGTCTTCCAAATGGCGTGAATGCATTGTCGTGCCCCCCCCAACCCACGAAAGAACACTTAAGCTGTCTATTTTTTCCACTCTAATAAAAAGCCCAGATGAGCCACCTGACATGAGTCTAGACGGATTGACAGTTGCATAAGTGCTTTGAACTCTCTGATATTAACTGACCCTCTTGGAAGCCTTTTTCCTTCCCCCAGTCTCATATTAGTAATCTCTCGTCTCCTCTCAAATTTTTCCGCCTCGAAATATTCGCTGACACGGCACCTTCGCGTTTTGTCTGCATTCTAAAAAAATAAAACGCGTATAAAGTGATCGGATGCAACGAAATCTTCCTGCATGTTCGACTCGGCTGACATGTATCTAGTATCATATATCCTATACAGATGCCAGCAAATGGTGATCTTTAATGGGAACTTTTTTTTATTTCAAATAAAAACCAGACCTAGAATGAAGTGCTATTGTATAGTGTGTATATGCACAGGGTTCTACAGGGCAAGTGCTGCATTATCATGGCATTTCAATCTTGAACAACAAACACAATGATATCTCTGCCCACGTCATGTCTAGCATATGATTACAAAAAACTAGAACATAATGCACACTCGAGAAGTCTTTTCAGAAACACGGCTTATAGGCAGCTGTGCTTTTCTTTTCTGACCTTGACAGATAAGAGTTTCACACACACACTGAAGTTATATATATATAATTTTTTTCCCACTGTTAGTTAAATTAGTAGATAATTTATTGCTGCATCAGAGATTTTGGTTTTAATCTTGCACAGATCTGCCCAAATCTACCACATGAATTCATGAGCATCGGCGTTTGCTTCCTACGCGTTTTCTTTTTCAAATTCAAGAAGTTTTCCTCCCCCTGGTGAGCAATCAGGATTAAATTGTATGGTCATTTCCTTTATACGTAATATAGATATGGTAAAACACAGGCTCTGGAGGTAGCGCACGTACGTTGACTTAGCAGCAGATTTGAATTGGATCTGAAGCGTAATAAATGGGAGGTTGACCTGGTCTCAGTCCAGAATGATGTGCTCCACTAAACACACACACACACACACACACACACACTCCTCTCTAACATTCTCTCTCTCGCTTATTCAGTGTGAAGTAGTTAAGCCCGAGTCTTAGCAATCAGATACGACAATCCATCACCCGCGGCAGCTATTAGATCAAACAATTTCCAAAATAAGGCCAGTGATTGATGCTCCCTGGCGAGAGACTTATAGTCCGTAGAAAAAAAAAAAAAAACCCCGCTGCCGAGTAATCTTATTAAACGTGGCGCCATCATTCCTTAAGGGTTCCACTCCATTTACCAGAGCAGATGTCAATGACAAAGTCAGGGGTGTTTACAAAAAACAGATAAAGGCTGCCACTCCGACTTCTGTATTTAGGGCATTAGTCGTTTTAACATTTACGGCAACAGCTGACGTATCGCCAGTTCAGCGGTGTTGATGCGTGGACGTAATCTCAGCCCACTGTTTGCTTTCTAATTATGTTACATTCTCTTGGTTGTTTTTTTTTTGCAGGATGAACGAAATGGGACTTGCACCAGCGGACAATAAGGTGTCTTTCGGGCAGCTGCTCGGGATGTGTGACCAGATCAGCTTTCCATTAGGTACAAACACCCTCATTTATGATCATACAAATGCTCCTCAATGTATTTGATGAAGCAAGAAATGTGTGTTTAGTGCTTCTGGAACATCAGGGTCTTTAATATTGTGGTAGAAATGCTGACATACTGCTTTAAGCGTTCAAGTTAAATGCTTGCATATAGACATGCATGATGTATATAGAATTTTTGTGTTATGAATTGTTTCGAATATATATTTTGAAAGCTTGCAGGTGTTTGGGGAGGTGGTAGATCAGTGGTTAAATGGTTCAAGCACCAGCATCATCAAGCTCCCATTGTTGGGGCCCCTGAGCATGGCCTTCAAACCTCATTGCCTCAAGGGTGCTGTATCATGGCTGACCCTGTATCTGACCCCAGCTTCCAACACCATTCTGTCACATGCCATTTTCAGTGCACTAACAATAACAGTGTCTTCCTATGACATCAGAGCATCACATGACCTCAGTATTAAAATATAGTTCTTAAAAGTAGACTTTAATCCAAGTGTAACATTAAAGCCAGACTTACACACACACACACACACACAAATGACTTTGAATGTTATTTTGGCTGGTTCTACAGATTTTTTAGTGTGTGTGTGTGTGTGTGTGTGTGTGTGTAGGTCAGGCAGGCTTCCCAGTCTACAAGTACGTACCGTACGGTCCGGTGAAAAAGGTGATCCCATACCTTTCTCGACGTGCTGAGGAGAACCGAGGCATAATGAAGGGAGCCCAGATGGACCGAGCTCTACTATGGAAAGAGCTAAAACGCAGACTCAGGAGTGGAGAACTTCTCTCCACCTCTGTGTAAAAGACACCAACACACTGTGGTTTATTCGGGATATTTTCTTCCGTCTTTGCTTTTTTTTTTCTTTTTCCAAGTTAGACACCTACACAGTTACTGAATAAACTTCAACATCTCGAGGGGTTTAGACACGTCTGTTCTCTTTTTTCTTTCACCTCCTCTCCGTCCTTCCTTATTTTATTTATTTATTTTTTTACAGAGAAGTCTGTCTAAGACTAAAACAAAACTTTACAAATAGAGATTAAATCACTTCCTGGTTAATATATTTTGCTTTAATACCACTGTTCTGTTGTTGATGTTGTCAGGTTGTATTTAAAATGTGCTGTTGGAGAATTACACACGGTCACTGAAACAATGTCAATAATTATATTTTATTATTCATAAAATGTTGACATACAGTAGATTTTATTTATTGATAGTTACATTGTAGGTCGTGGAACATCCGTGATACGAGTTTCATCATTTGGATCAAAAAAATGATTTTCTGCTGAAAACGTCACAACGTAGCTGTTGCTATAGTAACAATATTATTGGCACATTAGATTTTATTCAAAGTTGAGATTTGTCTTTTAAGTGTTTTCTTATTTATTTTTGGCCAAAACGTACAAGTTGCGTTGTTTAGCTACTGGCGACATGCTATTGGCCATAAGTGCAAAAGAATTGTAGCAAACATTATTGTATTTATTGTAATTACTGTATTTTCAATTCTATCGGCGACTCCCCCCCACACACCAAAGTACACTTCTCAGTCATTCAATCTTCCCATCTTCCCTTGAATGAGTTCTTGTTCTTCCCATCCTTCCCAACCTAATTCTCTCCGACTTTCCTACCTCGATCCTCTTCCCTTCTCGTCCGTGCCTCATTACTCTTCCCTGCACAGCTCCCTCTCCCTCATCCATCTCTTCGGCACCTTTATGACGCTGCGAGGGCTTCCTGAAATGTCAGAGCGCTCCAACGAGTTTTGCAGCTAACTTTTATATGCTGCCATCATTCATCAAGTGCGACAACAATAATACAAAATAATAAAAAGAAATCGGCAGCGAGAACGCCCGCCGGAATTTAGCTGATAATGGTATTTTTAATTCAAGGGTAACTACGTATTAGGGTTCAGTACTGCACTGATGCACATTACAGGCCAAAGGCTTGGTAGTATTTTACTATTAAGGTGCTTTTTGGTGTTTCGGTAACCTTCTCTTATGCACTTCTGATTGTATAGAAAAAATCATGAACATAAGTATATCTGCTTTTTCTGTATATCCTATGTATGAGTTGTATGTATGTGAGCAGGCTAATGATTCCTTCATTTTAAACACACTGATGAAGCAGATGTTCAATTCAAACTGTTGTATTTTTTGTTATCACTCCATAACATTTGCTCACTAGTTTTCACTCGTCAAATGGACTTATGAATGACATGTTGATTTGTGCTTTTTTACGACTGTAATAATACACACCGTGAACATTTTTTGGAATAATAAGGAATAAGGACATGCCTTGTATAGTGAGACTGACCTCTGTTAGAGACCACACCCCCTTTTCTGAGACTGACCCAGAGGCAACACCTCTGATTTTGAGACTGAGGTAACTAAACAGGCCATGCCTCCTTCACTGAAGTCCTTCATTTCGACTAAAAAGGAAAGAAGCTACACTGGACAGAATGCCTTCAAGGCCTCTCTTGCTGTGACTGAAAGTCAGAGACGATACACATGAAAAGGTATATAGGCCACGCCTCTTTCACTGACACAAGCAGACAGACCACGCCTCCTCCACAAGTAGTGACCTCTTTATTGTGATCTACAGTTTCAATGTCTCTTTATGTCTTTCCAATCACTGGAAATTTAACACCACTGTTAAAGAGATTCTCTTAATAAAATGCTTTTTAAATCGTTTTGTGTGCCAATAAAATGACATTTATTAATATATTATTGAGGATTGTATTCAACATGCAGAGTTTCATTAATTTTGGGGACAAAGAACTTGAAAAATATATTTTTTGTGCTTTTGAAAAAAAAAAAAAACTGTTTATAGAAGTATGTTTAAAATAAAGCCTGGTCTGTTATCAGCAGCAGGACGAGACGAGATGCTCTGGCCTGCAGTAAACAGCATTGTTTTATGTAATGGATGTACTTTTTTTATCTTCTTCACAGTCTGTTATGTCTGTCATGCCAAGATGTGCTTAGCGGCCAGTGCGAGCGTGCCGGAATGGGCTCAGTGTATCCACGGGTTGTTGTAATGAATGCGGCGGTCAAAGTGGGCGTATGTGATACTTGTACATCGGCTGGCGAACTTCTTTTGAAGTTCTCCCTTTGTCCTGTTTTGTCACTGTAATTATTTTCCGCAGGCTTTCTTTGCAGCCTTGTTATTATTAATTGTGTTATTTAAAGAATAAATGGTGAAGACGTGCTGGTACTGAGTTAGCAGCACCAACATCGAATCTCTACCTGCTGTATAACTGCATAATTGTGTTTTATTGACAATCGAGTCACGTGGCTTTTTTGTTTCATTTCAGCCTTTTGTAATACAATACACCAAGGACAAAGGTGCTACATAAAACCACAAATTAGCAAAAGATAAACACAAAACTAACTAATACAAAAGAAATGTGCAAACAACACAAGACAAACACAGTGGCAGTGCAGCACAAAACATTACAATTGATGTGCGTAAGTTGTACTCTATATGCAAAGATTTGGTAGTTCAGCAGAAGTTATTTGTGCAAAGAGTTTCAATGAAGGTGTTTATTTAAGTGTGTGTGTGGGCTTGTGCACACCAGTCCAGTCCCTTTGCACTGTTGATTGTGGAAAGGAACTGTAATACAGTCTGGACTTCAGGCCCAAATACTTCTGTACCTTTTTTTAGGAGGATGAAAAGTATGTGTGTGATGAGCCACAATTCTGCTGGCTTTTCAGATGCACTGTGTGGTGAAAATGTCCTTTATATGTGAAAGAGAGACCTCAATAACATCTCTGCTTTCTATCAACAGTAGAGTCTAGTGATCTGAGAAGGCACAATTCCCAAACATTGCTCAGAATGTTCTAGATAGTCCCTCTGCAGAATGTGGTGAGGATGGGTGATGAGAGCTGGCGTTTCTAATCTTTCTTATGCTGATGGGTTTTTTTTATTATAGAGCTGGTGTTGAGGAAGCAAGTGAGGTGAGGGAGAAGTGGTTGCACAGTGGTTAAGTCATTGGACTTTGGATCCAAAGGTCATGGGTTTAAATCCCAGTCACACCAAGCTGCCACTCCAGGGCCCCCAGGCATAGACCCTTAACCCCATAGATGCTCAGTTGTATAAATAAGATAAATGTAATTCGCCTAAATAAGGGCGTCTGCCAAACTGCAATAAATGTATATGAGGTTCTCCCGTAGCACCAAGGAATTAAGCTTGACATGTTTCCTTGAGTGCTCCATTAAGGAGTGCACCAAACAAAGGACCCACAGCTACCTTGGTTCGAAATTTCACTAGTTTGCTGAAGAATTGTTTCTCATGTTCACACGTGGATGCGTGCAATAAAAGATTGAAAATAAAAAGAATTACTAATAATGTTAATTTCACACTGTCTTCCATCTGGTTAAAACAGGAACCAGGTGTAGCAGATCCATTGAAATTGGTAGTCATTCTAAAGTATGAACAGAATATTAAAAAATAGCAATATAACAACTTTTAGGGGGGATGAGCAATTTTGTGATATAAATATTATATCATCATGTGTGTCCTAATAACATTCCCCATCACTGTGCATGCATGTTCGGTGTAGGTGGAAATGCTAAATTTATCTGCCGCCTCCATGACTGAGCTGTCCAGCATGTGGAAGGCCTTTATGAGTCGTATTCTCCCTGCTTACATCATGCTCATGGCTGCGATACATACAAGACATTAATTATTGTCTTTTCCCGTGGGTATAGTATTATATAATTATAAAAACCTACAGTGGGCTGCAAAACAAAATAAAAAACATGATACCATTTTTTTCTGTTTAGTGCCCTGATTGCTAAAGACAATGTGTGTGTGTGTGTGTGTGTGTGTGTGTGTGTGTGTGTGTGTGTGTGTGTGTGTGTGTGTGTGTGTGTGTCAGTTTGTCATTATTAGAATTCCCTATGGCCCAAGTGTCACGCTCCTGACATCACAACTGAATTACAATAAATCACACGTATTTCAGGAACTGATGTCAGGTGCAGGAAGAAATCAGAAGGAAATATTTAAAGTATCTCACTCTTTCTCTCTTCATCTCTCTTTCGCTTTTTTTCCCCCTCATAAACACACATACACACGTTTACATACCTGATGCATTACTTCAGGGAATTAACCTTCAACATGGCACTGTTTCACTTCCAAAGCTTCTGCCAACAGTTTAATTTTTGAGAAACAAATCTGTCTGCTTTCACAAGATGTTCTTGGCAGTGGTGGTACACAAATAATGTACTTGAGTTAAAGTAGAGTTGCACTCAGTAAAAAATTACTTGAGTAAAAGTACAAGATGTATTTGCTTTCAAACGTACTTAAGTATCGAAAGTGCTATGATTTATTACAACTAAATGTTCTTACTATAATTTTTATCACAAGACTCTTTACTTCATCAACTCAGTTTGTGTGAAAAGACTCAAATGTGACTCTCACACTGATCTATTAATAGAATTATATTAATGACTCAAACCCTGGTTGATTTCTATTAAAATTATCATGAGCCCAAAACCTTTTATTGGACAACAAAAAAAGAAATAAATAAATAAATAAAAAATAAGGCCACATGTGTTGTGGAGTCAGAAGTGCAGGTTCAAGCCTGATTGGTGGGTTGCTTTGGTTTTACCAGTTAACTTTTTCCTCATAAATAAACAGGAACGAGCGATTTCTCAAAATGTAGTTGAGGAAAAAGTACGATATTTGACTTTGAAATGTAGTGAAGTTAAAGTACTTACATAAAGTAAGTACAGTTACAAAGTATATTTACTTTGTAACTGTCCATCACTGGTTCTTGCACATATTGTCTGTACATAGAGATTGGCAGGAGATGTATCCAAACACATTTTGCTAGCACACCTGCAAAATCAAATGGGTGCCAACATTTATGGTTTATCTATAGCCTTTCAGATTCTTAAGCCCTTGCTATGTGAGACACCTGAAACCTGTGTATGCTGTTTTTATTGACCGAATGTACGAATAAAATTTCCCCAGCAAAGATTATAGTCAAATCACTGAAGTGTAAAGGACGAGCGGTAAAGGATTTTTTTTATTGCTTCTGGTTGCAGTTCTTTTGCTTTCATAGCAACTTTATAAAATGATCTTTGACCAGTGGAGTCCTAAGACTGTATTTTAAGGGACTGTGGTGTTTTCTTCTGCAAGGAGCAAGCAGATGTGTGGAGTTAAATTCATCAAACAAATACAATTCAGAAAAAAAATATCATTTGTACACTTTACTTTGCAAAAAAAACAGGAAACGGTGAAAACAGAGGAAAAAGGTGTTATAGTGATGGTACACCATTTGTACCTCAGACATGGGGAATGGTTTCGATAAAACAGCTGTGGAAACATGGCGGAGGTGGATGCAAGAGCAGACAATATTTAATAAAGTAAAAAAAAAAAGTAGGAAATAATTGCAAGGGAAACCAATAAAAAAACAAAAAGAGAAAGAGTAACCATGAAAATGTAGTTCTCTGAAGGGTAAGACCATGTACAAGTTAACATTCTAATGATACATGTGGAAAAGAGCAGTTGAAAAAAAAAATTAAGCTGGCATTGGTTTGAATGATATGATATGTCACACTCAAGATTCCATCTCATCTAACCATAAGACTGGTATAGTATGTGGTTTCTGAACATGCTATTCCACAGTTTGCTGTTATAATAACCTTCTGGAAAGACGTTCTAGAATTTAAAGCGTGCTTGTGGAAAATTGTGGAGGTTCATTTAGCCACAAGGGTGTTAAAGCCAGGTACTGATGTAGGTGAGGTGAAGAGGCCTGGGGTCACATTAGTGTTCCAATACCTCCCAAAGGTGTTCAGTAGGTTTGAGGTCCATTCCAACCTATGTAAAGCATATCTTCATGAAACTGGTTTTGTGCACAGGAGCATTGTCATGCTCATTGTCATGTTTGGGTCTCCTAGTTCAAGTGACGCATTTAGCTTTTGCTAACAAATCCAGAGATATTTACTACAATCATGTGCCTCCATCTTTATGGTAACTGAAGAACCACATAGAGTATGACTGTTAAAGTCAGGTGACTTAATATATTTGTCCGTGTACTGTAGTGTATTTATAAGAAATGTTCTAAGGTGGTATTCGTTATTTTGGAGTGCAGCATTTTCTAAAGAGAAAAAAACAATTGTGAAGAGAACCTGGCGTGTGAAAACCTGGTAGCCAAACCTGCTGACAATATAACCCTCGACAAGCCTCCTTCTGTTTCTCTTTAGCATTGACAGGCAGGTCTTTAAAAGGAATTCTCAAGAATTAATTACCTTTTATTTTCTTTTAAGTTTCGACAGACACTTGAGGCTACCCCATATAATTCGATTTCTGCTCACCGGCCACCTTAGCCGTTTCTGACAGGAATGCTAAAACAATGAGTGCGGAAATCTGTTTCACCCCCAACAGTCTGGTGTTCGTTTTTTCATTTATTATTCATCATGGAAGAGTTTTTTTCGACTGTGTGTGTCTTTCAATGGCTTCTCTTTTTCTCTCTTTTATTTAAATGGAAGGTGTTTAGAAAAAAAGAGAGAAAACACCAGGTGTGTAGATATGAAGCTGTGACTGAGATGCTAACTGAGCCAGTTTAGCACTTTGGAGGCTAATTTTCATAAAGCACTGTAGCACAAACCACCCTGATTGTGACATTTAGTTAGCATTCTATTTTATCTAGCCTTGTTTAGCTACATAGCTAAAATATAAATAACCGCCATCGCTATCTAGAAATGGAAACTATACTCAACCTACTATACATGTGCTAGGCTTAGCAGCAAAGAGCTACTAGCAAGTGTGCTTGCTCATTTTTTGGGAACACTGAGGAAAAAAACTATAGTTAGCTATTTTATTCATGAGATTAATACACAATTAAATGTATTATTACTCTTATGTGAAGTTGTTTTGTTTCACCGGATGCTAGTTTGTCTACTGTAGCTAATGCTAAGATGGAAAAATATACTGCTAATTCTGAACAGTTGTGTATTTTGCTTTATAAAAAACACTTGTCCTTTGCTATCTGTTACATTTCCCTTCACGAGAAGCACTAATCCTGTCAAAACTTGGTTTTCTTTCACAAACTTCACTAAATTTTATTATATTTAGCTGAATAAAATGTCATTATTAGCAAAGCAGAGGCTGAGGACAAGTCAAGCTTTTGTACACCACAGTCTCTGAGGTAGTTTATCGTTTGTTGATGTGGTAAATGACTTTTTTCCAACATGCTTTGCTCCAACCTTCTTTCATTCAGTGGTGAAAAGTAAATTGGCTAAAACAGGTCAGGCGTTTGTAACTGCAGCCTTTATTATCGACTGACCTAATGCGGCTTTACCCGCAGTGAGCCATGTCGATAGAGAGCCAGCATCAGGACCCCGTGCTCAAACACAACTCTTATGGGGGCTTTTTGACAAATTGAAACAAACTGGGTGTGTGACTTAAAACAGGAACAACTAAATCCATCAAGCGAATCTGCAGCAGAGCCATTGAAGGAATAGTGTTTTTTTTTTTCTCCTTTTTTTTTGTTACACTTAATCTTTATCTCTTGTATCTATAGTGTATGTGTAAACGACACAAGAAACTTGACACCTTGTTCTGTGCCAAGACAAGAACCCATAATCTATTCAGCTACCTGTAATGGACGTCTAGGGGGCACTTGCAAATTTTTCTTCTTTTCTTCAGTTAAAATGATTTGTAAATGAGCCTCTACCTATTATTCATAAGGATGCGGAGGCTTGATGATAAGATAATGAGAATGAACATAAAGCATAATATAAAGTAAAATCTCAGTTGGGCTAATTCAGAGTCTGATCAATTAGATTTTATGCTTAATTTCCGACGTATGATAAAATTCTGTTACAATTTATTTGGAAAAAAAAGACATTTTAAATAAACTTTATCTTAAATTTTTTTAATATTAATAATAATACAATTATTATAGTACTTCAATATACCCACATTTTAAACTCCCCATAGACACCCATTATATAGTGGGTTTCAAGTTATTCTTTCTTTCTTTCTTTCTTTCTTCACATTTACTATAGTAGGCTTTCTTTCTCCCTAGATTCATGTTTACTATAATAGTTTTTTCATTCTTTCTTTCAAAATATATGTCCAGAGCAATCAAATATACACTGCAGTTTCCATGGATAGAGATTAAATTGAAAAACCCAGGAGTATTTCTTTAATCCTCAAATATTCCATTTATTAGGTCATACTGCATCTTCTGCCTTTTGCATTAAAATGCAAAAGGCCTTGTGTGTGTGTGTGTGTGTGTGTGTGTGTGTGTGTGTGTGTGTGTGTGTGTGTGTGTGTGTGTGTTTTCTTATAGTACTTATGGCTTAAGTGAAATCCATCATAAAAGTGGTGATCTAATGCTTTCTAAATCTTCATTGATTGTATATAATCTCTATTTTCCAAGTACTCCGGGTACATCTACACAAACACGCACACACACACACACACACACACTCACACAGCTGAATCCCCTTTACACGTGCCACATACGTGTGATTTCACACACACTCACACAAGCACACACACACACACACACACACACACACACACACACACACACACACACACACACACACACACAGTAAATCCCTGCACCATAGTGCAGTAGCAATGATGCACTACAGCTGTACATCAGTAGAGGGCACTCCTGGTTTTCCAGCTTTTTACTGGAAAAACGTCAGTGGGTTCAAGCAGGACTGTGAATGTGTTGCATCGGTTGATCAGGATTAATTTTGTAGGATGAATAGGAGAAATGTAGCACACAGGATTACAGCCCTGAGACATCAATTTGCTAACACACAACACAGGAAGAAGCTCACTGTCACATGGCTAGATGCTTGAAAATCTGTCACATGCTACACACAAGGCATGTTTTCTCTTTGTTTCCCAGCATCTGTTTCACGTTCTCCGTCTTGTGCACAAAAGCTCTGGTTGTTTTTTCATTTCCTGTAAAAACAGCAAGTGGTGAATTGTCTTGGTACAAATCTGACTGTGTCCAATACAATTAGTGTTTTATCTCTGAGCGACTTTCAGTCTTTATACACTATATGGGCAAAAGTATTAGGACACCTGTCTTTTCCAGCCAAACTGTTACCACAGTGTATAGACTACCCTTGAAGGGTTTCTCTTCATTTGAACTGGTAGACCCAAACCTGTCCCAGCATCTCAATGTTACGGTGTACAATGCAGCCAGCTCCATGAAAATCCAGTTTACATGGGTTGGGAGTGGAAAACCTGGAGTCACCTGAACCCTACTGAATACCTTTGGGATGAATTGGAATTCTAAGTGCAACCCAGGCCTCCTCACCTACATCAGGACTAACACCAGATAAGCTGAATGAGCACAAAATCTCCACAAGCACACTTTATATTCTAGTGGTACATCTTTCCAAACAAATGGAGGTTATTCTAAAAGTAAACTAAATGTGGAACAGTATGCTCAAAAAACACATACAACATTTAGGTGTCCACAAACTTTTGCCCATATCATGTATCTATTGTGTTCTAATGTCATAAGGGCTAAACGATCTCATAGCAGCACATGACTATTTAAAGTTTCCATTAAAAACAATGCAGCTTTGGTGTAGGTAGATATGAATACAGGATGGAGTGTGTGTATGTGTGTAAATTGTGTATGCAGGTACAGAGGCAAACATAATGCATCCAAATTCGTTCCACCCTCCTGCATGTCATTCTTTCAGTCTTCGAGGAGTTGGAGTTCGAGCTTGTTTAAAAGGACAGACATCTGACGCATGGGAGTAAGCCTTTCTTCCCGTTATCTTTGACGAGAATTGGAAAGGAAAAAAAAAAACTTCAACAGTCGCACGCATCCTTCTCTCAGGAGCTCCGTCTGTTAAAGGCAGCTCAGATAGCTTCATAAGCTGGAAGCCTTCTACATTCGCGCATCCCCGTGTTTGCAGGCTCTGTGTGAACTCTTCTAGATAAGCAGACGCAGTAATAGCCCAGGAGCGAGAACAGTCGTGCCTTTGGTCGAGGCTGCAATTGGTGACTGAGAAATAGATGGAATAGAAATGCAGGTGTACTGCGTGTTTACCTGACCCCAGGGGTCAGGGCTGTGGGTGTTCGCTGCACTCTCCTTTGGCTTCCTGCTACCTACCTTCCTGCTGTGAATCAGGCCAGAACCCAGACTCTATTAGATACATGCACCGTGGACAATGTTGGCTCAAAGGGGGGAAAAAAAATAAAATATTTGACATTTGTACTCCTTTTTCATTTCTTTTTAATGATATGTCCAGGTGCTAATCCCAACACATACTGTAGATTAGAACTAATAAATACAAGTATCTTTTTATTGATTTTAAAATTACAGAAAATACATCCGCAATTCTCTGCTGTAAAACATTCATAACCCCTGCAACAGTTTTCAACATATAAAAGGTCAACGCTCATGTTATACGCCATTCGGAGAATGTTCAACCGAAGGTACGGTACCCGAATAATTGGCTGTGCGAAGCACATCTGTCGCTACCGTGTCAGACATTTCGCACCCGAAGTGTAGACGTTCAGTAGGTAACTGCTTTATTTTGATCGGGTCGTGAAATTTAATTACTGAGAATCAACATGTATTTTGATTGTCTGCTGTTGGGATGTTAATTTTTATTTGATTAGCATTAACAGATCAAATGAAGTCAAGGTAAATAGTTTATTTTATATATATATATATATATATATATATTGGTATCATTTAATTATACTCCATCATTTTCCTCAGAAGATTCTGGAAGTTATCACGATCAGTATGAATATGATCACCAACACAAAATACAGATCCTTGTTAAGGAGGTGTAAGGAAGAACATATGCTCTCCTCAGAGTTATAAATGTTCATGTAAAACATCAGACATTTTCCTAAAATGAATTAAGATTCAAATCTATTTTGTTTTTCATCACCAAGTAAAGATTTACCTCCTCTCAGATTTTGTTAGCCTTTTAGTGAACTAGCATTCTGAAGTAATGCTACAGAATCAGATTTTAAAGCTAACACTACACCAGATAAACATCATTTTCGTTAGATTTTATGTTCTAACTTTCTGACTAAAATTGAGTTAGCATTAATAAGTGAAATTTCTGAGGTAATTCTACGCACCATCTTCTCAGTCACTGTTTTTTTCTTCTCTGCTTGCTTCCATTCTTCTACTTCTCACACCATTTTATTTTTTTTGTTCTCTTTCCTGCTATATTTTTCCTATTCTCCTTTCTTTTCCATTTCTTTATCCACAGCAATGATATTTCTCAACATTAAAAACCTGAGAACTCCACTTCACTTTACTGCTTAAACACAGCATTCGTTTTATCACCTCTGCTTATTTATAGATATTCTACTCCATAAGATTCACACAACATCAGACACTTCGATAATCGACTGAACAAAGGTAATGTTTGGCCACTCGCTGCAGCTGAGAAAGCTTCCACGTGAACATTCATGGATGTTTCTGTGGAAGGTTAAACTCAGAAACCATGAAAATGGATTTGGACTGTAAAGAGTATATAAAGAGTTAGCTACAATGGTCACAATGAACAGTTTTACACTTAAACCTCCAGCAGTCAACAATTTATTACCTCAACAATGATGCAACAATAATAAATGGATGTTTGGTGTCACTCAGATGAGGATGGGTTCCCGCTTAAGTTTTTTTCCTCATACCATCTCAGGGAGTTTTTCCGTTCCACTGGCGTGACTGGTTCACTTATTAGGGATGAACTTAAGGTCTAATTTATAAATGAACAATTTATATACCACTAATCTAAAAAAACTAAATAAACAAGGGGTCTCTCTAGCCAACTTGTACATATAGATTTTTATAATATACCTTACATGAAGAAAAGTTTGTGGACCCCGGACCATCAAATTATTTTTGAACATCCCATTCCACATTTAGTTTCCATTCACTGGTATAATAACTTCCACTCTTATAGAAAGTTGTTCCACAGAATTTTGAAGTCTGGTGCTGGACATTTGTGCTCATTCAGCCAAGGGCATGAGTAAAGTGAGGTGCTGATGTGGATGAGGTGAGGAGGACTATGTTGCAGTCAGCATTCCAATTTATCTTAAAAGTGTTCAATAAGTTTGAGGTCAAGACTGCTTAGCAGACCACTCAAGATCTTCCACCGTAACCCATGCAAAGCATATCTTCATTTGGATGGCTTCGTCCACAGGATCATTGGAGGTGGTAGCATTGCATTTTCCCTTCACTTGAACCAGGAGACCCAATCCTGTTCCAGCATGACAAGGACGTCCTATAAAATTGTGTGCCTTGAACTTTGTGGTAACAGTTTGGAGGAGGAACCTCATATGGCTGGAAAAGCCTATACACTTTTGCCCATATAGTGTAGATAGATCAGGGATGAAAGAATATGCAAGGGTCATGGTCTACTGACTCTGAGATATGTGTGAGAAAAAAAAAGGTTATACTTAATGAATTTTTGTTGTCTTTTAATACCTAGATCCTATTTTTTTCCCTTGCTATTAGCACACAAGCGCAAGATCAAATCTGGTCTTAAGGTTCTTTATATATTTTCTAAGAAATATAAGCTAAAAGCCCTAGAATAGAGATCAAAGAAAAGTGCACTGGGCAAAAAAAGGGGGCAGAAAAAAAAAAAAAAAAAAAACGAAAAATCAACTGATAATAGACTCACACTTCCAGCATAGCTTTTCCAACAGTGCTAAGAACATATTCCCTCTGCAAAGCTGCATGAGCCAAATCTTCAAACAAGGCACAAACCCGATCAATCTTAAAATGCTCCTTTAATATGCTTTTACTTTACATTCCATCTTTTATGTTACATCTGCATCTTTTGAGCACCAAAATAAGTAAATATACTGATATAATAGACTTTAATGAAATTCTTTATATTTTTGTTTTTAGTTACATGATTAGGGTTATGATTAGGGAAATGCTTAAGAACAAGGAGTAACAGCTTGGTGGTGCTGGGATTTGATCTCATGACCTTCCAATCAGAAGTCAACCACTGAGATACAACTTCTAAAAACTCAAGCTTGAATTGACTGAAATGCACATACTGTGCTAGTACATGTGCTAGTAATTAAAAGTGTTCATCAACATCATGTGCATGGTAAGCGTAAGACTGCAGTTATTTATTTTTACTAACACACACACACACACACACACACACACACACACACACACACAAACAGACACAGCCTGTCTATTTTATTATAGATACAAATAAAGAATTTTTTCCCAAGCAATGAAAGATTCAAAGAACGCCTAAAGTTGTTTTTGCAGCATTAATCTTCCGTAGAATGGAACACGTACGAGACAGAGAGGGACTGAGACACTCATCTCATCTGTCTCCACAGTCATCTATAATCTTATCACCATCATCAGCCTACCATTCTATCAAAAATCACGACAAACTAAATCAACTAGATGACAGGAACTGGGTTGTTGTCTGGCATTGGATTATGTGTGTGTGAAACCTATACAATAAAAAAATTAATATTATTTTTAAATATACAAAAAATGTTATATACTGCAGTTCTTTAAATATATTTGCTAAAATAAAGACTATCTTGATTTTCAGTCTCTTTCTCATGGTGGAGTCATGGACACTGACCTTAACTAAAGCAATTGAGGCCTGCAGTTCTTTGGATGTTGTTGTGGGGTCGTTTGTGACCTCTTGGATAAGTCGTCGCTGTGCTCTTGCAGTAATTTTTTGTCCGGCCAATTCTGGGAAGGTTCTCCATTGTTCCATGTTTTTGCCATTTGTGAATAATGGCTCTCACTGTGGTTTACTGGAGTCCCTTAGAAATTGTTTTATAACCTTTTCCAGATTAATAGAGCTCAATTACTTTCTTTCTCATTTGTTTGTGAATTACTTTGGATCTCGGCATTATGTTTAGCTTTTGAGTATCTTTTGGTCTACTTCGTTTTGTCAGGCAGGTCAAAGAGATTTCTTGATTGCAAACAGGTGTGGCAGTAATCAGGCCTGGGTGTGGTGAGAGGAATTTAACTCAGGTGTAATAAACCACAGTTTTAAAAGGGGGGCAAACACTTTTTCACACAGGGATATGTAGTTTTGGATTTTTTTTTCCCTCAATCATAAAAACTGTCTCTAGGTTACGTATGTAACCCTAGTCCCTGAGGTAACAGGACACTGGGCCTCAACGCTTTAGGAACACCTTGTGTTGTCCACTTTCTGAATCACGTGTGAAATCCGGCCAATAGGCAAGTCGTAAAGCTTCCAGTGGCAGGGCTAACAGCCTAGCCTCCTGTGCCAGGAAGTCTGAGAAGTCTCTCGAGGCTGGTTTCTGCCCCTTTCAGAACAACTGGAGCAATGCCCTGCAGCCCTGCAGCCGTTGAGGCGGTGGGTCTCCTCCATCTGCAGCAATCTCTCGGGCAAAGATGGAGGGAGACACCAGCTGGAGGGAGGCTGCACTCCAAAGCACATCCTGTGGCAGAGCTAACAGTATGGCCTCCTGGTGGTGTTGAGGAGGTACGGGCACCGTTTAATGAGGTGTACACCGCCCTCCTCGATGTAGGGCGCTCTGATTGTGAGGGCCGCTGCACCACTGTCTGTTTGTTCGAGAAGAGGACCACCCTCAGGTTGGCCGGCTTCTTCAATCTGGGCTTAGAGCCTGAATGGGCCAGAAGGAGCCACCGGGACATTCAAAGGGAAACTCCTGTCCCTGTGTGGATCTCCACTTACAGGGTAAGCCCAAGGATCCTTTTTGTGGCTACTAGAGCTGTCATGGACCGACCTATGGCCCGTGCCGTTCCTTGGTGGGCCCAAGGGTTAGGTCGCAGCACGATGTAATTTCTTAAATCATCAGCCCCAGATCTGAATCCCTCTTCTCTTGTAGTAGGTCAGCCTGGTATGTCTGCAACACACTCATTGGGTGGAGGCAACACGCAGCCTGACCTAAACATTGCCTACTAGCACTGTCTCAACGGTTCAGTAGGCAGTAGCGAGGCCTTAGTGATGATGCTTGTGGGGAAAAGTGGTCTCCCAGGACCTGGACACCTCGGTTTGCAGGTCGGGGAAGAATGGTCGGCCCCGGCATGGAGGCTGTGAGGTGGGGCACAGTAAAAACTCATCCAGCTCACTGCTAACAAGTTATTGCTAACTTTGACATGGCAGCATCGCTACCTCCAGGAGCTCTTCTTATAGCACAGGCTGTGAGGAAAAAATATGGAGCACAGCGCTACTTGTGCCAAAAGAGAAGGAACCGCTAAATATATATATATAAAATATTTTTTATTGATACTTGAAATTTTCTTTGACCCTAAAATATATTTTGAAATAGGTTTTGGTTTGGTTACAACATTTATTTAACATATATTTGAATAGTTCTATAATAGAATAGAAAGGGGACGATTGGACAATTGGACGATTAAGAGATGTTTTGAAGCACCTAAAATAATCGATTGAATTCATGTATTAAGTGCGTGGGGTAATAAGGAAGGGAAACTAAAAGGATAGTGTTCTTCAATGTATTTTATTATTATTATTATTATTATTATTATTATTCAGAGGAAGCATTATAAATAGAAAATCTATGCAAAACCTTAGGACTTTTTCCTCCAAAACTATGTCCTAGCTGCAGAACCGAAGCTCTTGCCAATTCTAAATTCCTTCTGACTCCATTGACGTTGAGTATCTGCAAAAGTGAGTGGGTGCTTCTGCAAAACTCTTATAATATATTTATATTTAAATATATTTATTATATATATATATATATCAAATATATTAATGCCATGTCAAATAAATCTCCTAATACGACATCCTGCCTTGGTCTGGAACAACTACCCTGTGAGTCTTTCTATGAGAGAAGTGATCACGGATGGAAAAACTATTGGGATATAACTCACTACTGTGAAGTAGAGGTAGGCTGAGGTGGATACAGTTACCGAGAACAGGAATACGGCAAAGATCAGAAAGCATTAACCAGGCAAGGTACAAAAAAAAAACAGAAACAAAAGGCTTGATAAAGACAAGTGGGTGAAAGCAAAAAAAATGAAAACAGGGGAGAGGAAGGAGGATACATGTGGGAGACACCATTGACAAGACATGAAAGGAGACAAGATGATTCAAAACAAAACACGTAGCAATGTGAACAAACATACGACAACATGAAGGAATGTACCGTAGCGCCACGAGCTGCTATGCACACTGAGTCTCAGTATGAAAAATGACAAGTACATTGTTCAGAATGGACAATTTCCTCTTGATACAATTTTTTTGTTTGCTAGCTTGCTACATCTGGCATCTGTTACATTCGCATGGGCAACTTGTTTTGCTCTAATGAGGCTTGATGAATAAGGACCATATTCATTCATTCAAAAAATATGAACTGTATAACTGGTGTTTGTAAGCACACGTCTGTAGTTTTGAACTTGAGATATGTAGCCGAGGTTGAAAAACTGTCAGAGCCTGAATTTATACATCATGCTGACAAAGTCATTTGCTTTTCTAACTGATTTTACCAATGTGATCACGGTAGAGGTCATTTTTTATTTTTAAAAATACTTTTAGGCCACGACTACTATTTGACTGGAGATATGTATATTTGAAGCACTGATCAGATCACATTTTAAAATCTGTGTATTTATTTACAGAAATTGGAGGACTATGGCTACAAAAGTTCTGGTGATGAAGAATAGCTAATTCTTAATGCTAGGTCTAGGCAAGTACAGTTAGAAGATTAGATCCTATATGGTTTGGAAGCCACCAGGTTTTGTCTACTTCGTGAACAATATTTGCATGAATATGCAAGCAGCATGACTTAATTAAATTCCCTAATTAGACTTCGATAATGTCTGGACAAACTGGATGTGTGGGTGCCCAGATCGCAGATGAATGATGGGCCAGAGTCAGCCAACACTTACCACTGTCGCCGGGCAAACACATCAGAGTGAAATGATAACGAGGCACTTATCCCAATCTGGCCACCAGAACAGACCAGCACGCAGCTTCAATAGAACCAAAACTCCAGCATGTCCTGGACCATGCTGGACCAGGCATAGCTAGTATTAGTTTAGTGACTAGTTCTAACTGGCTACTAACTAACTAAAACCAACTTGCTCCCAAAACTTGATTTATGGTAGTCTAGTGGTTAGGATGTGGCGCTCTCACTGCTGCGGCCCGGGTTCGATCCCCGGTCAGGGAACCTCCCCCAGCCACTAGGGTTGCACAACCCTTAGTGCCGGCCCCAAGCCCGGATAAATGGGGAGGGTTGCGTTAGGAAGAGCAAACAGCTTAAAAACGTACCAAATCAAACATGCGAAGGATCCGCTGTGGCGACCCCTAATGGGAGAAGCCGTTTAAGGTTCCCTGGTGGTCTAGTGGTAAGGATGTGGCACTCTCACCACTGGGGCCCGGGTTCGATCCCTGGTCAGGGAACCAACCCCAGCCACTCTCAGTGTCAGTCCTAAGCCTGGATAATGGGGAGGGTTGCGTTAGGAAGGGCATCTAGTGTAAAAACATGTGCCAAATCAAACATCAAACAAGAATCTGCTGTGGCGACCCCTAACGGGAGAAGCCGAAAAAAATTTAATGCAGTTAAAAAAATAAAAAATTAAGCGTGTCAGCAAGTGGATGGAAAAACATCACATTTAATACTGTACTCTACAGTTTTGGTAACTTTGCAAATCAAAGTTTTATTATAGCTGCTTGCCTTAAAGTCTATAAACAGATATGTATGGAGGTGATTAAAAATAAACAAACAAACAAACAAACAAAATATATATAAATATAAGCAGGATAATCTACAGCTAGTTATAGGGTGTTGCACTATTTTAATACACTGAGCTTTGTTACATTACACATACAGATTTGCGACCATCTGGCTTTTTTTTGGCCCCTTATGTTTTAGTGGTGATCTTTCGTTGAAGGATTGAAATTTTTAGATGGTCAATTACTTATCAGCCATTCAAGGCTAGTTATTTAACCAATACTGACTGTGCCTGGTCCAGCATGTCAGCTATATCTGCAGCGAAAGGTTCCCAAGATGTAAGACTATCCCTGTCATGCTGGAGTTGTGGTCCTATTAAAGAGTGCTGGCTGGTGGCCAGATTTGGATAAGTTCATCATTATCATTTCACCGTGTTGTGTTGAAGATCACAGAGATGAAATTAGCCAGAAAGAAAGTACTTTTCACGTTCTTGAATTTAATACATGTTATTATTTACCAGACAGATTTTTAATTAGAGTGATTAATAAAAAAAAAAGAAAGAGGGAAACGCTCGAAGACTAAAAGTTAATGACTGTACATGGAAAAAAAGAGTATTAAAAACATGCGATCAGCATATGTTTTGTCAGCTCATTAGTTGCGCTGCGGAAGAACGTCAGAAAACATGCTTAACTAAGCATTTATTCCCATGCAACCGATGCTCTACAAAAATACACTCGTTTTAAAAACTGAACGAAAAAATTATCTGAATCTTTATAGTGAAATGATGCATTTTGGTCATGTAATAGATATTTTTTTTTAGATTTCATAGCTTTTTTCCCTACTCATAGAGTAGCAGACTGATTGTATTGATGAGATTAGAGATGTGGGAGGTTGCCCGTATAGCGAGACTAGACGGTCTCGGTTTTTCTCATTTCTACGTTTTTATCCCATTCACCTGTTCTCTCTTGCCCAAGGTTAAAACTGAGAGAGAGAAAAAAAAACAGGCTTTATATCTTCTTTGAGTCAAGAACAGAACACATTTTTATTGTGTCTACATTAAACCTACAATCTGCGAGAGTGTTTTATGTAATGATGTATTGCTGTTGTGAAATCATAAATCTGTGTTATACAATAAAGTGTCTGGAGATCAAGCTGTCAGAGTTTAGTGGTCAAGAAGAAGTGGATTATGGCTGACAGGGGTTGATCTTCCAGACTAGTTTATTGCAACAAAAAGGGGCAAAGTCATGCTGCTTTATTGATTTTCTTTTCATTCTTTTCTTTTTCTTTTTTTTAATAGGCTGCTTATATCAAAATTCTTTTTAAATGCAATATGGGTTTGTGTGTGTATGTGTGTATGTGTGTGTGTGTGTGTGTGTGTGTGTGTGTGTGTGTGTCAACAATATGAAAAAATCATGTTTTATCCTGCCTAGATTTTTTATTTCTCATATTTTATCATTAGATCTATAATTCTGTCCACTCAAAATCATACAGTTGTGCAATCAGATAACATTCAATTGAATGAATTTGATGAAATGATTATGATAGATTGAAATAAAGTAGGAAGAGGTGTGTACGAATTTCTTGCATCTGTGCCTTACTAGTAATAATAAAGCTGGTAACTCCTTGGAACATTTTTTTTGTTACCATTCCTTCTTTTTCTTCCAAATTTTTCAAATTGTAAGGCCCATTTATCAAAAGTGCCATATGCGACGATGTAGAGAGCTTGCTGGCCCTGAGAAAAGGAAATGGGAGGCAGATGATTTCGTTACCCACGAAAACAAATGAAGAAAAGTGACTTTATTTATTAATAAGGCTGTATTACGCCACATTCAGCTTTCTCTCTTCCACAGCTAGTGTGTTGCTCTTTTTTTTTTACTTTGCACTGCTCACTGGAAGAGAGCACATTCATGAGCAAAATGATGCACTGGTGTGTGACCACTCAGTTCCTCTGGCTCCACCCTCCATTCACAAGCCAGCACTCGACCATACCCCAGAAACCCCAGAAATAAACATTAGGAGATAATTATGTGCATACAATAACTCTCTCAACGTGTATGCACTCGTAATTGTTTATGATTATAGTTGCTTATAAAGCAGCACACTGAGAATCTTGACAATGAGGTGTGACGTATCTGAAAACAAAATTACACGTACACTAAAAAAACAAAAAACCCTCTCTAACATATCTTTGGATTATTTATTTTCTCCCAAGCTGTCAGGAACACTAATATACCCTGTGATAGAATCAAAATGGCTGCATCATCTATATTCAATGCACGTGTTCTTGTGCAACTAGGCATTAGTACAGAGCAGTGTGATGTCTTATTGACCACATTGATAACACAGAACATCCCAGCCTAGAGCACAACGAGCTGCTGATCGATAACATGTGACTGACAAATTGAAAGCTAGACGAGAAGCTAATAACAGTCACGTCGTAACGCCCGCTCTTATAATCAGCTTTAGGCTTTATGGCCTGCATGGTAGCAGAACAAGGATCTTTCCCTGATTCTACTCTCAAGCTACAGTGACTTTTCTATATATATATATATATAAAATACACACACAAAAAAACATTTATGCTATTTTAACCTGTCCATTGTCCATTGTCTATTTAGTACTAATAATGTACTCATAATAATAAATCATAATTCCAATAATAAAAGTCCACATAAAAAAATAAAAAAATAAATCCGTGTAGGTGCACTACAAGTAAAAGAAAAGGTTTCATAATAAAATAATCCCCGAACAACTGTTCGTACCATGAATTTGTTTGTAAGTTGTTACTGTTAATAACTATGCATATCTCCTAATAATGTAAGAGTTATAAATGCTATCAAATCAACAATTAAATATACTAAAACAAATCGAAATAATCGAAATACTGTATACAATATTTTGTATTAAGTAATAAAAAATACAAAATTAAATTACTTGGCCCGAGTCCAGCAAACTTGTTAAGGTCGACGACTAGCTCACTGCGGCTCTCCTCCGTTTGAAATTTTTTCGACTACAAATAAAAAAAGAAAAAGTACGTAAAGTGGGGAGCGTCTGTATTTCAGACCTCAAGGACTAGAGCCTGGACTCATATTATATGTTTAATACCCACTGCCTTACCTAATCTTGCATAAACACACATACAATAAATGCCCAGGTATTGGGAACCCTAACTTTTCCAGCCACATGTAATTTTGTCTTCCAAAATTTTACCACAAAGTTGGAGGCACACAGTTGTATATGATGTAATCACTTACATCATTAGTAGTTTTGCGTAGTCAATAACAAACACAGTAACAACTTACAAACAAATTCAACGTGTATTAGGTAGCACAACAATCTATTTTCACTATATAAGCTCCGCCCACTTCAGATTGGAAGCTGCTGACCAGGCGCGACTGTCGTGAAATTGCTGCGATGTGTGGCTTCTGCATTTTTCCCTCTTTTAGTTTCCCTTTCATTTTGTTCTGAAGTTTTAGAAGAATATATAAATGACAGTTCTTTTTCATTTTTAAGATGAAAACCGAATGACCAGAACGTACGTGGACCTCGACTGCACATTAATACCACATTTTTATTTACCAAAACATTCTGAGTAAATTCCTTCCCTTTAATTTGTATTATTTCCCTGGAATCTTGTTGCAACAATACCTTTTCAGAGTCAGAGATCAGGCTTCACTCTCAAATGGGCAACTTCTTAGTCACATAATAGCATCAAAATTTACCACTCAGAAGCAAGTGAGGCCATAAAATCGAAACTCTGAGACATTTTCCTAGGATATAAAGACGGTAAATGGCTAACTATAATCATCATATTGCCTTTCACACAGCTGTGAAGTCTCAAGCAAAAGCATCACCTAGTAGCCCATTAGACCAGCAGGCAAAGAGCCGAGACTCTTCTGATTGCCGTCATTGGAGCTTTTTTTTTCGTAACCTCACCTGTGTCTCTTTTTTTTTTCTCAAACACTTAACAGCCATCATGGTGAAAGTGCAGCTATAGATTTTGGACATTGCTCTCGTTTTTTCTAACATGTAGTAGAATTCTTTTTTTGCATGAAAATGCTTAAACACCATGGGAGTGCTTTCATTAGTGTTCAGAACTGCAGGAAGTACACAAGAAAGAATCGTTAAGACTTTTAAGGACTTCAGAGAAGAGAAGACCTGCTGATTTCTGCACCGGAACATTTTACATTTCATTTTTGCTCTGGTTTTTATACCTGTAATTCTTGTTAGCTTTGATTTGGAAAAAAAAGTCCTTGAAAAAAAACCTGCCCAATTAGGATTTGCAGGTCCAACTAAGCATGCACAATAGATGCTGACAGTTTTAATACATTTTGTGATTATAGTTTATTTAGAGCTATAAATAAAAAATCTACTGTATTTTCCGGACTATAAGCCGCTACTTTTTTCCCACGCTTTAAACCCCGCGGCTTAAACAACGAAGCGGCTAATTTATGGATTTTCCCTGGGTTTTTCCGGTTTCACAACCTTCAAGCCAAAAAACTGAACCCCATAACAATAGACCAATAAAACTGCGGAACAGGTTCAGGTGAACCAATGAAACTCTTTATATTAAATCAGATGCGCTCCCACTGAATCGGGCCGCACCACATCATAAATATGGATGATGTTCCTCTGACGTTTGACCTGCCGCTCACTCGGACTGTCAACAGGAAATGCGAATCATTCGTCACGCTGAAAACAACCGGGCATGAAAACACACTTCACCTGTGTTCTGAGATGCACGGCATCGGGAGAAAAGCTTCACCGATGGTGATTTTTAAACGCACGGCGATGCCAAAAGAGAAACTCCTGAGAGAAATAGTTGTGAAAGGAAGGAGGAAGACAGTGAACAATGACTTTCTTGGTAGGCTACAGTTTAGATACAAGCCGTGTTACAGACACTGTCTTTCATTAAAGCCTGTGTAAAGTTTATTAGTTTCAATGTAGACAGTGTAGAACTTCTCTTTTCATTGTCCATAATCATCCATTTTACAGCCATTTCTTTGTTTTAGAGAGGAGTAACTAAAACAAATCTCTGAAATCTGACAAAACTCCATTTCTTAAATAGAATAAATAATGTATGTAATCGGTTTTGCCCTGCGTCATTTCCTCCTGCCGTTTATTTACTTTCCGGTTCTTTGAAATGTCGCAGAAATGATTAAAAACCCATCATTTTCGAAAGCCTCGGTTTTTACGGTTCACACTGTGCCACAAAAACGGTGTTTTGAAATGTATCCAGTCTGTAGAGCTTTTCAAAAGCTACATTTTCACTGAATAAAAACACCATCTCATTGTGGACGGAAGGCCAAAACAGAGAGAAAAATATCCGTGGACAAGTGTGGACATAGTCTTCAAGTGCTCATCCACAGAATTTATTTTAATGAGTTTGCATCTGTAATTTGATACTCTACTAAAAGTGGCGGGCCGTCAGGGCCAGCACGGCCTCTCCTGGTCTAAATTCTCAGAATCACTGATATGTCCATGAATATGTATTCATTTATTCCCAATAGTTTATTCTCATTATTTCATGGTATTTCTCTCAGGTGCTGTAAGTTCTGCAGAAATGAACAGCACAGGCCTTATGTTGTTTTAACCAATCAGATTGCGATTTGGCCACTTTGAGGCCTTCTAGCTGGCATCCAGCCATTTTCAGGTCATTGGATTGGGTGGTCAGAGAGAACTTGCTAGTCAGACTACCTAACACGCATACCTAACAAATTGCACAAGTTTAACGATATTGTGGATTTAATACCTTTTTTTTCATTCCACAATAGCTAACCCGAAGAGAAGAAATTGATTTGGTCACAGAAACACTTATAAGATGAAATTTTCAAGAAAAGCTGGATATTGTGAGGAAAGATAAGCCAAAACAGTTTAACTCTTGGTAAGCTTTTTTATAAACCAATTATTTTTGTGCTTTTTTTCCTGTAGAATTTGCACAAAAACACATTGATATTCTACACAATCCAGACCTGTCCCATGTGATCAACTGAACAGTGTTAAATACAGATGTAGATATGGTCATTGTCAGTCGTCTAGCTTAGACTTATGAGACATTAAGATCTGATTCTGATGATAGGGACTTGTTCAAGGAGCACGGATGTGAATAGTAATCATTCTTGGGAGCCCCATGTAACTGTATGTCATCCGTTTTAACATGTCATCCATCTCAGGTGATCTGAGAACAACTGAACAGTGCTTCACAGGCTTTTTCACTGACCACTTATAATGGATTTTAAACTAGCTCCATGAAACACTGTGTAGCTGACTTTTCTTCAATGCTAAATAGGATTTCCTAAGGGCCACTCTCAAATGTTTTTTTAGTGAATGAATCACCAATTCCAGTCCTGTAGGGCTGTTCAGCATGGTTTGCTTTTTCACAGACACTGAATTCAACAATGTTGATACCCAGGTTTAATCGCTGTCTTAGAAAAGGCAATTTACCAAACATTGCCAGACACTGAAGCTTCAGGAGCGAAACTGATGATGTCTGCATTAGTGGTGATTCATTTGGGATTGCTGGCAACCAAAAACCACAAACTCTAAAGAGCACAAAGCTTAGATCATGGAAACAGCCTATCAGTATACATTGTAAAATGATTTTATCCAAAGATACTAACATATATCTTATTTATTTGGCTGAGCAGATAAGGGTTGAGGGCCTTGCTTAAGGAACCAGTGGTAGCAGCTTGGCAATGCTGGGATATGAACTCTCAGCCATCCATTTTAAACTTGGAGCCACCACTAAACTGTATAATCACTGCTAAATTCAGTCATCCATTCGTTCATTCAGCCTCCTTCCACTTTTTCTAGTCGAGATCAACAAGTGGCATCAGTCCAACCTTCTCCATCCCTGCCCATAAATTCCAGCTCTGCCTGAATGAGCCACAGCCATTCCTAATCCAACTGGGTGATATTCTCTCGCCAGCAGGTCCTAGGTCTGCCTCAGGCACTCTTTCAAGTACATGCCTCATACAGCTCTAGCAGAGGTCTGACCAGGAGGCATTCTTATCGGATTCCCAAACCAGCTCAACTGTCTTCTCTGAGTTCACAGAAGAAGATCTACTACTACGCTCTCAGGTTGTTGGGCTGCATAAAATAATTTCTACTACCTGTATTTTCAACCTGGACCTATGACGTGCACTTGAAAATCAAGTCTATGGTTCAAGAGTGGATGTTCCCTTCAGGTGAAGAGAGGGTACTTTCTTCTGCAGAGAATTTCAAGATATTATTCATGAGTGATGGAGGGAAAAAAAAGAAACTGGATCAAGTCCATGGCAGCAGCTGCTCAGTTACTGAACCAGTCTGTGGTAATAAAGCAGAAGCTTAGTTTGTAGCCAAAGCTCTGTGCTTATTGGTCAGTATACAGTACATCTCTATTTAGTATTCCTCAATGTTTTTTTTAAATCCCAGATGGAGTAATTTTTTTTATTTCCTTCAGTCACGGTACAGTAACCATGTGAAGGGTTTGGCTCTGTGGTTTTAGCTGTGGATCTTTGGTAATTCAGGACCTTGAAGAAACTTAACCCATAAACTTAATGATTCTTATGAAGACTAATGAAACCAGGCAGAGCCAAAGAATCCAAAGTGCAAATACGCTAGAATAAATCTTAAATGATATTTGCCTTTTTAAAGGATAAAAAAAAACAAAAAGAGAGCTTTGGGAGTGGGAAAGAAATTTACATTTATCCAACTAACACACAAACATTGGCACAAGTTTATGGCTTAACCTCAAATGCAGATCACTGGCCAGATGTCAGTTATTTTGGCTTGCATCCTGGAGTGTAATGTGCGATTGAAACCCATCGGTGTTGTAAAATGTGTGTGCAAACATCTATTTGAATTTTAAAGAATTTAAAAGTAGACTGTTCTTTCTTTAGTGTTTACTGCACTAAATGGCTGTGGATATTCCACAGTAAAATGTATGTAATCCTGTGCAAAAACTTAATGTTACAAGCCCAGGCATGCCCTTACAGATTTCTAAAGTTCAATAGAACAGCACTGGATTTGAGGTGACACTTGGGTTTATTTTGTCCTCCATCTTGCTTAACATGAATGACTGGAATGCCTGATGTTTCCCTACAGGATAAATATACATGCTAGTACATTTTGTCTGTAGTTTGCAAACAACCAAGCATTATTCTTATACATTTCTATGTATTTTCTAACAAATTAAGATTTTATTACATTTCCAGATATTTAGCATTAGAGCATAATGGTTAATTTATCCTAGTAACTCGAGCATTATGCATTTGTTGTGGAACAATTGTAATAAAAATTTTTATTGAGGTTTCCCAATGCTACAAAATAGACATTTATGTATCCGAATTATGGCTTGAAAAACACGTTAATGAAGAGTTTGGTAATGGATTATGTTAAAAACAAGACACCACATAGGCTTGTCTCATGTGGGGTGCAGTTTAACAGTCCTTTGTGATTGTTGCTTGTCAGACTCTATAAACACGATCCCAATGTCACTCTGTAGGATCTCAGTTGTCATAATGTCAGACTGTACAACAGTCAAAAACCGACGCACACAAGAATGAGATACGTCTGATGTTTTGAATCATCGATCCGTGACACGTTCAGACCGACGTTCTCTCGCTAATAATAGCTAGCAGCAAACAAAAGCAAAATGTACCGTTCATTTTTGTTCATGACATGCCTTATTAATAAAAACATCATACAAACACTAATTTTCCCTCCATAACTCAACGTTCCTTTTTTTGCTGTTTTGTCCACCGGACTCGTTTCGACATTATCCATGAAGTGGTTTAAAGTTAATTTGGTCATCAGGTTCGGTTCTACTATCAGTTCTTGGTTTGAGGGTCATCGTAGAAGAAGTCAAACTGCAGAAAATACATTCTGAAATCTTTTAACGCTACCGGTGGAAAAACATTTTTGCAACAGCAATAAATTGACTGTCAGTGAACATGTCAAACCAGCGATCGAAGACTACGAAATTTCGCCCAGGATTATAGAAATCTTTTAAGATTCTCAAAATGCGTCTTAAGTCGAGTCCGAAATCGCACAGTGTGCACCTGGCTTTGGACTATTTCATTGCTTTTTAAAAAAAATGTTCCACTCCATTTTTCATCTTGAAACGGTGCACAAAACAGCTGAAGAGACATCGGATCCTTGTTCAGTCACCTAGGTCATGTAGCTCTTCCACAATAGACAATTAACTCAATTTAATTCATTTCTATTTATATAGTGCTTTATACAATAGACACTGTCTCAAATCAGCTAGTTCTTTTTAATGGGTAATGTGGTAATTAAGGTGTATAAGTTTAATGCCTATACGTTCGTTTCTTATAATTGTAAGTTTATCCCTAATGAGTGAGTCAGTGGTAACTGTGGGGAGGAAAAACTCCATGAGATGGCATGAGGAAAAAACCTTGAGTGAAACCAGGCTGAAAATGGAACGCAAAATTGGTGGGTGGCACCAAATGTCCAGTCATTACAGGTTGTTGTTGAGGTGTACTGCTCAGGTACTTAAATGCAAAAATGTTCAGGCAACCTGTGGTTGGTTTGTTTTATTTATGAAAGAAACACCACTACTAGTGATGGCAAGTGAGCCATTATCCATTCTGAGCAGCGTACTCAATGAGCCAACAGTTGGTTCTGAATCCTTGGATTTGAACTCACACCCTTCCAGTGACAAGCACTGAAGCCTTACCGCTGAGCTGCAACTGGTGTGGATATTTACACCCAGTCACGTTGCGAATTCTCACTCTTCTGCTGTAAACCATCTGTGCTCATCACATGCACAGAGCTTCGACACATACTCAGATGCTTTCCGGGCAAAATTTTGCGAGCGAACTCCATATTGCACAATTTATTCCTTCTAAAAGATCTCTTTTTTTTTTTGCTTGAACTTTCATTGCTGACATGACTGCCAAAGGGTCTGGCTTAAAGAGACTTGCAAGCAATGCAGAGAGTACAATAGATACAAAGAGTCTTCCTGGAGATTTTTCCTTATTGTCAGCAAAAAAAACCCAAAACAGTACATTCAATGTAATTTGAAAGTGTTTCCTTTAGGTAGAAATTGTTTCAAAGCACCTTCATCAGCTAAAAAAAGCTTTTGGTATGTTTCGCTGTTTATCATTGATATTGAAAATCCCGCCGTGGGTGGTGGACTCAAGTGAGATAATGCTGGCTGTAGTTGTGTGAGACGATAAGGATTCCCATCTAGAGCCAGATTCTATTGATGGTGCACCATCTGTTGTTGATTAAAGCACCTTTACCTCTTTCAGCCAACACTGTTTTATACATCCTGGCCATATGGTGAGGATTCCTCAGCTTGAATATTTTACATTATATCTTATGTGACCCAAACACTGTCAAGGGACCAAAAATTGCCATGTTTTTTTTTGGCACAAAAGTGGTGCCATTAGTTTCATTAGTAGTGCTAGTAGTCTTTGATCGCTGGTTTCATAATATTCATTATCATTCTACCCAGAAACCACTAAACCACCCATCACAAAACAAGCCCAAAGCATCATTGATCAAGAAAAAATTCTTCTTAAAAATATTTGTATCTTATTTTATTTTTAATCATTTTTGCTTAGATTTTTCTGAGGAATGTAGATAATTCTGAAGGTCATATCAAATCAACCACAACAAAACTTTGTCAATGGAAATGTGTCAACTTGCCATATAAATTGGAACATACAGTTTTTATTGCAGCCTGACACCTGAGACCTTTGTAAATATTTATGTAGGTTTGTGTCAGCCATCATAAATTTTCTGTACAGGCAAAGCTTTCAACTTGAATGTTGGATTTCGGTTTCATTATTTCTACACATTCATGATATCAAAAAGAAGTAAACAATTGACCCTGCCACAGCTACAATCTTTGAATCAAACTTGTTATGCTCTTAGGGTGGGATAGAGAGTAAATTCTTTGCATGCTCCTGTAATATATGGACATTCGGTGCAATCCAGACGAGAATGGGTTTCCTCTTGAGTCTGGTTCCTCTCAAGGTTTCTTCCTTATGCTTTCTCTGGGAGTTTATCCTTCACCACAGTTGCCACCGGCTCTTTCATTAGGGACAAATTTACACTTATAAAGACCATCTTATTAATTTTTTTATCACCACATTATCTGTGTAAAGCTGCTTTGAGACAATGTTAATTGTTAAAAGCTCTATACAAATAAAAAATGAATTAAATTCTCTTAATCGTAGAGTTGCTATTTCATTCTAAATAACTAAGCCAGGGGTCCCCAAACTTTGTTCTTTAAGGGCAACAGTTTTTTTTTTCCTAAATTGGGGGGTAAATCTTTTCATCTTCATTGCTATTAAAATTAAAACATTTATTTATGCATACGCATATTGTTGGTGGTTGATTCTAACAAATGGCACGGAAGCGAGAGAAATTATCTGTATGGATTTTTGCAGACAGACGATAGTTCCTATCAGTGCTTCAACCTTTTTTAATAACTGAGGAAAAATCTTTTGAAAGACAATCTTTATTATCAAATACAGATGTGATATGAGTAAAAAATATATTTAAAATTACATTTTTAAAATATTTCTCTGCCGTTGTTTAGAGCGCTTTTTCAAATGGCCATAGTTTCGGGACCCCTGAACCAAGCTAATGTATGAAAGAGAGAGCAGACAGCACTTATCTGAATGCTACACCTCCCTATGGAGCCATTTGAGCAGCAGTTTGCAGACATTCAGATTGGTAAGATACTAAGACATCGAAAAGTAAAAAAAAATGGGTTCAGGACACAAAATGTTCAATTTCTAGGGAACAAATACACTTCTAAAAACATGCCATACCTAGCAACAATGTTTGAGCCTTTATTGCAGCATGAGAGAAAAGTGACAGAACAGATGTAACAAAAGAAAGCTGCAAAAATATCCTGCAAAGACTCGACAGGACTGGTGAGAATGCACTGACTGGTGAGGTGAGAAAATACGCCCAGTTTAAAAGTGGCAGAAGCCTTTACTTCCATAAAGTTTCCACTTTTAGAAGCTCTATCAGATTTAGATCAGATTTAAGATCAGTGGATACATACTAAACTAACACCACACACAAACACACTGATATGATCAAAAGTAAAGCACAACAGTGTGTTTCCATCTGTTACGATGCTGAGCAGTGAATTAGATCTAAACAGAGAGTGTTCCTGGCAAATAGTACTGTTTGAATTCTTGGCTGTTGTAGCATGTTGTGAAAACTACAAGATTAAAAATATTGAAATGTTTGGTATAGCCAAAAGCCTGGAAATAGAATCTGGTCAACATATGTGGGGTGATACAGGGAAGTGGTGGCTCAGTGGTTGAGATGTCAGACTTCAAGATTGGAAGGTTGTGAGTTCATATCCCTGTTGTATCTGCTGTATCCTTACTTAACCCCCAACTGCTCAGTTGAATAAATTAGAAATGTAATAGACATTTTTGCATACGGTTTTATAACAACTCTATAGCTGTAGTTTGTTTTACTAATTCCATTGCAGTTCGGTAAATCTGTCACGGTTGCAAAGTGACTAAAGCAAAAACTCCAGGGTAGTGAAAAAGGGTTTTTACCAAAGTAAGAGGCAACAGAAAAGAAAACAACAGAAATGCTGAACACTGAGTAAATGGTTATTTGGGGAGGAAGAACCGAGCGGTCTCTGAAGGTCTAGAGATCGCGGTGGACATCCACAGGAACGTGGAAGGTGTGAAGCAGGGTCACAATGTTCATATACGTGATGTAGTAGAACTGATGGTGAGTGAGAGCAGGAGAGGGGTTTATGTTGGGCTGTAGATAACGAGCCGCAGGTGCCGATACTTAGTATGATGGGGACAGACACAGACACACAGTGTGTGTGTGTGTGTGGAGCTGGGGAATGGCGTGGCAGGCTGTGTCCCCTGACAAAATCTCACATCATGGCCAAATTGATTTGTCTTTTGTTTGGTTCAGAATCAGAAACAGTTTTATAGCCAAGTACACTGTTTTTACATACGATTCATTTTTGTTGACAGAAGCTTCATTTGCACATTTTTTAAATAATAAAAAAAGAAAGAAAATAAGATAAACTAGTGGTATTGCAAATTTTTTAAAATTGCACAATGGCAGAGCATTTAGGTGTTCATGAGTTAGATTGCCTCAGGGAAGAAACTTTTCTTGTGCCTGGCTGTCCTGGTGTGGGGTTGTGTTCTGTAGTGCCGACCAGACAGCAAATATTCAGAGTGTATGGCTTGGGTGTGAGGGATCCAGAGTGATTTTCTGAGTCTAACCAGAATTTAGAGATCCAAAATCTTAATTCTTAAAAAGAAAGGAAGGTCTGGGCCTTCCATTAATCAAAAGGCAGACATTGCGGTCTGTTCTTCCTTCCAAGCCAATAAAAAGGTAAACAAGAACAAACACCAAATAAATACAAACAGGACTTAAAAAGCCCATCCTTGGGTGCAAGTAATCTTCTAATTACATCAGCGATTACTCAAAAGGAAGCACCTGATTAACCAAACTCATGAACTTTTTGACATGATTGTAATAGTGAAGTTTAAGCATATACATTCTTGTGAAGTAATGTCAGTTTGACATATTGTAACGCCAAGGTTATGGCCTTAAGTTTATATATACATTGCCTTCCCAATACATACAGCTACAATAAGTTCACTTAAAAACTGAAAAAATGCCAAAATGTATCTCATGTGGAAAAAAAGAACAGAGGAATAGTAATCAAACAGGGCTTATTTCAAAAAAATCTAAATTTGTGGACCTGGACATGCTTTTCATTTGGCAAAATCATGACATGCAAACTACCTTGTAGAGGATAAAAGATTTTCAAGCGTTTGCACAAAATATTTCTGTTTTGTTTGTTTTGTTTCCATTTGGCACCCAGTACCTTGCATAGTTTATTGCAAAATAACCTGAGACACTTCATTCTTTTGAAATGCCACTTTGCACATTTGGCATTTTCATAATTCTACATTACATTCAATATCCAAAGCCATTCTCTATACTCCAGCAGAGAAGAAAAAAACAGGTGTCACAGTATGCTTGACTTGTAGTCTGGCAGTTTAGCCTACCTGCAAATTGCCCAGATATTTAAACAAGTGTTGCTAGATTATTGGAATTCAAGTTGTGTAATATTCACTTCCCACTCATTTCACAAGGTCACATGATGTTACTTTGATAAATTTTCTGTGGTACTGGGAAACCTTTATTACAGGATGTGGAACTGGGGGTGTAGATGAGCACTGGTTTGTGAATGGAGGGTAGAGTCTGGCAGGGTGAATGATAGGATCCCACACCTGGGTGAAATTTCAGATAATGTGTTCTGTGTTTCAGTAAGCAGTAACACTCAAAAAAATGGGAAGAAGAGTATCACAATGGAGACAGAGCTATAATATATAATCAACTCTGGATCAAACCAGCTACAGTTCTACTGTGTGTACTGACCGCTTGTTCAGTCTCCTGGCCAGAATTTTGCTGCATGACTTGATTACCATGCTAGAGGTTCTCACCCATCACAACATTACTGCACTTTGTTTGAAAACTTTCTGTATCTGCTTAAATCTGATTCAAACTCTGTTCTGTACTACATTCCCTTTTGAGCCTCTGGCATAACTCGACTGGATACCCCGTCCATGAAGATACAAATAAGACATGCTTTAAGTCTCTTTGCTGTCCTGCACCCAGGTGGTGGAATAAATGTCCCCTGGCTGACCAAACAGCTGAGTCATTGGCTGTGTTTAAATGAAGACTAATTATCCACTGCTTCATTAAACATCTAAAAGAGTACCAATTAAAAACAAACCTTGATTTGTTCTATTTTGCTTCTGTGGTAAATTTTACTTACTCTAAAGGAGTTTAGTTTAGAGCACTGACCAGGCATTTCACATATGGCCTTCAGTGACGTCCTACTTAAATCAATCCACCTCTTAATAACATCATTATGACATCATGGCTAAAGAAAAAATTAATATTATAAAGAAATGCAGAATTAAGCGCTTCATCACAGACAGATAAATCATACAGTAAGAATAAATGCTATCACTAAAGCAAGAAGCCCAATGAACAAACAAAATTCAACAAGTCTCCTTTCACTGCAGCCACAGCTGCACCACCTGGTTACATCATTTCTAGCAGAAGTATCAATTTTATCTTTCTAAAATGTTTTGTTATTTTTTTTTTTTACATTTTGTCTATGTATTAAGGTTTTCCTGGGGATGTAAAATAAAGGCAAATTGTGTGTTTTTTATGCGCCAATTCTACAGGAAAGAAAACGCAAAAGTATAAACGGTTCGTGAAAAAGCTTACTGTTCCGATCTGTTGTAGCAGAACTTGGGTTAGTCCAGCTTTTCTGGAAAAAGTCTTGTAAATGCCCTTGTAAATGTATCTGCGACCAAATTAGTTTCTTCTCTTCTGTCAGCCATTGTGGAATTAAAAAAACAAAATCCTCACAAATATATTTGAGCTTGTGCACTTTGCAGCAGATGCAGGTTGCAAACTCTGACTGGTGCGCTCTATGACCAGCCAATCAAACTACGTGAAAATCCTGACGTGTTCAGACATCTGCAAGGGGGCCTCGGAGTGGCCAAATCACAGTGTGATTGGTTAAAGCAACTCTGCAAGCAACTTGCAAATCAAACAATGCTTACAGCAATATGCTTACAGCAATATGTGATCTGATATCGGATATCTGATTGTGTAGAGACCCCAATTTGAACTTTTGGTGCAGTTTGATAGAAACGCTAGAAGAGATAATACACTATTGCGAGAAATTATACATATTCATGGACAAAAATGTATTTAAATGTAAGTTAGGGATTATGAAAGAGTTTAGGCCAGCAGAAAAGGCCAGGCTGACCCTAATGGCCTTCCACTGGATTATACCCTGACATTACCCTATTTATCATCAAGTAACATCTTTCAAATACTGGACAAGTAAATGGACTTTAAAATCAGTCTTGTGTTGTTCTAAAATTGTACTTCCCTAAATGGGTATTCCTTAAATGCTTTAGCCTGGGTAATGTTTTATTGCAAGCCATGATTGTGGCTAATTTTGCAGTTTACTGTTTCTCTCCAGAGTAAAATACTGCCAGGACTACTAATGTTTGTGGTGTGATCAGAGGCATATTTTTTAAACACCAACCCTGCCCTTATTTTAAAATCGGTTTCCACTGGATTGGATCAGCTTTAATTTTACTTTATTTTTTAGAAGAATTTTTTTAACAGAGAATGCAAGGCTTGTTTGTTATTGGCTACCAAAGTCTCACAGTCGACTCTTGCTTTACAATTCCTGGAATGAGACTCTTGGCTCCTCGCTCTACTTGCTACAGATCCGCTTCAGAAGAATGCCCTGACAGCAGGCACCTTGGAGGATGAACGTTTTTATCTGTATGGAGTGTTAACACGCATTCCTCTGAGGATTTTCATGCAGCCAGTAATGAAAGAATGAATGCACACATGCGCACGAACATCCAGGAGGTGTTCCAGGTGTACTGTTTGACAGGGCCTTCCCAGGGACCTTTGGAGCAAGTGTGGCCTAATGATTAATGATGCTTAGATTATCGAACAGCTGCCAATCCGTTAGCCCTCAAAAGAAGCATAAAGCCGAAAAGATTTACACCTCCACAAGAGGAGATTGGGATTTTTTTATAGATGCAGCACTGAGCTGATTGGGGACCAGGAGATGCATAAATCATAGTTTGGCGATGAGTCGATGGCACTGTTTCGTTCATTTATCTCTGAGATCTAACTGTGTAGCATCAGACAAGGGAGGCCCGTTTGCTTGCTTACATACAAATGCACATAAACACACACCGTGTGAGGAGAAAAGCGAAAGGATGTAGAATATTGCTGGAAGGCTGCGAAGGGGGAAGCGTTTGGTGCTGACGCCGATGCTTTAAATACACTGCAAACAGGAAGGTGTGAACGCTGCAATTAAAAGGTGACATACATCGCTTCCACACTTCACTGAGTCTACATCACTCATACACACTTACGGTACACACACACACTTCTTTTTTTATTTTTTATCAGGGCAGCTAGACTATGGTGTTATATTTATTCATCTTATTTTTTCTCTTGGAAATGGGTTCCCATGAAAAATAAATCTGAATTAAACTGCAGTTAAAGTAGTAGTTTCGTGTGTGTGTGTGTGTGTGTGTGTGTGTGTGTGTGTGTGAACATCATGACATGACCCTTGGAGGCTAATTAAAATGGAGAAGCAGCATAATGCTGCAGCTCCGGTGGCTTGAGCGGCCCAGCTGGCACCATGGAGGACCTGAGAGAGCACTGAATCAATTCAGAGAGACTGGAGGGAAGTTCACTATAAACAGGTCACCCACTTGCAAAGATTCTGAGTTCAGACCAAAGGTCACATGAAAGCAAGGTCACAAGCCTTTACATACACTAGTACACCCACATTCTGATAAATCCACTCGTAAGGAACACATTCAAACACACACAAAGCCGTAACTGGCCAAATGGCCTTTTTCCTTCCAGGCAATCGTCTCTCTGTTACTCGGCCCACTATTTTCGAAAAAATACACTGGTATCTTCCCAAGCACCTCCATATTCACACAGCCACTCCTGGGCAACTGCCATGTTTTCTTTTTTGGATGGTGTAAGAATTAGCATAACACATGGGTTGCTAACATGCAAATCGTAATATCATGCTAGTTACAAGAGCCCAGAAAAGAACAAATCGGTCTACTGGGAAGGCCAAAGCTCCAGTGTGTTTCCCAATCTTACATGATTGCTTGCCTGGACGATCGATTAACAAGGTTAAATTGGCAAATGCCGTAATTTAGCTTAAGGCTATAATGAGCCTGTCATGTTGTGTAGTAATACTGACTGGAATATAAGGGAGTATATGAACCACTGAAAGGGCAAATTTAAGCAACAAAATTTGTTGTTCTGGCAAATTTAGTCACATTTCTGATTTGCTTGCTAGTTTTTTACATCTTTGGCTAAAATTTAAGTTACAAAAACAGCTAAACCGTCCTTGTTCTTTCGCCATTGTATTCCTGATTGTGGAAGGATACTGGGTTTCATTTTTTTAGTTTTGGATCTTTGTCAGATCTTGATCATATTTGTTTGAAACAGAAAGAACATGGAAGAACACTTTCATTTAGACCTAGAACACTTCTATTGTCGGTGCTTCGTCGAGCAGGACAACATCTGTGCTTGTAAGAGTGTTGTATTTCTTCTCTTTTCTGCTGCAGTGCAGTGCAGTGATGTATAAATACACACTGATGCATGCAGTTAGGTTGTTGTACAAATATATGGTCCAGCTAGACTGGCTGCCCTTGGTGTGTGTGTGTGTGTGTGTGTGTGTGTGTGTGTGTGTGTGTGTGTGTGTGTGTGTGTGTGTGTGTGTTTGTATCTTGTGAATAATGCATGTCTATGTCTTGTAGAATCTGCTACTGCATGGTTTATTTAACTTTTATTTTCATGAGGCATTTCGTTGTCCTCATCGATGCTCAGCATAACCTTAATGCCTATTGGTTTTCCCTGTCTAACCCTGGGGATGATTAAAGAGCGATTTTTGTCTTCTTTGTACGGTTTTCCCGTTACGACAGGCGTTAAATTAGCATGTTACAACTACAAATTAGCCTGCTTAATGAGTGGGACTGGCCTGGAGTTAAAAAAAAAAACGTATCACCCTGCGGTTAAACCACTACAGTATGTAGTTAGCAGCAATAAATGGTTTGAACCGTACCTTTTAATTTAAACTGATAAATTCCCACTTTGCCCATTTTCTTTCCTTGTTCATCATCCAATCATGGAAGATGCATATGCGGTCTTTCAATAGCAAATGCTAACACGGTGCTTTCAGTGCATCCGGAAAGTGTTCACAGAGCTTCATCTTTTCCACATTGTGGTATGTTACACTCTTATTCCAAAATGGATTAAATAAAAATTTCCTAAAAATTTTTTTCCACCAAAACCCCATAAGGACAACGTGAAAGTTTGTTTAAAATCCTTGCAAATTTATTACCAAAAAAATATTAATAAAAAAATTACATGTACATAAGTATCCACAGCCTTTGCCATGAAACACACAATTGAGCTCAGGTGCATCCTGTTTCCACTGATTATCCTTGATGTTTCTACAACCCGATTGGGCCCACTGCCAAGATAGCAAAGGAGTGGCTACGGGACAACTGCCCTTGAGTGGCCCAGTCAGAGCCCAGACTTGAACCCAATCAAACATCTCTGGAAATCTGAAAATGGCTGTGAACTTACGCTTCCACTTTCAACCTGATGGTGCTTGGAAGGTTCTGCAAAAAAAAGAATGGAGGAAACTGGTTCTGGTTGTCCAAGCCTTTACAACAACAGTTTACTAAAACTGATTGTACTTTCTTTTAATTTGTCATCGTGTCTTGTTCTATCGTGAAATTCAGCAGATCCAATGCACCCTACTAGTTCATGCTGTATTATGAAATATTTGTCTGAATGACAGAACCCATAGAAGCTCGGTTGAGTTGAGAGATTCTTCTTGGGTAGAATTACAGACTCTCTGTTCAAGTCCACCAAAGTCTTTCTTTTCTTAGTGATTGAACGCATCTGTGAAAAAGTGTGAAAAATTGAAATTCCAGACAATTGTCTAGTCTCTACATTCAGTACACCTCCACATCTCTTATATAAGCTTTGTTTTAGCTAGTTCAATTAATGAACACATTAGCTAGCTTCTATGCTTTGTGTCCAGATTTCTCAGTTGCCTGGCAACGTTGTTAAATATGACTGCAACTGTTCGAATGACATAAATGTATGCTCACCTTCATCATATCAAAAGCACAGATATCCATATTGCATGTGGTTTAGCTAGACTTTATTGTAAGTCATAAATGTACTTTTATATGTGAAATATTCTCATTAAAAACTCATCTCATTGAATACAAGGTTGGAGAAATAATGTCTTTTCAGTTCTTAATGGGACACCAGCAAGAAAGGTTCTAGCGAATCTGTTGAGGTTGTTGTAATACCATAAAGGCTTTTTTTTTTGTTTTTATTATTATAATTATAGGCCATTTTAAATGAGGCCAATAATGGACACCTTTGCATGATAAGGTTATGCAAGGTCGTGTAAGTTATATAGAAATAGGATATATCAGGTGTTCCTTTGGTCTTCTCGCACCCAATTCAAATTCAGCCTACATTATTTGGTGGCAGTGATGCAACTGGAGCTCAAACCTGAATCACAACTTTAGGCTGCACCTTTACGAGGACTCGAATCCTGAGTTCTTATTTTTGGATACTACATGAATGATACCTTGATGTTGGAGAGATGCTGTGAGATGATGTTTTCATTGTATCCAAAGTATTTCTACAGCATTGGGCAATGGATTGGTGTTATACTCTTCCCAAAGCCATGAATAATTAACAACAACAAAAAAGAAGCAACACTGTGTATTGCTTGTGCTGCTCTCCAAAGTATTCCAGCCGATTGTAGCTATCTCAATAATAAAGTTGCATTTCAGTTTTGTTTATATACTGTGTGTGTGTGTGTGTGTGTGTGTGTGTGTGTGTGTGTGTTTTTGTTTGTTGATAATTATCATGGTAATAATTTCAAGAGAAATAAAAAAAAAGTAAGGCTATGACTTGGCTTTTAGCTGCTATAACATACATCACTACAGCAACAAAATATTTTATTAAGGCTTCACAAAATTAAATGTGACTACTGTATACAGTGTATACATATTGTGAATATAAGTTGTTTATTTATCCATTTAAATGAACCTAATATGATTATTTTGGTAAGATACCTGCTTTTATATGGGTCTTAGCATCCAAAATTGTTTATTTTTTTCTTACCTCTTGAATTTCATGAACTAATTCTATTAGATTGTGAGAAACAATGTTTGTGTATCTGCACAAAAACAAGCAATTTTAGTATTGCTTACATTTCCTGGGTCTACTGCCACCTACACACACACACACACACACACACACACACACACACACACACACACACATGCTAGCAAGGAGATTCCCAAACAATCTTATTTTGTTGTCTTAATCCTTTATCTGAAGATGATATAAATTACAATTTGAGCATGGCTGCAAGGTTCAAATTGTCATAATTGCTCCAGCTTTATCTTTGCTAATGCTGCCTGATTGGTGCCACTTTATTATCCCAGATAATAAGGCTAATTGATTGTGCTAATCTGTTTACTATGCACATTGTTAGGGTACAGTTGCTAACAGTGTATTTGTTATATCTGATATATAATTGCATTGCAGTGTTTGGACCATAGTTGTGCTAAAATAAAATTAATTAGCATGTCATAACATGCCCTTACATGTACAAGTTAGTTTCAGCTAATTAACTAGTGAGGCTTGCTTAGCATAACCCTGAAAAATAGGAGGTTGTTTGCTTTTGTTGTAGCTTTGTAGGAAGCGGCTGATGCTGTTGGACCTTTGGAAGTACCATTGTATTTCCCCTTTAAACATACAGCCATTATTCTTAGTGTACACTCACACTGGAATAATACATGTCTGAAAGTATAGCAATGTTTTTTCAAAATACAATTTCATATTTAATCCCACATTACAGTTCTAATAAGCTCCACCTTTCTGGGGAGGTTTCCACTATATTTTGAGGTATACCTGTGGGGATATAAGTTCCTTCAGCCACCAGAGCATCAGCTAGGTCTGGTACTGATTTGTCAAGGAGTCCTCAGGTAACTAAGGTCCTGGTCTGTGTGTTCAGCTAAAGTTTTTCCACACATCCTCGGCAAATCTTCACAGACTTGTTCACAGGGGCATTGCTGAACATGGGTGGGCCTATTAGTTACAGTGAATGGAAATTGTAATGTTAATGGGGAAGTGGTCGCTCACTGGTGAAGGCTCTGGGGTACTATTGGAATTTTAGGGGTTCAAGCCCCAGTATTGCCAAGCTGACACTCTTGGGCCCTTGATCAAGGCTCTTCACCCTTTGTGACCCTCAAATTCTTAATGCACAGTGCAAGGACTGTTGTTTGGTCCTTGTATATTTTCCCATGTTCATGTTTCCTTACAGGTTTCATTTACCTTCTAAAGGTGCACTGGTGGATTGTGCATGATTCCCTGTGATAAACCGGTGTCTTGTATTCCTGCCCTGAGCCAAAGTTTGATATTGGCTCATATGATGCTCTTGAATCAGTCAAATGCCTGACACGTGAAAGTTTCCTCCTGGACCTGTGCTTAAGGACTGCTGAGATACACTGGTACTCATTTCACAGCATGTGTGGGAGTGTGATGTTTGTTTGTGTGTGTGTGTGTTTCACACTTTGCCCTTGCGCTAGTGAGCGTAGGTGTGCTTGGGATTTTAGACAGCACGTCTGTGTTCTTTACGCAAAATAACAATGAGATCATGTGTGAAGTGTGAGTAGCTCTAGGGTCATACCACTGCTCTGGTGTATGTCTGTACAACGCCGGTGATCCTCAAGGACAGGAGACTTTGGATACTTTGCTTGTTGTATATCCAACTGTGAGTTGGCAGGCAGATGTGCGTGAGTCACACTTAAACACACACTTGTATATGCAGAAATGCAAATGTTGAAATATAAAACTGGGGATAAGACGAGACAAGAGCTGGTACTATAGACCTTTAAATGCCTGGGATAATAAATACATTCTAGATTGGATTGTGGTTTGGATTTTAGATTGCCAGTTTGAACGTCTTTAATGTCTGAGGAGCAGTTAACAGCAGCGGATTGGATTAATCAAAAGCTCTGGGGGTGTTTTGAGGACAAAGGAGATCAGCGCCTGAGCTCAATTGCCAAGCCATGAAAAGATTTAAAAACAAATACAACCCCCCAAACTCTATTCTTTGCTTGACTAACAGCCAGTGAAGGGAGGCCAAGACAGGAGCCAGGTGCCAGTCAGAAGCCAAACAGCAATATTTTTGGATCAATGGAAGATGGGACAGGGTTAACTAAGAGGAGTTCACTAGGATCAATAATAAAGCAATTATAATCATAATTTGAGAAGAAATAAAGGTAGAAATAACAGATTATGGACTATAAAATAAGGAGATCTGTTTAATATTGTATGTATTCCTTCCTCTGTGTATCTGCATTATTTGCTTTTTTGCATCATCATCAGAGAAGTGATCACTCAGTAGTTTACTGATTGGAAGGTCAGCGGTTCAAGACCCAGTATTACCAAGCTGCAACTCTTAACCCTCTGTGCTCCAGGGGTGAGGTATCATAGATTCCTAACATCGCTGGGATTTGTGAGAAAATTATTTCACTGTGCTATAAGAAACAAGTATAAATAATCTTTCTCTCAGAACTGATTTGACCTCTTTGTCAAAGTTGTGCTCTTAGTCAGAAAAGGTTATTACTCGACATGGCCACAAATTTGTCCATTACAGATCTTATAGAGTCCAAATAAAGACTTCAGTTTTGTCATTATTTCAATGGAGAAAGTTTTAAATACATTCAAAACGTATTGCAAAGCAATAGTAGGTCATCAGCGTAAAAATGGCAGGAAATGTTGTATTTATAACAAAAAATAGACCCAAGGGAAAGTACAAAGGGCTACGTAGGGCTTTGCGATGCACCATCGGTAATTGGTGCTGAGGAAGTTTGAGAAATTGCCAGTCCTCAAAGGAAATATCATATTAAAAAGGCACAAGGCGAACCACTTCATTATAGAATAGATGGATTGTTCCTGATCCAGCGTGTCATAATAAAGTAAAATTTATTTGACCATACAGTGCAGTATATCACTGAAAAGGTTGTTCACACCTACATCTCGCTTCCATATATGGGCTGCCTTTAGAAGGTTGGAAGCAAAGCCAAAATTGAACAGAATGTCTTTGTATGCTGGTTGGTGCTGAATATATAATGATCTTAGATGTGTAACTAATTCAAGTTGTTTAGGAACACCTTGTGCCACAACTCTAACTGACTGGAAGACTGTACACTGTTAGAAATTGCTGCTAATTTAGCGCAGAATTTCCATAGTATAATCATGTTATGTTCAAAAGCAATACATTACTGTTTTATTGTTGTTGTAAAATGATGTAGACACAATATAACAGCATTTTGCTGTATTTATTACTCAAAGGAAATACAACATTACTATCCAGTATTGTAAACTGCAGTGAGCACTTAATAGGTGAGTTCCCTTTTGTTTGCATGATAAAATTCTTTACATTTGCTATGGCAGCTAACCTGTATGGTGGATATTGGAAGTGAAACGATCTTCTATTTGCTCATTTTTAGTGATTAATACGCCAAATGCACCACTGTGGTGTGCAGCTGGATTTCTGCCTCGGGTTGCATTATTCCCAATTCAGCAAAATATATGATAATCCTTTTCCAAAGTTAATTTTTCAAACACCATTGCATTGAAATCACATTGTCTTTGTATCGCACTAAAATGACTGGTGTTTTCCGGTGCTTTTTCAAATTCGTGAAGCCTCCAGTGTTAGAAAAAAAACAAATTTAATTATCGGTGTTATTGTGTTTTACTTTTTGCCCAAAAGATCTGCGTGCTGGAGCTTGTTTCCTTTTCTGAATGAAAATTGTTCTTTTTACAAGAATATACTTTCCTATATGTTCTCTGTGAGTAATCATTTCCCCTTCACTAGTTCTAAACACACACATTTGTTTTTCAGGCCGTTAATCGGGATAAATCCGGAAAAGGGCAACAAAGGCTGTAGAAGTATCAAAGCGGGTGTGTCTCCAGTCTACTTAAAAAATTTATAGATTTTAAATGGGACTGTATTTAAGTAATACACACCACAGACCATGCACATTACACACACACAAACATCGCATACACACATTCACAACACACACATCAAACATGCATATTCCCTCAAAAATACTGTATATACTTGGGCGTTCTGTGAGTCATTCACTTTGTCTTTCTTTCCCGAGTAAATTTTTTTTACATTTAGCTGTATCATCATACATATAATAAGCTTTGGGCTTTTGGTTTACCATTGTTTTTATTTTATACAAATGTCCTGTAAATTAAAATCTGTGTTATTTTCTTTAATGTTATTTAGGTTTTATACTAAGACAGTTTAATAAAGAAGAGCGGTTTTGAAACACTTTAAAGCCGATTTATTTCTGTTAAATTTTTTACGTCACTATTTCAAAGGATACATTTATATCATCATTTATATACATTTATGTTTTGTAGTTATACTGAGGCAATTTCTTAAATCACAAGGTTTAAAAAACACCTGCTTATTATATTTTCTGAAATATACTTTAATGTAAAAACAGTGTTTTGTTGTATTTGCAAAAACAGTAGCCAACTGTAAATTTCACCAACAATAAGGCACTGTTAATTTTACCGTAACTTGCTGGCAACCGTGCTGCCAGTACTTTACTGTTTTTTTTAATAAACAGTAGACATCTGTAATTTTATCCAACAGTAAGACACTGGTTATTTTACAGTAAGTTGCTGGCAACCGTGCTGCCATTTTTTTTTACTGTTTTTTAACGAGAATATTTTAAACAGTGTAAAACGAACATAACCCATTATCACACACGCTGGTGCTCATGATATTTATGTAATGTTACAATCACACTCTTGGTTTCACTCAAAAGAGAATGGTTTGATGGTTTCTTCCTCATAATATCTAAGGGAGTTTTTCCATAGCCATCCTAAGGCTTGCTCATTGGGGATTAATATTTAATTAAATTAAATTCAATACATTTTTATTTATATAGCCCTTTTAACAATGAACAATGAAATAAATTCCCTTGACTTTTGCCAAGGCTGGTGTGGCAGAACGTGAATGTTTTGCCCAGAGCCCTGACCTCAACCCCACTGAACCTTTGGGATGAAATGGAACACTGACTCTGCCCCAGGCCTCCTCACCCAGCAGCAGTGCCTGACCTCACTAATGCTCTTGTTGCTGAACAGGCAAAGCACCACAGCAACTCTACAAAATCTGGTGGAAAATCATTCCAGTTTAGTGGAGGTTTTTAAAACAACAAAAAAGGACAATAAAAGGATTTAACAGAATGGAAAGCTTATAGACACTGATAGTGCAAAAACCCTCAGCAGACATTAGGAGGACATTTTGTTTCTTTTTCTACACAGTAAAATTTGTCTCTTTTAATGTAATAGATTTCGTGAAGAACACGTAATGACTTGAACAGCTAACACTGTTCCCAAATTCTCCATAGAAATCATTGCAAAACAGAACATCTTTGGGAAAAGGATATCTGACCTCATCATTTACCAAATAAAAGTACTCTAAGCAGGTTATGATCGGCTTCCTGGGTTAAATGTTTTATCTGAAGCATGAAGGACATCAGCAGTGTCACCGGTGCCACCTCGTATTCAATCTTCATATCCTCCCCCCCAAGTGTGTTGCAGAAATCAGGGATAGAAGTTTCTAGGATCCAGGGGTTATAAGTGTGTTTACTCCTCAAACTGCCATTGTGCATCACCATTCCACTTGCTCCTCAGACAACCAACTGTAATATTCCCAAATAAATGGGGAAGAGACAGGAAACCAATCTACTTGACAAATCTGATGCATCTGCAAGCTGCCAGATGAGAAGTGAAAGAAGTAGACAGATTACCAATGATTACTGGTGGGAAAAAAGCTCTTGTAAGACATAAAAACTAGAAATGATTCATTATATAATAAGAAATAACTGTTTTGTTTCTGCCAGTTTGATGAGGATGGTGACAGTAGCTAGATTTGGAGAGGGATAGCTTTATTTATCTGGGCTACTCATTGAGTTTAATTCAAGTCATATCTTTTTCATGGTTATTTCAGGCAGAATTATAGTGGATGGCATCTTTTAATAGGTGTTTTTAGCAAGAAACATTCGAATATTTGTAAAAACAAACCAAAAAAAACCCCCTTCCAAACGTTTTTAGAAGTCAATGGTCCTACACTGAAGTATTTGCCAGAAAGCTGAGGTGCATCAGCTGTACTGTCTGTCAAGTGCTTTACCTCTGGTGATAAGCAGTTTTAACCAGCTGAGGGTATTGCATGGCTTATCTGGGGGCTAAACTGCTCGGAAATGTTATACTTTCAAGAGAATCGTATTCGTGATTTTTGTATTTAGTATTTAGGTCTAAACTGAGAAGTGGGACAGCATTGTTTAAAAGTGATAAATGTCTACTTGGCATCCATTTGGGTTGTGACTCTTTTCTTGAGTTACTTAAACTTGTGTTCTGATCCCAAAAAATCAGGGGTGACCAAATTTGTCTTTCTCTGAGGGCCACAATTTTTCCTTTCTTCACCAGGGGGCCGAGTCGGTCTGTACCAGGAAATTACATGGGCCGGATTGACTATCAATATAATTATCAGATTTTTATTATGAATAATTTTTTTTTATCTATTTTATTTATGCTTCCCAATACATTATGCCTCCTAATGTTAGATTAGTTTATTTTATTATGCACAGCACAAACATATGATCATTGCTTTTAAACAGATATATAGCTCATTAAAAGTGCATTATTATTATCAATGAGTATGTTTGCATATTTGTTGCTGTTAAAATCAAAACATTTACTTACTTATGCATATTCATGTAGTTGTTGGGTGAATCTAACAACTAATTAGGCTATGTTGATAACTAGAGGTCGACCGATGCCGATCGCTAGGTTGGATCGTACGCATGCAGTGCACGGTCTCAATATTATAAAAACAGTGATCGGTGATTTGAATCTAAAGGCCGATCTTTTAATGACCACGGACCGAAAGCCGGAAAAGCTATCGGTATGGATGTTTGCCAATAGTTCCAGCACTCAACTATTTTTGCCTCAGCTTCTCTTGATAAGCATGAAAATTTTTATTTTGAGAGTCAACCTTTTATTATTAAATACAGATATGAGTGAGACATATATTTAACCAGAGTTAGACTTTTTTAGGTCTACAGAGGAAGTGATATCGATTTGGTCTCGACTTAAAAATCCATTTTCCAGAAAAGCTAGACATCGTCAGGAGAGTTTGGCCAACCCCGAAGCTAGCTAGCGTGTCTCAGCCTGGGGAAATGGTCTGTTCACCACTTCCAGACTAGTAAATACAAGCGGTACCACTGGCTTACAGCCTCTGAGGAGCGCTGCTTATTATAACTCTGCATCTCTGGTGAGTTGTATTTTATTTAGATTTTTTATGTTTTTGTCATATTATTAGACAAATATTGATTCTGAACTGCTCCAGATGATGTAGGTGCACAGTTGTGGTTGTAGTGTAGAGGGTTGGAGCTTGCTTTAGTAAAATGGTGTTCACCCTCCATATGTGAAATGCGTCTCTCTCTGTAATGCCACGTGTTGTTATATCACGTTTTTGTATAGTATTGATGGTTTCTATAATTGTGGTGGTATTAAGAGGTGGATTAAGTCAGGTAAGTCCTCACTGAAGGCCCAGGTACCAAATGCACGGCCCTCCACTGCATTTAAAGAACACTATCTAAGGTCAATCTTTAACTTTATTACATTTATTAGGTTTCTGAAAGTTTTTTTTTATTTTAATAAGTTTCGCAGTTCATTTTGAACTCTAATGCGAGAAAGAAAAAAGAGATGTGTGAGTCTTAGCTCGTGTGCTAAAGCAATGCATACATTCATGAGTTAAATAGCCAATAAAACTGATATGTTAAGACATTTAAAAATAACAGCCAAATTCAGCGAATTGGTGAAATATAATCATAATAACCATCCTGGCAAAACTGAACTAGCACAATGCATATAACGCTAATAGGATACCCTGGAGCATACAGGAACTTTTATTGTAGTAAAGTTAGAATGATCTTTTATATCATGATGTTCTAATAACATTGTGGACTGATCAATCCTTTCCTGACATGTTTGTAGAAGATTGCAAGAACGTTATTTTTGGAGGTGCACAACCTTACAATCTGTCGAATTTGTTACAGAATGTTCTCTGTTAGCTGAGTACAAGATGAGCAATTCCATTTGGATTCATTCTCCTCAGTCGGAGAGACGGTTTGGTCCAAAAAAGGATGTGGTGCATTGCCCAGAAATTTGGCCAAAATTAGGAACCTTGGAGGGTTGCCTTCAAAATGGTGCAGCCCAAAAATGCAGTCCTTTTTTTATTATTTATTCCTTTTTTGCTGCTGTTTCATTAAAAAATCCGTCTTCTCAGTTTTCAAAAACATTGTGTTGCTTCTTATAATCCACTGTAAAATCATGATGGTAGTCTTTTAAGTCCAAGTTCTATCATTTGAATTTGTGTGTGGTGTGTTCTGTGATGTTTGAAAGATGCTTTCCAACCAGAGAGCAGCAAGCAGAAATGCTTTCATGTAGCCCGAAAGTGGCAACGATCAGGATTCTGAGGCTTGTGGCCAGAAAAGTGTACAAAACACTTCAAACATTCTGTGGCTGGAAATGAAGATTAGTAGGTGGCTGACGTTTGCCTGAGCTCTGCTGCAGCCTTTGCACACTGATGTCATTACCCTGACGAGTAAACGTGTAAAAACGAATTACTGTAACTATTCTACAGATAAACAAGCCTTTTCGAACAGGTTACTTAGCAGTTAAATGCTTAGAAAACACTTGATTATACCTGTCATAATTATAGAATGCACTTGTATGCTTTCAGTATAATTATTTGAGCTTCACACGAATGCCACCCTGTATTATCGAGCCTTTCTTATGCTAAACTAACCTACACACCTCCCGTCCGTGTTTCCTGACTTGCGAAAACAACACGTACATTTTTATCTTTTCCTGCACAGATGTGGGAAGTGTTTCAACTGCCTGCAGAGACTGGCACCTCCAAAAGAGTTTTAATTAACCCAGATCCCTGGATGCTCACGGCTAATCCTGTGTATGGATTGCGGGGACGTTTCGCAAGTCAGAGCAGACGTGCCGGTGTGTCCCACTATCTGTAACCCCTCTCACACAGAGCCTTGGGAACTCAACAGGCCATGCAGCTGTGTGCTGAGTCTGGCTGTCATTCCCTTTTTTGCAGTCACCATAAAATAGCTATAGAAACATCGAAAACTCCATTTGTTTGTTTATTTTTCCAACACGACGCTGATCAAATCTGATTGGTCGGAAGTTCTTGATCACTTCTCTACAAAAACAACCTATAGTTTCCTCTCTGCTAACTGCTTCGAACCAAAATACACAAATCTAAAGAGCCCATGAGAGTGCAACCGTCAAGATTAGGACTCATGTGGTCAAAAGAAATTGTACACAACCCATCAGATGCTCAATGGCTTGCCGGTGGTGTGTCTGAGAACAGAAGCTTGTTGCCTATTTAGCGTTTGCCTGCTGTGAGTGTTCAGAACCCTATGTAATTACTATAACAAGTACTGTGGATTTTTTTTTTTTTTTTGCAGATTTCGCAGAATCGCGATTGAAATAGAAAGCTTGGTAAGCATTATGGGAAGTGGAGCAGATTTATGGCTAAAAGACAAGTATAAAGTTTAATGCGTTGAATCCCAAGCGTCTATCCATGACACTGTACATACCAGATTCTACTAGTTGCCATTGCAATCCTAGCCTCATGGAGTGTTGCACAAAAATCTGACAGTGGCTTGAAAAACAGCATACAGTGGTACCTTGACCTACGAGTGCATTAATGTATGAGTTTTTCGCAGTACGAGTCGTCACTCGTCGATTTTTTGCTTTGTTACGCGAGTTAAAAATTTAGGTACGAGCTCGAGACGCCGCTGCTGGATGGGGAAGCGAAGCCAGAAAGCAAACATTGTGACGGAAATTAAGATAAGCAAAGAAGAAAAAGTAAAAATGTTTAGGGATACGTAGTGTACAGGAGTAAAAAACTATTTTTCCCTCCGCCTCCGCTTATCGCCTCTATCTTTTCTGCCACTGTGCACTTCACACTTTTTTAAAGTGTGTCAAGCACCTCCTGCACTTTATACCTTTTGAGCTAGATCTTCATCTTAGGGAAGAGGGTGAAGTCTGCAGGAGCGAAATCTGGTGAGTAGGGTGGTTGCGGAAGTGAGTTGTATCAGTTGAGAAGAGCTCGGTGACAGGGTGAGCACATGGTCAGAATAGCAGACGTGGTAATGTGGTCGGTGCTACCTGTGACTGTGTGTGCAGCCTTGTGCTGCCATCTGTTGGCGTGTCACAAAACTGATCTTAAAACTTTTTGTTAAATGGATGATTTGTCTACAGAAAGAATGTCAGAGTCCAGAATCCCAGACTGTTTCATGTTGCTGGATATTACACACATACTGCATGAATCTGCTCAGTCCATTAACTGTAGGAAAAGAAAGCAGCATACGATTATGTATTCCAAGTGTGTTGAGCTGCTTCCTGGTACCAATGCTTACAGAAGACACCTCTCCCCAACACCCCCGCACCTCGACCCGCCTTCTCCACCTCCCGAAATGCAATTTATTATGACAGAATGAGGCAGTTCAGCTAAATGCATCCGGGCAAATAAAATAAATGGAAATTTGGAATAATTCACTCCCTATCACCAGTAATTGCCTATTTTCAGAGATGGTGCTTTTTTTTTGCCGCCACCTTCAGTGCAAATTAGGATGTTTTTACAGCACTGTGCATGAAAAAACATGCGAAAACCTTGGCAAAACCTCTTGCTTCCTGCCTCCCGGTGTTCCCATTTCAATAAAGCCTTGGGTGAGAGTAATTATAAGTCATGATTTTATTATCCTCGTTAAAATCCTTGGGTGGCGAGTTTAAAATGAGACTGTTTGAGACTGTTACGTTTTTGCAGAGTCTTTTTGGAGTCCGAGAGAGAGAGAGAGAGAGAGAGAGAGAGACTGCCCTGATATCAGATTGACCCTGGGGAACGACAGCCTTAAAGGATGTTGATGCTATAACAGCTTACAGAGATAATCCATAAAGATGAAGGTTTTAGAAAAAGAAAGACATCCATGAGAGAGAAAGAGGGAGCTCTTAAGGGTGACCTGTCACAGCTCAATGTGACCTGCCATGACACATTCCATGTTCTGTGCTGACTCATGCATACTATTATGGTAGAGATTAATAGGGTAGATGGAAATCTAATGTCTGTCCTTGTGTAGAGCAAAGGACAGATGTTTCATATTTAAAGGAATGCACTCATGTGATGTACACATCACGTTAGGGTTTATTACAATTTGCCAGCTAAAAGTGGTTAAACAAAGGGAACGAATGAAGTCCTGATGGACTTTGCATTGTGTTCAGGAGTGTAAATAAGTTTGTAATGAATGATCTATAATATGTTATATCTAATTCTGTTTAACTCATTGTAAATGTCGTTTCTTTCAATCTACACAGTGATTAATGTGTCCCTGTGGTGGTTTTGATTTTGGGGGTTTTTTTTGGTCCCCAACTTAATGTGTATTTATTTATTAGGGGTGTAACGGTACACAAAATTCACGGTTCGGTACATACCTCGGTTTTTAAGTCACATTTTGGTTACATTTTGGTACAGTTAGGGGAAAAAAATGCAGAACATAAAACTGCTTGCTGTTTATTTTTTTGTATTAAGGCAGTTTATTATTATTTGTAAAAAAAAATCAACAGTTTACATTTATAAAAACAATTTTAAATCAAATGCTTGGTTAAATAATATAAAAAGTAATGTTTTATAAAAAATTTCATATATAAAAATAAAAAATAAAAATTTCCAATGGCAAATGTTTTGGCAACAACAAAAATGCATTTAAAATCAAGACTGTAGTTTGTTAAAACTTGTGACAAAACCACAATCCTTCTGGGAGAATTTACTGTGGACAGATGAGAGAAAAGTAGAGCTTTTTGGTAAAGGAAATCATGGCACTGTTTACAGAAACAGAAATGAGGCCTACAAAGAAAAGAACACAGCCCCTACGGTCAAACATGGTGGTGGTTCGGTATCATAAAATCTGTTGACTACCAAAGAATTTTGGGGCAGAACGTAGTGCTCAGAGTCAGAAAGCTGCATCTTCACCACAGGTCATGGGTTTTCCAGGACGATGACCCGAAACACACTTTAAAAAACAAAGTGCTGGAGATTTCTATCATATATATATGATATCTTGGCATTTCCCAGCAATAAAAGAAACTGGGATCAAGGCAAAGAATCAGCCATGGTCTGGTGCCCCTGGAGCACAGAGGGAAAAGGGCCTTTCTTAACAGCCCCAAGAGTGGCAGTTTGGCAATACGGGGGCTTGAACCCCCGGCCTTCCGATCAGTAACCTGTATATAAAACCATATATAGTATATAACTAATATATAGCATATGAATTACTCTTAAACCACAGGGAAACTGAAAGCTGATAAATGGGGATGTTTATTAATTATCCTTAACAGCAGCTCTGATACTATTGTTATCGAAATAACATTCACAAAGACATGTACATGTATAAAGACTACATGTATAACACTCCATATAATGAAATACTACTAAAACAAAGCCATGGTAAGGCTTTTAGTTAGGATATGGTTAGTTAACATTCTTCTAACAGTCGAGCTGTAACTTTAGGGTAACTCCTTCATATATCAGTAGAAGGGGTTCAAATACAATTATCAAGGTGTACTTTATACTGTATAAGCAGCCTGTTGCTTATATACCCAACACACATTGTATTAACTTTACGCATTGTGGAAACATATTCTATAGTTTTATTTACTCCATTTATGCCTGGAGTGTGGTAAAGAGAAAAGATTCAAACATATGTAAATTTATTCACAAATGGAAAATTAAGTGTTGCATAATTTATCCAGACTGAATAGGAGCCAGTAGGTAAATCACTGAGATGGGTTGTTTGATTGTATTTAGCAGTATTTGGTGGATTTTGTTGTTGTTAAAAAAAAATAAAGTCTCAAGCTGAAAACTAAAATATATCTAATGAAAGAAAAAAAAATCAAGCATCTGTATCGGAGGAAGCAGTGGTAAAGGGAAATCGCAAGCATTCAATCTAAACAAAAATTAATAAATACAGTGCATCCAGAAAGTCTTCACAGCACTAAAATAAATCACATGTACAGTATTCACAGCCTTTGCACAACACGTTGTTGAAGCACCTTTGGCACCAATTACAGCTTCAAGTCTTTTTGAGTTTGATGCTACAAGCTTGGCACATCTATTTTTGGGCAGTTTCTCCCATTGTTCTTTGCAGAACCTCTCAAACACCATCAGGTTTGATGGGAGCGTCGGTGCACAGCTATTTTCAGATCTCTTCAGAGATTCGATCAGGTTTAAGTCTGGGCTTTGGCTGGGCCACTTAAGGACACTGTTATGTTCCCACCTTGGCTAGGCCTAGGGGAGTGTGGGAACAATTCCCATTTAAATGTTATGGGTTGTTTGGACAAAAAGCAGGACCAGAGTTTAGAGTAGTTATTGTTTTAATGGTCAAGAGCAGCAAGGTTACAAACAATTTCCGAAAGGGTTTCACAGAGTCAAGAAGACTAGACTCACACTGGCAAAAGAAAATGGACAGTGCCAAAGAAATGAACACAAGAAAAAGGTCTATTCTAGGCTGTATTTTGGAAGCTTAACCGAACTAACAAATAGCAACAGACTAGCTGACTACTCTAGGCTATGCTACCAGAAAATACAGTGGGTGGCACCCGCCCTCTAACTAGGGTGTCTAAACAATAGCAACACCTACGTGGTGAAATGTAGGTGCGCACACATTCTTACCTGTTCCTAAACCAGGTGAGCTAGTATAACCGAAACAACTAGCAAACAACTAGCAAACAACTAGCAAACAACTAGCAAACAAGCTCTCTCTCTTCTTTCATTCCCTCCCCTGGGGACTTCAAGGAGCTGCTTCAAAATGGAAGGCCCCGCCTCCTCTGGCTGGGCACTTGCTTATCATTGGTCCTTTTTTCCAGGCCTCCATTTCAATTACCAGGTAGCTCCACCTATAGACAGGAAAGAGCTGAAGAAAAGGGGGGAGGGGGGGAGCAGTAGAAAAAAAAACAGCAGACACGTAACAGACATTCACAGAGTCATCCTGTAGCCACTCCTTATCTTGGCTGTGTGCTGAGGGTCGTTGTCCTGTTGGAAGATAAACTGTTGCCCCAGTCTGAGGTCCAAAGCGCTCTGGAGCAGGTTTTCATCAAGGACGTCTCTGTACAGTGATGCAGTTACCTTTCCCTCAATCCTGACCAGTCTCCCAGTTCCCGCTGCTGAAAAACATCCCCACAGCATGATGCTGCCACCACCATGCTTCACTGTAGGTGATGAGTGGTGCCTGGTTTCCTCCGGACATGACGCTTGGCATTCAGGCCAAAGAGTTCAATCTTTGTTTCATCGGTTGAGAGAATTTTGGTTTTCTCTCGGCAAACTCCAGCTGGGCTGTCAAGTGTTTTTTACTGAGGAGTGGAGTATTTTTTGTAGAATTTTGAGGTAAATAATGACTTGAATGCATTTTGGAATAAGGCTGGAACATAACAAACTGTGGAAAAAGTGAAGCGCTGGGAATACTTTCTGAATGCATTGTAAATAATGTAAATTAAGTTTCCTTCCTTGTTATTTAGCTAATATTAGCAGATAATTCTTCTAGACTATCACAACATACTTTATCACAACTGCATAATATAGTATAGTATATTTGCCGTTATAATAATCTCTTCTACTTCTGGGAACGTTTCACTAGATTTTGGAGTGTGCTTGTGAAGATTCATTTAGTCACAAGGATGTTTGTAAAGTCAGGTCCTGATAAGATATACCTTTATTCGTCCCACAGTGGGGAAATTTCTCAATGTAGGTGAGGTGAGGAGGCCTGGGGTGCAGTCAGCATTCCCTTATCCCAAAGGTGTTTACTAGGGTTGAAGTCAGAGCTTTATATCAGGCCACTCAAGATGTTCCATTCCAAGTCAGTCAAACTTTGTCTAATAAAAGAGCACTTGGGAACAATTATCTCTACACCACATGTGAACTTCACCATCGTTTTATGTCAATCGTATAATTATGAATAAAGCATATACAGTAATATACAATATTGCATAACTATTATATACTATATACCAGTGGTTCTCAACCCCCTGGCTGCGGACTGGCACCGGTCCGTGGGTCAATAGGTACCGGGCCGCAGAGAAAGAATACATAACTTACCTTATTTCTGAATTCTGAACAATGTTTTATTTTGGAAAATGACCAGATTCTCTCCACCACGTCTGTCTATGACTCACTCCTGATGCATGTCATGATGCCTCTGTCACATGTCTTACCTCCATCCACTACCTTCTTAAAGGGGCTGCTCCGGTCGCTAACACATAATACATTACGGCTAAATTCAAACCCCCAAGCGAGCAAAATGAACAAACAACACCTCACGTTTATTATTATATTTAGAAAATGCCAGTCGTATAATTTTATTCTGTTGTATTAATCCGCCACACCTTAATATATACTTAATATTGTAAAGTATTTGTATTAACTCTATATATAAATCACACAATGAACATTACAAAGGAACGAAGTCAAACAAGCAAATAAACAAACAAAAAACATAAATACAATTGTTTTTTAAGATGTTATTGTTTCTATAGTAACAGCTCATTCTTCTATTGCAGAAGTTCAGCATAATCTCAACAATGATGGAACTGTATTGAATAGACTTTCAGTGCCACAGAGAGTGTGTGTGTGTGTGTGTGTGTGTGTGTGTGTGTGTGTATTTTCATTGATTAATTTGAAGTTTGCTTTTGTTAGGTATTTGTGTCACATTCATAAAGCATCAAGTCTCCGGTTTCAATCATTTTTGCAACAGGCCAATCACAGTCTTCAAGAGTTTACAATTTCCAGTTTTATCAAAAATGGAAAAGAAAGACAACAAAATAATATAAGAGGCATGAAGCTGCTATAATAATCACTATCTGGTTCCAATGCACCTACTGTAGTTTATTGTTTATTAATACATAAAAAAAATCTATTTTGATATACATGGAATATTATGCTTCATATTATGCAGTTAAACAACCCAAAAAAAATCCAGCTTTTTATCTGTCAGGGATCCACCAGCCACGCCTTCACTTATCACTCCAAGCCACTCTCTCACTTACTAATCAGCTACACCTGGCCCTCATCAGCTCACATACTATATAACCCCTGTTCCTCCACCAGCTCATTGTCCGTTCTAAAGCTTAGGCATAGAACACTGTCGGACTACCCAAGATACTAAGTATTGTGTTTTCATTTGACTATGTGACTCAAGAGGGTTTGTTTAGCTTTTGCCTGATCACAGCTCTTACCTGGCTTAGTAAACCTGGGGTTTCCTTTTCTTTGCTTTGCCCTGCTCTTTTCTCATTAAAAAGCCTTGTGGATTTTACTTCTGTCTCCGGCACGTTCTTTTGCCTGACATTATCACACCACTGCAACATGGATTATTTTTTTATAATTCATAATGATGGCTACTATGATATCTGTGAGTTATGTTGATAATTATAAAAGGTCAGAAGACATAATGGGCACCTAGAGATCTTTCCTAATTATGTCACATTGACAATAAATAATCGAGGTAATGAGTGTTACGGTTGAGCTACCACCAAATTTTGCTGTAATAACACTAACAGACCACTCGTTTTTGTTTACGGTGAAAATGTGCTGACTCATCAGTGATGTGCTGGAAATTGAACAGAAAAGCAACCGTGCATGATAATCTATTCAAAACATATTAATAATAATAATAATAATAATAATAATAATAATAATAATAAACTCACTTGTGCTAATTTCTCTGAAGAACCTAGAATATGACATTTTTCAGTTGTTTCACACTTTTTTGTTATGTATATAATTCCATATATAATTCCACATGTGTTCATTCCTAGTTTTGATGCCTTCAGTGTGACTCTACAATTTTCATAGTCATGAAAATAAAGAAAACTCTTTGAAAGAGAAGGTGTGTCCAAACTTTTGGTCTGTACTGTATATATATATATAAGCAATATAGCCCTATTTCAGCTTAAGTAAGTTACTGATTAAAGTGAGAATATATTTGTTCATCTGTGTTGCTGTGCAGATTGTGAAGAACAATAAAACAACAAAAGTTATTGAAAAATAAACGTCATGATTATGAGAAAAGATTGACTTTTTCTTACTGAGTCAATGCCAATTGAGTCAAGTGTGCATTTTCATTAAGGATTCCCTATTCACAACTGAGAGATTAGCATAGCGAAGCCGCACGGAAGCTAGACTTCACATTGTCGGTTTTATTTCTTTTTCTTCCTCTTCTAGACACACTTTCACACATGATTAAGTTAAACCTCCGCATTCGGTGCAGGTTGCTGATGTGTTTATCTCCAACTGGATTTGTTTTGTCTGTTACAGACGAGAACAGTGATAATAACTGTGTATCTCTTGTGTGGTCCCGGTCACATGGTTTTTTCCATTTCCCCTTGTCTGGATCGGGAACATAGCAGATACACCCTGCAGGTCCCTGTGTAGATCTGGTTCTTGGGTAGGAAAATGCATTAGAAAGGGAGAGATTGCACTGCTGTTGTTAAACTGAGCCGGCGACATGATTAAGGGTAAAATATAGAATCTTAAGCAGACAAGACAAATGGGTTGTGGTGACAAAAAAAGTGTCTGGTCGGTGAAAAGGTCACAGCTGTTCTTTTTTTTCTGTTTTGGTTGTTCTGTGTCAAATGAATACTCCAGTGCTTTTAAAGATAAGTTTTATCCACTGCATAGATAGAAAAAAAAAGATTCAGGATTCAGCTAGTAATCAGTTTAGGGAGCACGTCATGTATTTCTTCTGAAATGCTTCCGAATTTTTTTAAATCAAAAGCTTTTGCAGATGAAACACTTAATGATCTGTTTTATCAAAGGAAAGACTGTGTGGTTTTAATACCAATTAAAATGATAGATAGACAGACAGACAGACAGACAGACAGACTGACAGACAGACAGACAGACAGACAGACTGACAGACAGACAGACCGACAGACAGACAGATAGATGGATGAATAGATAGATAGATAGATAGATAGATAGATAGATAGATAGATAGATAGATAGATAGATAGATAGATAGATAGATCACTCTTTGCATAGTACAGGTGCACAGCATCTACAAGAAGTGCAAGTAGTTACAAACTAACAAATGCAGATACATTTGCAAATATATGTACAATATGTAAATGAATATTTTAACATCTAATAATACTCCTACTAATAAATGTAAAGCTCCACTGACTAGACTTTTTTTTTTCATAACAACACAACACTAAATAGGTTGTATTTAGAAACATTTTAACAACAGACATTTCCATGAATCAGCTTCATGGAAATCTGCAATAAAGAATTAGATGCAATGAACAAATCAGAACAACCAAATAAAACATTGCTTTGTATGAATTTTTAATTGTGTTTTTAAAAAATGTAAAGAAATGGCAGACATATTTGCATGGTTAATATATAGAGATCGAGGAAGGGTTCAAAAGAACATAAGATAATTTATAAAAAAAAAAAAAAAATGGTCTAATTATCATGTGTTTTGATATGCAGTAGAGTTAGTATTTTAACATCTGTTTGAGAAATTCATCAGAATTGAAACATTGTTGGGAAATATGTTTGTGGAGGCATTTTGTTTCATTTTAAGAAACAATGGTGCAAATCCCTGCATGTTTTTATATAAGGTGTCATGCAATTTTGCATGTTATTATTAATACTGTGTTTATCAACAAACTTCTGTCATTTTAAATTATAGCTTAAGTACAAATTGTTTATTTTAAGTACAATTTTGTGAACTCCACTATAATTACTGTATGATGCCAAAATAAGCTCTTATTCAGCTGCTTAGAGAATTATGCACATAACAGTAAAAATTATAAATAAAATTTAAAAAAATACAAAATGTATTTATTATTTTTAATATAAGAGGAGTGAAAAAAGGGCACATTGAAAGAATAAAAAAATGCTGGAATATAAGTTTTGTATTGTGTAAGCAAAAAATATATATATGCAACATTATTTTCTAATTAAAATAATGATGAGTCCAAATAAAAAATGTAGGTATGTAGGTCATATAGAGATTGTAGCTTCCATACTGTATATAGTAAAAAAGAAATAAAAAAAGTACATCCATTGTCAAAGGAATGTGGACACCTGACCAACACATTCGTCATGTGCTTGTTGAACATCCTATTTCTGTTGTTGTGGCCTCTTTTGCTGCGATAATATCTAACATTTTCTGGAAGCTTATTCTATGCTATTCTATTTGGATTCCTTTATTAAGGCACAGGATTATCAGTGAGGTAATGTGTGATATTTGGTCCAAAGACATGGTTGGTAGTCCAATTCATTCTGATGGTGTTCAGTAGGGTTGAGTTCAGGGCTTGTACTGGCCATACTAACATAGGCAAACCATGTCTTAAAAGACCTTTCTTTGTGCACAGGGCAGGTTTGATCCATTTGTTTGACTCAACTGTAGTTCTGTTTATAATTCAAAGACGTTTTATTCCATAGTATGCTTCCAGCTTTGTGGTGACAGTTTGGAAAAGACTCACATAGAGGTGTACTGAATGTACGGTTTATCACTGCTCCTGAAATTTTGGTTTAACCTAATTATGGATAACTTGCAAGTTGACTCACATAACTTGATAAGAAATCCGACCCTGTTTTGGCTATTCAAGGGAAAAACTTGGTGTCCAAGCGCCTGTGTTCATGCACGGTTTGGAATAATATATATATACATATATACACACACACACACACACACACACACACACACACACAGCTTTTCTCTCGAACGTACTGCTTCTAGAAACAGTACAACTGAGTTCAAGTTTAGAGTTTCTATCCAATCAGATTTCAGCCCTCATATCATGTGTTGTCAGGAATCAGCTGTGAACCTTCAGAATCAGAATCAAAGATGCCACCCCGAATATATTTGGCAGGCATTAAGTTAAATCTGCATTTTTGTTTTTAATGTCCTTTGATTGGATAATTAAAGAGCGCACCAACCAGAGCTCGCAAACCGCATCTGTACCAAACTGCACAAGCTCGAATATATTCATGTGGATTTAATAGCTGTTTTTAATTCAGTTTTTTATTATTTTGTTTGCAGACCCATTCATTAACAAGACGGACTTTTCAAGAAAAGCTGGACATCGTGAGGAAAGGTCAGCCAAAACGGTTTAAAACAGTTACTATTTTTCATGAACCATTCCCTTTCCTGTAGAATTTGCCCGAAAATGTTCAATTTGCCTTCGTTCCCAAAAAAAAAGTGCACCTTAATCTTTTGCTAGAGATGATTGCTGCAGTGAAGGAAGACTTTCTGAAATGTGTTCATCTGGTTTCTAGCTTTAGTAATGGTGCTCTGTTTTTATACCGCATTTCTCTATAATATTGATGGTTTCTCTAGCTGTGCCATCATAATGATGATAGTATTAAGAGGAAGATTGATTCAGGTAGGACACCACTAAAGGCCTGTGAAATACATGACCTGTCACATTTGCTGTCTAGATTTCTAGTGGCAAAAAGAAAAATCTTGCTTCAATTATATGTACAGTATACACAGCCTAGACTGGAGCATGTCCTCTTTTGCATGGCACAGAATAGTATTTCTTTTTATGAAAATGATCCTGTTTTTTTTTTTTACAAAAATTTTACACCCAAAATGTTTTAAACTCTACACCTGATGGAGAAAAAGAAAAGATGGTGAGTCGAGAAATCTTTACTCGCACTTAATCCGTCAAAATCATCCATAACAAAATAACCCTAGGTCTTCAAGCCAGCACAAAAACAAGGAATATTGAAAACAACCCCTGCATAATACTTCAGATGAAGCCTGTTTAAAATTGTGCAAGTGCATATGCAAATCGAGTTCAACAACCGAGCTCCCACTTTAGTGCGCTATCGATTCATGCAAACATTATTTTCTTTATTTTTTTTTTCGTTTCGAGAGGTCTTGCGAAATAATTTTCAATTGGAACCAGTAAAGTAAGTCAAATATACATTATATGGACAAAAATTTTGGGATTCATGAATTTTTCAGCCGTATGTGGGTTTACGGATGTGGTAGCATGAAATATTTCCTTCACATGAACTAGGAGACCCAAACCTGTTCCAGCATAACAATGCTCCTGTGCATAAAACCAGGTCCATGTAGATATGCATTACATGGGTTGGGATGGAAGATCTCCTTCTATAGAGCTCTAAACTCAAACCTATTTATCACCTTTGGAATGAATTAGAATGCTGACTGAACCCCAGGCCTCCTCACCTCACTTTACTAAGCTCCAAAATCTAGTGGAACATCTTCCCAGAGAAGTTGAGGTTATTGTCACAGCAAATGGAGGCTAATGGATTTTCAAACCTTACATACCAATCATATGGTATAAGTGTCCATGAACAAGTAAGTGTCCATATGAAAGTGTATTTTTCTCCATATGGTGTTCATGTAGAAACATCCTTTTGAGTTAACATTGTGGTACACATCATGGTGGCAAAAGCAAAACCTAATTAAATATTCTAGCTAACATTTCCCTTCATTTAAATTAAAAATCTAGATGTTGTTGACTTGTTGGAAGAAATAAGTACAAAATATTTTCAATAAGATTCACAGATGAGGAAATTATTAACTATTTGAACGCTAGTTACATTTGTTTCATGTGGTATCATTAGCTTGGATTATTGGCTGGGATTGGAGTCAAGCTAAATTTATTCTAAAATTGTACAGGGTTATAGACACAGGGTATAGTACAGGGTTAAGTCTGTAAGCCCCAGGTGTCTACATTGAAACTAATGAACTTTACACAGGCTTTAAGAAAGACACGTTACACACGGTGTAACGGGTGAAATATGTTACGCTTTCTTTAGGAGCATAGCGGTGTTCTGGAAATAGCCTGCCTCTGCCTTTTTCCGCTATTACTGCATGTGTGCAAGACCGAGGAATATGTCCTTATTATTTTCTGATGCTCATTTCTAATTTTCTTTGACTAAACCTGTAACGCTGTTGCCAAGAAATATAAAAAAGCACGTGTTTTGGAAACCTGTCTGTGCTTATATGATTTCTGTTGTAACTGGAGTTAGCGAGCTCTCCCTTCACCCAGACTCAACATGCTACAACACTGTTCACTGTCTTCCTCCTTCCTTTCACAACTATTTCTCTCGGGAGTTTATCTTTTGGCATCGTCGTGCGTTTCCGTTCAAAAATTTCATTGGTCTAATGTTATGGGGTTCAGTATTTTAGTTTGAAGTTTGTGAAACCGGGAAAAAACTGAGGAAAAATTCATAAATAAGCTGCTTCGTTGTTTAAGCCGCAGGGTTCAAAACATGGAAAAAAAGTAGCGGCTTATAGTCCGAAAAATATGGAAGTCATTTTTTTGTTTACTTTTTTCGAATTCACTCCTAGCATGCTAATCAACATTCTAGCTGAATTCTCTGTGATAAAGATAACCCATTTCTGGTGTCTGAATAACACAAATTGAGAGAATGAATCACTCATGGTGTTTTGATCACCTAAAAAGTTTCAGTCTCAATTGTATTTTTAACACCTTCCCTTTCACAAACTTGTTCTCCTGAAAGGTCCCAGTTCATGATTAAACATCTAAAAAAAAAAAAAAAAAAATCTCACCATCAGCTATAATAAAACAGGCCTAAAGACTGAAATTACCAAAATCAAGGTGTAGAAATAGCATTTACTGCCTGATTACAATGAATGAGAAGGATGGAGAGTGTGCGAGAAAACAATCACGGCTATACCGAAGCCCAAACAGCTTGATAATTATCTTTTAACACAATCAGGCCTTTTTGTTGAGGTGTCAAAGCCACACAATCAATGGTGGTAATTTAGCCCCCTGCAAGCTGAGAGGCCCTTGTGCTTTTCGCCCCGGTCCCATCGTTCATCACACACACACACCCCGAGCGTGACACAACGCCCTTGACTACGAGCCAGAACTGCAGGTGAGGGAAATCATGAGAGAGGATGAAAAAAGAAAGCAGGCGTTCTGAGGAGGGAAAGATGCATTAAGAGGAGGTAGGAATTTGGGATTTGACACTTCTCTCCACCGCATAGGTGCAGTATGAAAACCAGAGAAAGAAAGCTTCAAGCAATTTTTCTGTCATAAATTCAGTTGCTTAAATTTGTCAGACAGTGTAGCTGGATTTTCTCAGATTTTTCTTTCTTTTTGTTTATTTATATAACCACACATACACCGATTATGAGCGGTAAAGTGAATAACACTAATTATCTCTTCATCATGGCACCTGTTATTGGGTGGTATTTATTTGGCAGCAAGTGAAAATTTTGTCCTCAATGTTGACGTGTTAGAAGCAGGAAAAATGGGCGAGCGTAAGGATTTGAGCGAGTTGAATGGGTTTAATTGTGATGTCTAGACGTCTGGGTCAGAGCATCTCCAAAACTGCAGCTCTAGTGAGATGTTCCTGGTCTGCAGTGGTCAGTATCCATCAAACTGGTCCAAGGAAGGAACAGTGGCGACAAGGTCGAGGGTGGCCGAGGCTCATTGATGTACGTGGGGAGCGAAGGCTGGTCCGTGTGGGAACTCCTGTAGCTCAAACTGCTGAAGAAGTTCATGCTGTAAATGATCGATGGGTCACGACTATTTGGTAGCAAAAGAGGGACCAACACAATATTATGCAGGTGATCATGATGATTGATGGCCAAAAAATCATGCTTGGTATATAGTCCCTATTGTACTTTCGGCTACATCTACACTAATTTAGATAAATCAGAAAATTGCATTTTGTTTAAAAACACACTGCATCCACACTTAATCCACACTTAAAGATGCTCATCCACAATGAAACATCTGAAAACGCTTACGTTTCTGTACTGCACGAGCGAAACATAAGATGCCCCGACCTCCATCATTTCCGCCTGCTGTTTATTTACTTTCCGGTGTGAAAAGCAACCGTTTTCTAGTTTCGCCACTGAACAACAATAACTGCGAGTAAATTTTCCATCTCCTTCGAAGAAAAGCAATCTGAAGTACGTACAAACTGCCATTAATCTTTAACAAGGCTGTCAAAACAGAGAGCAGCCAAAACAACTGCTGTACAATGTCGTTCAACGTCTTGGTGGAGTGGTCACATGATTGCGTCACATGACTAAAAGTGTTTCATCGTTTTTTGAAAGCCTCCGTTTTCACAGTCCACACTGCAAACCGATTTTCAAGTTTGTTTACTTTGGAGAGTGTTTTCGAAAGGATACATTGACTATACTTTGTTAACTAAAAAGACCATAAGAAGGCCTTCCCAGAGCTCACACTATCAGAAACTTACTGCCTACGCAATGCTGACTCTGACAATAAAGAATCCAAAGACAGAATAATTCTGAATATTTGGAGCATAAGCCAAAAATTGGGCAAGATGTTCCGATAGGCACGAATTTCTTCTCCTCCTTCAGGCTGCTTCCATTCGGGGGCACCTCAGTGGATCATCCATATGTCTCCATACCCTCCTGTCCTCTACATCTGCCTCTTTCAAACCAACTCCTGCATGTCTTCCATAAACCCCCTCCTTGGCCTTCCACTTTTCCTCCTGCCTGGTGGCTACATCCTCAGCATTCTCCTACTGATATACCCTCATGTCCCTCCTCTGCACATGTCCAAACCATCTCAATCATGCCTCTCACCTTGTCTACAAAACGGCCTTTCTGCACGGTCCCTCTAATAAACTCGATTCTAATCCTGTCCATCCTCATCATTCCGATGAAAACCGCCGAAATTCAATTCTGCAACCTCCAGCTCCACTTACTGTCTTTTTCTCAATGCCACTGTCTCTAATCCATACAACACAGCAGGTCTTTCCACCATCGTAGAAACTTTCCCTTTCATGCTTGCAGCTACCCTTCTATCACAAATCACTCCTGCCACTCTTCTCCACCCACTGCACCATGCCTGCACTCTTTTCTTTATTCGCCATTACTTTTTCACCACACAAACACACTCTCCATTACTTCTTCACCACTCTAACACACTCTCCATTACTTTGCTCAATTGAGTCCAGGGTTTTTTTTTCCCTTTAAAAATCTAATAAAAAATCTAATAAAATAAAATCTAATTTTATTTGTCACGTACACATACATACAGGGTACGACATGCAGTGAAATGCTTTACCACCTCTACTCTTTTTTCTATATGTAAGATATTTATCAAAATCCATATAAACCTGTGATTTGCAGATGTGCTACTGCCAAAGCTGTTACGATAGCAAATTCATCAACAGAGTCTGATAAATCCGATTAGAGATTTCAATAGCACCAAATGTGGCGCATGTAGGGGAAACCCTGACACGTAATTTTCCTTCTTTGGGATATCTAAGGCACAGGGTTGAACGATTTCCCGAACCCATAAGCTGTGCATAAACTGATTTACAATCTACAATCTTGACTGGAAGAGGTCAACGCTTTGGTCTACTACAATCGAATGCGCTCACTTTCGCAAATGAAAATGTGCGCTGGCTCATGCTTGCTTTTTCAGACCTGCTCACCTTGTATTCATTGATCTGCAGATCAATCACCTTCAAACCAATCCTGAAAGATGGTGGTATACTAGTTCCTTGGTGGTAGTGGTATATGGTCTTATAATACTTCGATATCACAGCATACTGTTTAGCCATGGCATTCTATGTAGGTCATTGAAACAAGATATGATTTTGGCAGCTCAGCACATGGTGGATTTGCTCGTCTTCTCTGTTCTCGGCAAATACCAAAAGCAAGTCAGGGAAAGCAAAAAAAAAAAAAAAAAAAAAGAAGGGGGATGAAGATAAAGTAGCTGAGAGGCTTAGAGACCAAGAGAAGGAGGGGGAAAGAGAGTGAGATGGTGGGGAAGGTGTAAGAGATGTGTATTGTAAAAAGAGAAATGGGTAAATGTATGAGAGAGGAAGAGAGAGAGAGAGAAAGAGAGAAAGAGAGAATAAATAAGGACAGAGAAACTGCACCATTCCTCCACACTTGAGAACCCAATAACGCAGTGGGGAGTGATGGCTATTATCTTTGCATTATCACATATGGCACATTATACAGTCTGAATCATCATCATCAAGTCTCACACATTGACAGATACACACCCAAACACTTAATACCCACACTGAAATCCTGAAATACAACCGAACAGGTGCAACAGAAACTGTTACGATGCTCCAGGCATCTGTGACCATGAGTTTTAGACAGAAATGCAACCTGAATGGGACGGGCATAGTCCTGTCAATAACAATGATCAAACATGGCTGCCTCTGAGCTCACTTGTAAAAAAAAAAGCCAATTTCCTCCAAGATGTTAGCAGCAGGTTAAAGAGATGCAGTTGGCTGGTTTCACGTGTCTCGGAGGACACTTGTGCTAACCCTCAACCTTTCCTGGTTGTTATCTGTGGTGTGATGGAGAGCTGATTAGTGGGTGAGAATTGGCAGGTGACCAAATTGGCAGGAAAATATGCAGAGGGAGGAATTTGCAGGATTTTTTCGGACAATGCGTCCCAAAATATGATAATTTTGTTTATAATTTTTTTTCATGTAAAACAGCTTCTGAACTATATTTGGGTGCTATTAATATGTCATTAATATAATAATCATATTACTATAACGATACTATAATGATTCTTTTTCTTCTTCTTTTGGCTGCTCCCATTAGGGGGCGCCACAGCGGATCATCTGTCTCCATACCCCCCGTCCTCTACATCTGCCTCTTTCACACCAACTACCTGCATGTCTTCCCTCACCACATCCGTAAAATTCCTCCTTGGTCTTCCTCTTTTCCTCCTTCCTGGTGGCTCCATCCTCAGCATTCTCCTACCAGTATACCCCATGTCCCTCCTCTGCACATGTCCAAACCATCTCAATCTCGCCTCCCTCACATTGTCTCCAAAACGTCCTACATGAGTCTAATAAACTCATTTCTAATCTTGTCCATCCTCGTCACTCCCATCGAAAACTTCAACATCTTCAGCTCTGCTACCTCCAGCTCCACCTCCAGCACAGTGGCCAAAAGCTTCGACATTATCAACCATCTAAAAGTTCAATACTGTATGCGTCATCGAATGTAAAAGTTTGAACGCAAACATTTATAAAAATTCCAAAGTGAAATTCTCAAAGAATGGAAAAAAAAAAGGTTTCTAAATGTGAAATAAAAATATTGAGGGGGGGAAAAAAAATCTATTGCGTTTTTCTAAATTTATCATATTTGGACTGCTATATTTTGAACTCCTTTGACCTCAGTTTTACTTTTTACATTATTTTGCACACTACTAAAAATATTTACACAAGGATGAGTATTTTTATAGTCCAGGAAATATCCTATAGAGATTTGTGTGTAGATGTTCATGTTAGAGGGCATTAGCAAAAGGCTTTGGCTGAGAATGGATCCATATTTTCAGGGATTATAGCAAAGCCAGAAGAACAGGCCAATTGTTCTTGTACCTTTCTTATATCCATTTCTAAACTTCACTTTGCTGCATTGATTCATCCCAAAGCACTATTACAGAACAGTAAACCAATCACGTACCCTGAGAACTAAGGTGTACCTCTTTGATCCAGCTTAGCTCAAGTCAAATTGAGGAAACAAATCCAGTGAATGAACAAATGAAGCAATAACATGGTTGGGTCGTACTAAATGTAGATAGGATGGGAGGAGGGGACTCCAGGGGTTCTTCCTTCCTCCTTCTTCATTATTTATTTCTGCTGTTACCTTCAGCATAAAGCCTGTGGCAGGTGGAAGACCTGACTCCAGTAATTGGGCTCTAGGTGGGCAGAAATGTGATGTCTATGCAAATATTAAATGTTTGGCTCACTGCGCTGTATAATTACATGCACTGAAAGGTGAAGTAAGCAAGCGTTTCTGCACAAGCACATGACAGTCCTCTGGGGTGGTGTGGGGGGTGGTGGACCAAAGGCTTCCAAAGCTCTGCAGATTTCCAACAGTGAGAAGATAGGAGATAGCATTAATCGAAATCATTGATCTTAGCTGTGGTTCACATCGACTCTGGCTACTCTGAAGCACAGAAGCGCTGCTCTTATGTGCACCTGTCCAATGGTGTGCATCTCTTTTTTAATTGGCTTGTTGAACCCCAGGAATGGATAGAAGCTCAAGGCAGATCATGCTATGAAATTGTGCTCAGGCCCAGTTTGATGAGGACCAAGCAGAATAGTCAAACGGGTGGGTAATAAGCAGGTTTATTCATGTATCCAAAGCCCTGTCGGAAAAGCGAAGGTTTTCCTGCTGCGATGGAGAGTTTATGATGGTGTCTGGAATGGTTTCTGACATTTTCCATGGTCTGCGTGCTGAGAAATAATGGTGAATGTGACGTCAGGACGAGCGACTCCCACTCGCTTCTTTCACGATCGCATGGTGCAGAGTTAATTGGGTTTTTTCCATTGAGAGGGAAAAATATTTTCACGTGCGGAGTGTGAAAGCCGAGGCTGAGGAGTCACCAGCAATCACAGCAGCAATAGCTCAGATACAAATCAATAAGATGAGCAGAAATGGAGAGGCGAAAAATGATACACAGTTTGTGACCCGATTAGCTGATTGTTGCTCTGTCTGAACCATTGCTTTAACCAAACAGTCTATAAATTAATCCTAAATGGTATATCTTAATGCTAAGACACAATCCCAGGTCCAGCTACACAATATTATTTGCCATTAAAGTTAATGTGATGCATCAATTTATTATACAAGTTAAATTGTTACAAGGGTTAATTACAGTAACATACTTGCATTAAGAAAAAAAACGATTTATTTATATATAATTATTAAAAGAAATAAGAGTAATCATCCTAATTTTTTCCATATGCATCTTTAAAGTATCTTTTCTTTTTAAGAGATGTTCATCCCTATATATACTGAATACTGACATCAATTACCTTCAAATTCTTCAAAAGTATGGGGCTGTAAAGGAAACAGTTTAATGGGGCTTTTTGCTTTTGTTTTGTAGTGACACCACTTCTTGTTCACACTTTTGTCTAGTGGCACAGTCTCTGAAAATGATGTGACAGATGGTGTGACAATACACAGGAATTCTGGAAATCCGGACATCATTGCACAAAGACGTTTAATAATAAACAATCATTAGGAAATTACCCTATACGGCGGAGGATGGTCAAACTTCAATTGCAGGCAAAAATGAATCCTAAATATTAGATGAATAAGGGATGATCTATGGCTAAGTTAAATATAAATGCATTTAAATACATGAAGATGTTGGTGCTAACTCCTGGTGTTGGTTTTCCAATAGAGTTCTCTTTCTAACGTTACCCTCTAAAGGTTCAGCAAATACACCTTGTGACCCTGGGCCATTTTATATATATATATATATAATACACCATATTCATCATATACACTATATGCTTATAATAAGCTCCACTCTTCTGGGAAAATACTCCACTAGACGTGTTTGTGGAAATGTATTCAGTGACAGTGGTGTTAGTAAAGTCAGGAACTGAGGTGTCTGAGGTGACTGGGGTGCAGTCAGCATTTCAATACATCCCATAGGTGAATAATAGGGTTGAGGACGGAGATCTTCCACTGCACTTTATGTAAGGAATATCTTCATGTAGCACAGGAGCACAGTCATGCTGTCATGCATTTATTTTAAACGGTGTTCAAGCTGCATTCAATGGCTTGAACACACATCTTCCAACCAATCAGAATGCGGTATTCGGACAAACCATTATTAACTAAATTAATAGTAAAAAATACTAAAAATAGATATTAACTTACAACTCAGTACACTGTTGATGACGTTGACATGTTGTTTCCTGTCTAACCTGGCCTCATGTTGACTGCAAAACGATTCAATTTCCTTCAATTCGCAATAAATGCCGGTAAATAACAATGCAAGTGGGCAATTTCAAACAATTGTTCAAATTGTACTTTCTGTAATCACGGTTATCTTAACTTGTTCATACAATTCAGGGGAAAATAAAAGGCAAGACTTTGAACCTTTATACAAAACTCTACATAAGCTAGGAAATTGATTATGCACTGAAACGTAGCAGGAGGTCACGACAAGGCGGTGGGGACTGTATTAGCTACAAATCGCATGGCAGAAAACAGGAAATCCAAAAGTGACCAATATTTGGTCGCTGCATCACCTTGGTTAAGGTGTCAGGGGAGGAAGGAGAGGTGAAAATGGAAACAAGATGAAGAGAATATGATGCAGACCATAAAATAAAACTACACCCTCGAACATAACACATTTAATCAGACAGGATTGCACTATCCCCAGTCATGTGATGCTTCTTCTTAGCATGAATTTTTAATAACACAATGTCAGATGAATGGGCCGGTGGTACCCTTAATGTTCGCACTGTAAATTAACTGGGTAGTTTCACCTCCAAAGGGAAAATATACGACCTCCATTATGGGTTCACAAGTTGTTAATAGGGGTCCATTAAATCCACAGAAGTCCATCTTGACTCTCACTGTCTAAAGCTTTACCATACGTACACTTGTGATGTTCCCACCATGAATCATGCATATATTACAAATTACAATTTCGAGTAGCAAGAGTAGGTGTTTTTATGCTACATATTTTATGCTACATATTAATATTATTCAGTGTAATAATTTAAGCTTAGAAAACATTCGTTTTATTTATACATTCTGTGTGTGTATATATATATATATATATATATGAATATCTTCTTCTTCTTTCGGCTGCTTCCATTAGGGGGCGCCACAGCGGATCATCCATCTCCATACCCCCCCGTCCTCTACATCTGCCTCCCCCGTCCTCTTTCACACCAACTACCTGCATGTCTTCCCTCACCACATCCTTAAACCTCCTCCTTGACTTTCCTCTTTTCCTTCTTCCTGGTGTCTCCATCCTCAGCATTCTTCTACTGATATACCCCATGTCCCTCCTCTGAACATGTTCAAACCATCTCAATCTCACCTCCCTCACCTTGTCTCCAACATCCTACATGGGCTGTCCCTCTAATGAACTTATTTCTAAATATAATATATATACTGTATATAATTACTTATTAAGTTTTACTGCACATTTGTCTTGGCATATTAGTATTAGATGAGTCAGTAAGGGTTCAGATCTAAAGACATTCTTGGACACTTTATCACCTTCAGCTTCCTCAGCAAGGCTGTTGTCATCTTGGCAGTGTGTTTGGGGTCATTATTATGTTGGAAAACTGCTCTTCAGCATATTTTCTGAAGGAACAGAAACTATATGTCTATAGAAGGTCCCACAGTTAACAGTGCATGTCAAAGCACAAAACAAGCCATGAAGTCCAAGGAATTGTCTGTAGACCTCCGAGACAGGATCATATCCAGGCACAGATCTGGGAAAGGGAATAAACATTTGCAATTTTTTACATTTTTTTACCACATGATATGAGTGTACCCGTACACACATTTCGGTACGTAGCTCAGTTTTTAAATCACGGTTCACAAAACATAAAATTGCTTGTTTTTTTATTAGCATTGTTTTCATATTATTATTATTATTATTATTATTATTATTATTATTATTATTATTATTATTAACATTTGTGAACAACAGTTTACATTCTAAAAACATTAAAAAATTAAATTAATAAAATATATAGAAAATGGAATAAATAATATTAACGATGTACACTTTTATAATGTTGATTAAATTGAGTAATTGATTAAATTGGCACAAATTAATAAATAATGAATTAAATAATAATTAAATACTAATAAATAAATGGAAAAATGAAATAGTATACATTTGTTAGACCTCATTTGGAAAATAACGTGTATGTGTTTTTCATTTAATATTATATTTTCAAAAAATGTAACAGTTCTATTTTTTTCCGCATACTTTAAAGAATGTTTTCATTCGTTCGCTTCCTCGACATGCAGAACTGTCAGGATTTTCTCCTTTCAAGAGAAATTCTTGGAAAAAAATAGAAATAGCTTTATTACCAAGTTTGCTTACACACACAAGGAATTTGACTTGGTGTCAGGAGCTTGCAGTGCAGGAGAAAGTACAGAAGTACAGACATAATATAAAAGAATTGTAAACCAGACAGTTAAATAATGCAATATATACAGAAAGTGTGCAAAAAACTCAAAACATCCATGTCGTAAACATTGGCGTATGTAAATACGTATACATCACATGTCGTATCTTTATCTCTCTTACCCTCTCTGATCAAACAGATTTGGTGGCAAAATCAGGATGGATTGAATTCATGAAATAAAAGTATTTCTTGTTAACAGACTCTGATGTATCTACAGTTACAGGAAAACTGTAATCTGGCCTGACGGTGTGTTAATTAGTGTTAATGACTGCCAGTGCAGTGTGCATGCAGCACTGCAGGGGGGAAACAAAAGAGTCAGCACTAGTGGCTCGAGAGAGATGATGTTTCTATTTACAGACATCCACCTTAACACGCACACACACACACACACACACACACACACACACACACACACACACAAACACACACACACACACATGCTCAGGTGGAAGAGGAGACTTATCAAAGGCAGTATGTTTGCAGCTTCCCTCGCCTGAGTTGCTAGGGAGAGTCAGCAAAAAGACAGAGTGCATCACTCTCATGCTATCTCTCTCTTTTTCTCTCTCTCTCTCTCTCTCTCTCTCTCTCTCTCTCTCTCTCTCTTCTCTGCTTATTATTGGTTGTACTGCGGTCATGTCTGAGGTCTGAGCGGATGACCTTTGCTGACACGTGTAAAACGCACTAGGAAGTAGAACTGGAGACACGACTGGATCCTTGTTCTGATGAGAAAACATCAATCCAGCATTACAGAGAGTCGTCAGAGTGTCTCCATGTGCATATCAGAGCTGAGGTGGGGGAACAGGAAAAAAAGAGGGAGAGGAGGGATAAGTGGGGATGTGTTTTTGCTGACTGATAATGGCCTTGAATTCGAACGAATATGCGCTTGTTCTTCAGAGAAACAAAGCGAGACTAAATAGAACTTATGTCTTACTTTTATTGTCTCCCTAAGGAAAAGGAACCTTAAAACAGCGACTATTTCTTTATTTTCAGACCTCTAGACCTTCATCCTCTAGATCATTGACCACAGTACTGAAGTTGGCAGGATATTTTTGGATAGGGAAATAATCACCATAATCAAGGTGTTGCAAAGCTGATTATTGATTGACCTTTACAGCATTTGGAAGATACTTTTATTCAGAGCAACTTACATTAATCTCATTTAAACAAGGAAGCAGTTGAAGATTAAAGACACTTCTCAAGGGCCCAGCAGTGGCAACTTGGATTTGATCTTATGACCTTCCAATCAGCAGGTCAACACCTAAACCACTGAGCTACCACTTCCCAAGATCACCTGACACCAATTCAGTTCTTGTTTAACCCCCAATTTCCAGCATTTAGCATACACCCTTGTTCAGCGTGACTTAAAAACGATTTTATTTAGGGTTGAGGGCCTTACTCAAGGGCCCATTAGTGGTAGATTGATATTGCTGGAATTTGAATTGACAAACTTCCAATCAAAGGCTAACAGAGCTACAACATTCCTGATTGGTCCTTGTTTTAATTATGAAGCTTTTCATTCTAATCGTAATCTAATTTATGTTTTACTGCATGAATTTGCATTAATTATTACAAATGGTATGCATTAAATTAGTATGCATTAAACATATCGTTTTAGAAGTACATTTCTGTTGCCACCAGTGGTGGACAAAGTTTACAAACTATGTACTTGAGTAGAGATCCATTAGGTAAAATATTTCTCCAATAAAAGTAAAAAGTATTTGCCTTTAAATTTAATTTGTAATAATGTGTAATTTAGCGTCGTGGGGCACAAGTCATGAGGTAATTTTTTTTTAAAGCTGAGGTACATCCTTGATGACATAAAACTTTACCTACTACAGTACTGATAGAATTATACAATTCATAGTAATAATAACATTTTAATCCGCTCGAATAAAAAGAAACGACTGATTTTGCAAAATATAGTTATGTAAAATGTAAGATATTGATTTTGAAATGTAGTGAATTTAAAGGTAAAGTATTCCCAAATGGAAATTCTTGAGTAAAATACAGATACACAAAAAAAAAAAGCTAAATAATTACAGTAAGGAAATACATTTACTTTGTTACTTTGGTGGAAAAAGTACTGAAAAATCAAACTCACGTAAAAGTTCTACTTCCAAAAAAAGTAGTGTGAGTACAGTAAAAGTCTCTAAATACTACTCAAAGTACGAGGCCTTTTAAAAGTACTCAATATTAGAGTATTATGTGTCATTCTCAAAAATTATTCAAACCAACATGATAAATATACAAAAATAAATGATGCTTTAAAGTTATTTGCTTTTAAACCGCCATGTGAGAACATCACATTACTGAAAGCAGATTAAATGCTGAGCCAAATCTGTGTAAGGGGCAAAATTATAGACGACAGGTTCACCCTTAATGCACTTTGAACCCCGGTTAATAAGCAGTTAGCGCCATGAGCTTGTGCAGACAAAATACATATTCGTTCATGTATTAGAAAACATAATATTTTGCGGGTTTTTTTAGAAATTGTTTGTTAATTTCTGTGATTTCAATCATATAGTATCCAGCAACAACCTCCTCTTATTATTATTGACATGACATGCTATCAAAACAGTCTCTCAGTCATTGCTTGGGATGATTTTTGCGTCTTCTCAGACACTTTTAAACTGCAGACATTTATACCTGTACTTAACATAACTGAAATAATTACATTTATATAGTGACTTTTAAACAAGCTGGTTGCTATGTACGTTAATTCATTTATTCAGAATTTATCTTTGTTTATTTAGTTTTTTGGCCAAATTATTTTGGGTGCCAAACATTCATAAACCCCCCTACATGACACACTTGCCCTTCACTTTCACACAGCAAAAAGCTCCTTCAGGTGTGGCCATGGATGCTAAAGTGCAGTATTTGAGCTGTTGCATGTTTAAACATCCACTTCACTTCATCCCTAAAACCTTCTCCATGATAAAACTATTGACACCAGGTGTCTTTAAGTCTGTCTGATGCAAGTCTTCTATGTGCAATTTGATAGGACGTGATTCACAGCACTGATTATTCTTCTTAGCCAATCACTGTTGACATAAAAAAAAAAAAACGACATAAAATAGCGAGTAGTTTGAGGAAATGTAGTGCTGATACAGCACAAAAATCAAGCTCAAGTAAAAATACACTGTTTTCAAAATACTTAAAGTACAATTCCTGAGAGAAACTGCTCAATTACAGTAACCAGCATATTTGTAATTTATCATTTTACATCACTGATGTTATCTCACTCACTCTTGTAGATGAAAATAGCATGTCAGGTACAGAAGCTAAACTCAAAGCTTTGCCTCACAGTGTTCCTCAATGATGTAACAAAAATTATTATTATAATTATTAGGCATTGATTATTTGGAGCTTCTATCATACAAGAATGATTTGTTACTGTAGAAATTACAAGAAAAAGTGCATAAAAATAATTTTAGTGTAATTAAAAGCCTCTAAATAATTCAACATTACACCTTTTCTGGTTCTGGCTACAATGTTCTCGTTATCTCTATCACTTGTCTCACTTTCCGATTCTCCTTCTGAACACTGTGAGCTATCCTGTTCAAAGGTGTAATACACTCTAATTACAGATAAGTCACAGATGAGATGGTTTGAGCTAAGAGGATTTTCATTCTCTAGAAACTTTGGAAGAAAGTGGAAGATATTTTTTTCCGTCTTTGGGTCACCAAGCCTTCGTTCGGCACCGTTCATTACCTTTTGTTTTTTGTTTTTTTTGCTAATTCATTGTAATTTAGCATTGATAATTTAGCATTGAACTCTAGCCTTAACCTTTAACTTCTTCTCTGCCAGATTGAGTCATGCAAACCTCAGCTCCTGTGTTTAATTGATTTCCAAGGCTTGTGTAATTAAAAAGTTTAACAAGTGATGTGTCTTAAAAAGTTGAAATGTTTGTTTAAATACCTTTTCAAGCGGCTTAACTCTCCAGTGAGCAAGACAGCCGTAATGGAGAGGAAAACTCCCTACACTTAAATAAATTAGAAGTAAGGAAAACAATATAAATATATTTTGATAAGAAGTTGTGATTAGCTAGAGCTAGCATGATGATAAACCATTACCAGACCTATCGAAGCATACGGTTGAAACAGGAGACGAGCGTAATTCTCACTTCACTGCGCTCCTGTGCATTTGTGATATTAAAAGCCTTCATCATTTTGACCTGAGCTTTTACGTTGACAAAATGCAGCACATATCTCTACATGGAGCAGAGACGAGGCCAGAATTTTAATAAATAAAACCTTTGGATCCATATGCTGCTTGTCTGCGCTGACAAAATATATATAAAATAATGGGTCATCATGGAAGGGAGCATGTCATGGGTTTTGCTGGGACTCGGCATGGTTATATTTGTAGCTCAGAGTAGGCTCCGAGAAGGCTCTCCCCCCACACACACACTTTAATTTACCTCTAGGTGTGAATAAATTGGTGATTCCCAGTGATGGATTGAAGTCATCCACTGTGAGGCACAGCAGTACAATGGAAAGTGTGGTCATTTCACAAGACTCATTGAGTGATACTGAGCTCAGGTTACTGTCAAAGGGAAGTTTTCTTCTCTACACAATATCCGTGTGGGATTCCTCAAAGTTCTCTAGTTTCCTTCAACCTCGCGAATCATGTGGTTTTTAAGGATTTAAAAACTTACTGTTAAAGGACTTGGACTGGGTCAGGTGCCCAGCAAGGTTGAGATGTTCAGAAGCAAGGCTGGAGATAATACTTGCAGGGTTCTAAGTGACCAAAAAAAAACAAATTTTCACATAAATTGTACAACGCAAGTCAAATCCTTTCTTTGCATAGCCCAGAAAACTGGTCTCCAAGCTCACGGACCATCTAAATTACAACACTATTGTTTGTTTGGAGCAAAAATGCTTTACGACATGCTGTTCAGTGGAGCCTTATCTTTCCTAATAAACCGGGATTAGCAGCAGTGGATGTGTTTCTGACTATTTATTACAATAATAATATAAGTAGTGCATTTTTTATGCGTGTTGTTGTTGTGTACTGCATACACACATTCAGCAGATACATTTGTTATATGTTTCCCATTTAAAAACAGTGAAAAAATGCCGCTTGAGGCTTAGACCTTTAGAATGATGTATAGTATAGAGTCATGGTTACTCTTCTCCCTTTTTATTTAATCTATTGCTAAACTCGCGGCGCTGACGGCTAAGGTAAGGGTCTGGATCAGTCTGTTAAAGAAAATTACATTGTCTGGAGTGACTACCAGTATAATTGTGGAGATTATAGTGTTTTTAAATATATTTATCATGCCTTCTATTGCTGGATTAGTTTATTGTTTTTTTACGCAACATAAAGACAATTGTGCATTACCTTTCAAGAGATATATAGCGTATTAAAAGAGCATCATTAGTATCATAATTGTTTTTTTCATATTCATTAATATTGAAATCAAAATGTGGCATCAGTGATTCACCTTCGGAGGCCGCTCTTGCAATGGCAGTGGACTGAAACCCGGAAAAACTATCTGTATGGATTTTTGCTGACAGACAATACTTCCAGCAATCCACATATCGATGCCTCAACATCTATTAATAAGTAAGGGAAATTAGAGTTTAAAATCCTTTATTATTAAAATAAAGATATGATATGAGTGAAACATATCATTTTCGAGAGCCATAGTTTGGGGATCCCTGGTTTAAGGGCGAGCGTATTTGTGAACTGTGCACTTACATTTGAACAAAAAAGGTTAGATGGCAGTATCTTAGACCCAACAAAGAGTTAGAAACCAACAACATTAATCTTTGGTAGATTCTGTGTTCAACATTAAAGACTTTTTCTTTCAGAACTTTATCATCAAGGAAGATACATGTTCCAAGCACTTGTTGGATTAGAAGGACTCTTTAAAAAAATAAAAAAAAGTGAAGTGTCTGCTGTAGAAATATGATTGGAACAAATGGAAACAGCTGGAAGATACAGCAGAATGGTGCCACAGCCCCAGAGAGCCATTTAAACTGATTTAGAGGTGTCCCTCTCCCAGAGAAAGTGCAGAGAAAAGTGACAATCAATAAGCTTGATTATCTTCGTATGAGTTTATAAGTGTCAGAGCCCTGCAAAGTTGAACAGCCATGTTTGTCTGTCCACACACAAACTCTTTCAGTTTAAGCAGAATATACATTCCATATATTCTATATGTACGATCTTGCATTTATCATGCTTAGAGAAATAATGCAAAGATGGAAAACAAGACAAAATATGAAGCCTTAAAACAAATTCTTTGCAGATGCCCTCAGACATTAAAACCATGCGAGCCGAAAGTATTCTTTTTTTTCTCCCCTCGACTTTTTCACAACAATATTAATACCGGAGTTCTTTTTTATTATTATTCAGGCCTATTCCATAATAATGTGGCAGCATAATTCAATACGCTGCCACAGGCAAATGTAAAATAGGTAGGCAGTGCAGAGTACAAAACCAGAAAACAAACACCTGCAACTTGGGCAAGATGAGAAGTTATCAAACCTTCAGGACTTTCATTCCTGAGTGTAGTTTTGCTTGTGATGTTATTGTCTTGGTGGTTTAAACACTTAAACAATTCTCTTTATGATTTTAAAAATATGACTGATGGAGCCCATTTTTACAAAGAATAAATCAGAGCTTTTAAGTCAAGTCAAGTTTATTTCTATAGCGGACATTCACAACAGACATTGTCTTTACAGAAATTAAGTTAAGGTGAACGATGTGTATTTATCCTTGATGAGCAGCCTGCAAGGAAAAACTCCCCTAGATGTTATGAGGAAGAAACCTAGAGAGAAACCAGACTCAAGAGGGGAACCCATCCTCATTTGGGTGACATTAAGAGTGTGATTATAGTCTTCAAACAATACAGAACACAGGAGAGTGAGAACTAACATGAGCACTGAAGTGTAAGATTATAAGTAACGTTCTTTCTACGGTCCCATACAGTCATTATGGTTATAAAACTAGGAGCTACTGAGCAACTCAAAAAATAGCTTAACATTTGCGATCATTAGATCCAACACCAGCTTCTCCATGCCAGAGCCTTTAAACACTCCAGGAGGTCCAGTGTCAAAACTTCACATGAAGTGGGATCCAATTGGCACTGGTACGTCTCTCTAGATGGTTCGTTTTTTTTTCTCGGGGTCGCCATCTACTTTTTCAAAAGGTCCATAATCTTCATGAGGTGGGACGTGACTGGGGCTGGAGCAACCTCAGGATGGGAAGGTTTTACCCATTAAAAAATCAAATCAAATAAAATCTGACCATCTTTCACAAATTGCAGATGCCCTAAAGTCCTGCACTAATTAATTTTTAGATTGAAAACTTTGCAAATTCGCCACTATTGTTACTAACTGCACACCCTGGAGCTGTGAGTAATCAAGGCTGCCCATTGCATCACCATGCCATCTCTGACTGCAAGGCAAATCGCCAGCAGATATTAGTACACTTGTACAAATAATGTTCCAGTTTCTATAGTAACAGCTAAATCATAGGGTCTTTGTATGCTGGATGCTCACTTATTTTATATTTAATTTTATGACAATGGTGTTGTGATTCTACTTTCCATCAAGAAACTCTTTACCTGGAAGTTAAGAAAGGTTAAACTCTATTCTGTGGGGTTTCTCTGTAGCGTAACCCACTAGCATTTGATTTGGTGGCATTGCAACCAAGATCTGAAGTCTCAAAAGATTCTTGCAGTGTGACTGCTAGAGCAACTTGCAATTATTTCATTTATACAATTAACATCTACTCACGATCTTCTGACCACAAGTCCAGCATCTTAACCACAGAGCAAACTTAACAATCTGACAGCTACAAAAACGTCTGTGTTAATGTGACCAGAAGCTCAATCTGAAGAATATTTGTTTACATGGACATTTTCTGCTGAGTTTGTATGGAGCAGCTTGATGGATTTTCCTTCATTTCAGTCCTGTCAGAGGATCGTCATTGTGTAATCTGACATACAGTGCAGATCGTTTTATTAACAAATAGACAGGAGGCGGAGCTGGAGGTGGAGTTGAAGTGATGACAACAGACTGGATCACAAATGAGTTTATTAAATAGACCGTGCAGGTAGGAGACATGGTGAGAAAGGAACCATTGAGATGGCTTGGTCACATGCAGAGAAGGGACATCGGGTATAGCAGTAGAAGGAGGTGCTGAGGATGGAGCCACCAAGCAGGGGGAAAAGACAAAGGCCAAGAAGGAGGTTAATAGACGTGGTGAAGAAAGATATGGAGACAGATGATCCGCTGTAGTGACCAATAACAGGAGCAGCTAAAAGAAGTAGTAGTACAGATTGTTTTATTTAGCCAAGGAATTTTCAGGAATTGTTGTGACTGTAGCTTGCATCCATTCCAGATGGTACTGGAAGAACTGCACACAGCAACAGCCTGCACAAACTGACGGAAATTTTTATAGTTGCTCGAGATTTCAATGACTCCCAGTGTGCTTCCAAAATTGAACCAGAATTTCTCCTGCGTTACCAGAGGGGACAATAGACCATATACACATAAACATTACTGAGTTTTGTGTTCCCTTCTCCCATTTTGGTCAGTTTGATCACCTTGCCTGCACTCCCCAAATACAAGCGTTCATCAAACGTGTAAAACCATTAGTGAGGACATTGAAAGTAAGACCAAGGGGGTGGTCAATTCACTACATCAGATTCAAGCTACTGACTGGCATATGTTTGCTTCATGGACCACCTTGGACTCACTCTCAGATCTAAACATTTACACATCTTTTGTGTAAAGATTTAGTTTTTTTGTGGTGCATTTTTTCATTCCAACCAATCAAGGGCCACACCTGATAGTCATCGAAAATTTCAATTGAACATGTAAAATTTGTTGTAAACTTGCTGGTTGGAATCAAAACCCACACCAGCAATTTGTGGAAAAAATCGGGCACCAGTAGTCTGCTTTTAGATCTTGTGGTGCAGATGGTCAATCTAAAAAACAAGTCATTAGGAAACCTGAACATTTGTACAAAATGCACATTGAGAAGAACTTCCACAACAACTCTGAGCTCAGAGTAACGCCTATAGACCATCAATGAGCAGAAACCAAATTCAACGACTCTCCTAAAAAAGCAATCCTTTTCTCCCTGATCTGTCCAATCACTTCTGTGCTCACTTTAACCAAGGCAACAGAAAATGCATTATAATTGGTGACTCTCCCACTGCTCACTCTCCCCTCCACAACAGATGTCTATTCAATTTTCTTATCTTATAGTGTTCCTAGCACTTACACTAGCACTTCCGCACTCTCACCAGTTTTCCTACAAGCCAAACACGTTGAAAGGAGATACCATGGAGATCATCCTGACCAACAGAATTATAGCCTGGCTTTGCAGCATCCGAAAGATAAACCCTGCAAAAGAACCAAAACTGAGAGACACTGAACATTTACCACAGGATATTTGTGAAGAGCATGCAGCATCATCTCAGGGACTCCTTCCATTCCCACAAACTCTTCAACCTTCTTCCATTCAGCAGATTTTTTTTGTCTGTCTGTCTGTCTGTCTGTCTGTCTGTCTGTCTGTCTGTCTGTCTGTCTGTCTGTCGATTGACCACGGGCATTACGAAATTTGCAATTTCATCACGGACAGCAAGTTAGAACCAAGAGCAAACGTGAAACTGGGCAAATCTGCCACAAATACGTTTAAAATGACATACGTTTGGCAAGTACCAAAAGCGGAAGATTACAAGAGATCAGGAAGACCTTCGACGAGCTCACCCCCCGAAAATGTCAAAACCATTCCACACTTCTGCATGATATTATACAGAGAACAATCCACATGATCTCACACCCTTCTCACCAGATTTGGCTCCTGTTGACTTCGCCGTCTTCCCGAAGCTGAAGATCCAGCAATATATTGCTGTGCAATGGAACTATTTTGAAGGTAAAAGTGTGTAACCGTTGATAAAGTACTTTGTAAATTTTTATACCACCTCATTTCTATCTATCTATCTATCTATCTGTCTGTCTGTCTGTCTGTCTGTCTGTCTGTCTGTCTGTATGCAGAACACAGTCAGTTAATAAGAGTTCACATGGCTCTCATACACAGTGACGAATTAGAATCTTAAAGGTCATCTGAAATTGCAGTGTGAAATGAACTTGAACATTAGGTGAAAGTTTTAAGTGAAAATAAACTTTCCATTTCAGAGTCCACATCCCCAGGAGCACATAAATCAGTTTGAAATGAAAACCAGTTTTTACATCTGCCTCATTGTCTAACAAGGGCATGATCAGGGTCAAGCCGGAGCACAAGAGAGAAAACCATGAAACCTGGCATAAACATGTTTTGATCAATTGTAACTAATTACAGGAGTATGTGATCTACCAAGAAAATCCATCATGGACCACAGTGATCAGTAAAAGAAAAACAGCTAACCATGAGGACTTGATCAGTTTCTCATCTCTGCTGCGTAAGGCTGATAGAGACGGATGGAAGAACAAGAAGAGACACAGAAGCCGACAGCCTCCGAATTCGGAGCTGAGTAATCTGTCTTCAGGCGAAATTAGTTAAATGCGGTCTCATCCATCATGGAGTGACCCTGCATCGATCCAACGTGGCCCCGCTCCTTTAAACTGAATTATATTATGAGAAAAGTGTGAGAATGAAAATCTTGCCACAGATCAGCGAACATTTTTTAAGTACCAGCCCTTGACCAATGTGCAGAGAGATAAATTGCGCTTTATAGGTGCTAAAATACGTAATTATTTTGCCAATGCAATGCATATGAGAGAGATAAATTATGATGGAAATGAAAGGTAGAACCAGGACGGTTTTGTTTACGTACTCGAAAAATCCCCTTGCCATGTCTAGCGCTCGTGCAGCAGCATGACGTCCAGTCACCCGCACAGGAAGCCAAGTGTTGAAGCAAGCAGCGTGTTTTTGTTTTTCACTTCACCACTAGCGAAATCGATACCACAGCAAGCCATGCCGCTAGTCACATTAGTATTGATTGCATGCGGGGACATGGGACAGCACAACAGGTTTAAACATGCTCAGCCTTCCTGCTTGGGGAAAGATGGAGGGAGGCGAGGAGGCAATTGCTTTTAGATTAAGCAAATTATCAGCAACACGCTCTCTTGCCTCGGCTTGCCGTGATGAGAAAAAGCAATCGTACGCCACACTGTAGAATTCATCTGACCGGAATTAGGAAGGAGGATCAAGGAGAGATTTGTGACTCACCCTTTCTTGCAAATTGGAATTAGGAAAATAGATTATGAGTATTTACTATCAACTATTAGTGTTAATTTGCTTTCTCCGAACTGAACTGGGCAAGGATATGCAATATCTACTGGGATTTTACACACAGACACTCACACACACACACACACACACACACACACACACACACACACACCAGTCCCTAGAGTTTATACACAGTGGTGCAAAAAAACAAAAACTCCGATTTCAGCAGGCAGAAATTCCCTGAGAGAGAAGAAAAGCCACTTCACTACTCTAACTCATATAAACACTCATTACAACCACAGTGAGATAAGAGTCATCTCAGAACACCTCCTTGGTGTGGATGGACTACAGCAGCAGACAACCATATTATGTTGCACTGCTGAAAGTCAGGAACACGAATCTGAGGCTTCATTGGGCACGAAAATATATACATATTAATATTAACAATATAAAATATATACTGCTGCAGTATGTGCAAATGGTAGGTTGTGAATTTGACATCTCAGGATGAATCCATTAAGCCAATCTGCCTTATGTCAATATTTCAAGCTACTGGTGGTGTAAGAGTGTGGCAGTGGTGTAAAGTATTTAATGCTCAGTAAAACTATAAAGTACAGTAACAAATTACTTTGACTCAATGATATAAGCAACTTTTACTCTCTACCCAACTACATTTATGATACAATATATGTACTATTTAGTCCTCCATATTTGAGTTGACAATAAACTATCTTTCAGTTCTCCCATTAGGGGTCGCCACAGCGGATCATCCGCATGTTTGATTTGGCACATGTTTTTACACTGGATGCCCTTCCTAACGCAACCCTCCCAATTTTTTCGGGCTTGGGACCAGTACTAAGAGTGCACTAACTTGTGCAACCCTAATGGCTGAGGTTGGTTCCCTGACCGGGAATCGAACTCCGCCTGCAGCGGTGAGAGCGCCGCATCCTAACCACTAGACCACCAGGGAACAAAGGGACAAATTTATCAATGATGTTGTAAAAATGGTTCATAATTTATGGCATGATTGTGCATCAGTTACATACTACAATCAGTTGACTCAATTAGCAAAATAACGTTTCCAACACATTGTGCTCATCTTTGCCCTGAATAATCGAGTCTGTGAGCAGAGTTAAGTATTACTAAGGATTAGGATGGTGCTCCTAATAAAGTGGACACAGAGTGTGTGTCCCTTTCTCAATAAACAATTAGTGAGAGAGAGAGAAAAAGAGAGAGAGAGAGAGAGAGAGAGAGAGAGAGAGAGAGAGAGAGAGAGTGGACACTAGTAATGGGAACATGTCTTGTCTGATGAATGGGATTGGGTTTGGGATTGATACATCTGTTTACTTGTCCAGAGACAGACAGGGAGGTTGCTACTACAAAAGAGCAACCAGACACTACAAAGCTTAAAAGCTGATTAACACCAAGATAAATAGTTGAAACATTACCACACACGCACAACGAGGAATACTATGCTATAAAGCAATGCTGTCCAACATACAACTCATAGGATAAAGTTTCTAATCAGTCCCACCAGAAGTATTTAGCATCTGTGTTCTAAATTAGTATTTTCTTGTGCACTGTAATTGGATCAAAATATTTGAAAAATTAAGCTATAGTAGGCTCTGTTTTCCCATGGCAGGGGGGTTTTGGGGTAGTGCAATAAGGGTTATGTTCTCAGCTATTGTGAAAATGTGCTAATGATAGTCAGTTTATTTGATCGTTCAATTGCTAGTTAGTTATCAGTCATTAAACTGATTTATTTTTGTTTAGCCTACTCTATATTGGTCTAATGTGACTATATTGAGCTAATTTCAATGTATTGTGGAAGCATTGCACAATATTGAAATTTCACTTAAATATTTAATTGTATTGTATTTTGCCTGTAACAGTCATAATGTGAAATCCAATCCAATTTTTTACAATTGAAGCTTCCTTAAAAGGGTGCTTTTTATCTTGTCACATGTACATTACAGCACAGTGAAATTCTTTCTTCCCATTTTCCAGGGATGTTAGGAAGCTGGAATTAGAGCACAAAATCAGTCAAAATGCAGCGCCACTGAATCACAGGGGGTTCAGGCCCTGCTAAAGTGCCCAAGAGTGGCAGCTTGAACTAGGGCATGATCTCCTGACCTTCTGATCTTAGCCAATGACCCGGTTCACCTTTTCAGTGTGTAGACTCCTTGCAGATTGGGGTAGTGGTAAAGTTATTGGGCTTCTGATTAGAAGGTTGTGAGTTAAAATTCCAGATCCAGCAATCTGCCACTCCTGAATAAGCCCAATAACCCTCAACTGAAAAATAGAACAAGAGCCTGTATGTCACATACTGTACATTACACATTACAGTACAGGGAAATTCTTTTATTTTCAACACCTGGGGTCAGACCGCAATGTGAGCCATGATACAGTGGATTAAGAGCCTTGCTCAAGGGCCCAAGAGTGGCAGCTTGGCAATACCGGGGAACCGGAACTTGAACCCCGATCTTCTGATTAGTAACCCAAAGCCTTAACCACTGAGCTACCACACACCTAACTGCTCAGGTAATTGTAAAAAAAAGGTGCTTCAAATTTGTCACATGTATTTTACAGCATAATTATATTTTTTCTTCGCAATGTTAGGAGCAGGGACAGTCATGATGCAGCACCCCTAGAGCACTGAGGGTTATGGGCCTTGCTCAGGGGTCCCCAAGAGGCTTGAACCCCCAACCTGCCGATCAGTAACCCAGCACCTACTACCTCCCCAGTTGCGCTCTATAATTGTGTCTGCCAAATGCCATAAATGTAAATTAAGTTTCATAAATGTAGGATCATGTTTCCTTGTTTTGCTTTCTCCACATTTAAACTCTTACTTATTCACGATTCATGGAATTCATTTTATGTTTTTCAGTTGATTTGACCTGTGATTATGTAGTTGGATTCCAAATGTCTTGAGAATTCATTAAATTGTTCTACAAAAATATGATTTGTTGAGTTTCCATTAATCCATTTCTGGTAAATATTTTTTTTTTGTTCTGATAAATGTGTCCACATTTTTTATGTATTCACACATGCACTATATGGAACAATCATAAGAAAAGGACCATACATTCTTTTCAGTTTGTTTCGCTGTTGCGAACGAGTTTTACCTCGATCTCCTTGAGGAAACCAGGATGTGTTGATTGAGATTACACTGGGAAAAAAAAACGCCATAAGCTTCAATTTATACGAGTTTTCCTAGGGGGGAAAAAGAAAAAAAATTGAAAAGCAAAAAAAAAAAAAAAAAACATGTTGGAGAACATCAGGGAAATCTCCTTTTTTTATTGTCCTTTCCTCATATTTTCTTCTTTCCAAGAGTCTACACATTCTGAGGTATAATCATGCTTTAACCAATTCCTTTATGGTTTCAAATGTAGCCTTCTTCAATGCACTATATTTAGTTCATATGAGCTGAAGATGGCATTTTGCCCAGAGATGGCCATAATTAAATTGGTGTAGAATTAATTCTAGACACTGACAACAGTATGACATCCCAAGTGAATTTAAAGACCCTACAACTAACATAGCACCTGAACGTGTGCATGCACATGAATCTAATAGGATGTTTAACATGAGGTGTGTTGTAGTATTAAGCGGTACACCATTGCTTGGGAATCCACAAACTTTATTGAAATGCAAAATGAGATTATTATTCAATCAATAAAGCTCATTTTCAAATTTCACACTTCTAGGATAACATGTACAAGTAACTATCATTTTAGGACTTTAGTCATTTTTCCGGCAGATGAATTGAGATTACACAAAAGATTTGGAATGTTTGTTCAAAATCAAAAAGTGCTTCTCCGGATTTTCTTTAAGGCGAGCTTGAAATTACATGTGTGAGAATGAGTCACTTCCTGGAGCACATTGAGTAATGCAAAGAAGAAATGTGAAGGATGTTGAACCAATTTTAAGTTAAATGGTATGTTGAAAGAAATGTAACCTGCAGTAAATGTATATAATTTTTATACTGTAAAGAAAACACATGAAACCCCCCAAAAAACAACAGATTTTGAGCACAATTGTAGTAAACATGTAGTTTAATTATAATGCTAATTTCTAATTCCAGATCATCTTCACTGTACCTGTGTCAGAGAACCACCAGCCACACCTCCCTCCTTCACTCAACACTCTCGCGCATCCTCTCGCACATACTAATCACCTACACCTGTCTAATCACCTACACCTGTTCTCCATTTACCGTCCCCTATATAAAGTCTCTATTCTCCTACACTCACCATCCAATCTACTAGTTACGACTGTAGGTCACCCGGACTATCTACCGCTCTTGTTCACTGTGCTTCCGTGCTCCTGGCTACGTTTCAAAGGAAGCACTCAGTTAAGGTTACCATTTGCTACAGTCTCATCTCAAGCTTACTTGTGTTTGCATGTTTATACCAATAAAAGACAATCTGTTTTACTTCCGGTGTCTGACGCCTGGTCTATCCGTGACAACCTAGAGATTGTCTCCCCTTTCCAGCAAAGGACAAATTATAAATGCTTGGAGCTATGGAGAGGGCTAGCTTGATTTATTGAGCTGGGTGAAGTGACTGCGAGGCTCTAATGTAACCACTGGACAGTCAAGGCTGTAGTTAGAAGATGGTAATGAATCAGGAGGAGACACGAGATGAGTGCTCATGTATGTTCTGAAGCACTAGGAGGGCATGATCTGCATTTATTCCTTGCGTATTACCGTTGACCTGCTACTTTGTGAAGTCCACAGAACTCAGATGTGTTGTTGTAAAAGTCGGATTATTCAGACAGTCTGTCTAGACAGCTAGAATGAAAAGGTGAGTCATCTTTTCACAAGAGATGTGGTGTTATCCAAATAGAACACACAATGGTTTGAAGGTTTTTCTTTGCAGTGCATCAAATTAAAAACTAGAATATATTGAAAAAAAAAAACACAATTCATCTGCGGGGCTGCAGACTGCCGTGTGGTCCTGGGATCAAACATTCTCAGGGCGATTTACTGAATTCCTCAATAATTTGTTGGTAAAATAGAAAAAAATTTGCATTGCACAAAAAAAGGTTTATGTGAAACAAAAATTAACAGCAAACTTTGGTGACATTGTCCTCATCTTTTACCAAAAGTAAAAGATTACTATTCCAAATGATGGTCATAATGTGCCAACAAATTTGACAGCAAAAGCCACCAAACAGGAAGCGAGATGAACATGGACATAAATTGATGTACGCATCTTCAGGGCCATTAACTGAACCATAACTATGCAACAAATTTTCTTGCCAGTGCCGCCTACTCATCAAAAAGTTACAATAACGTGGCAAATTGCTTATTGCTACTCCTCCATGTTTTTTCGTAAATCTAGTCCTTTCATTCTACTGTCAGGGGCGGTTGAACCAATCATCTCCCACTTTCCCTCTACTGTGCACAACATCTCTATGTATCTCGTTCCTATTCACGACTTTGTTTTGTCTCCCAGTCTAGCTGAGAGCGTTGCTCAGCCTTTCTGGTTTTGTTGAGGACATTCTTTATTTGTGCCCTGATGAGGATGTTGATGATCCTCCAAGCCCTGATGAGTGTATATGAGTTATAAATCACTTTTTATAAATTCTTTTCATTGCTTAGGCAATAATTGTAGCGTATTCGTGAACATGCGTCTCAAGTTCTTGGCCCCCAGAAAAATGCTGCTTGGGCTCAAATCTAATGCTTAACCCCCATTTTATTTTCCTAGATACTGATCGAAAAAAATAAAAATAAAAATCTGACAACACAAAAATCTTGATAGTCTTGAGCTCTTAAACATAGTAAAACAATAAACATCTCTTTATGACAAACAAAAAGAAAGCCATTAAGGAGAAACTAGTTCAGAAATATGACCTTCCTGTGACCTTGACCCTGTTCATATCAATTCCGAAAATCGATTGGGGCCCGTTCTTGATATGTGAATTACTCATCAGTTAGATTTTTTTTTTTGCTAACCTTAGACCAACACTTACGCATTTCATTTGGCAGCAACTTTCTTTCAGGCTTTGCAGCTTTTGCTGGATTCCCTGGTGTTTTAATACGGTTTTTAAAATCCTCAAACCTTCAGGCAGTAACTCTTGTTGTGTTGGGGTAAAAAATGGTGCTCTTTTTGGCCATTGTACCATCGATCTTTTTTAAGCAACACATCTCAAATAATCTTACACGCATTCCTGCTACAATAATCAAATCCACATGCCCGTATAAGGAACCTAAGTAGGCAGAATGTAATTACCATAAATATCCTAATAGAAATATCAGATAGGCAGATGCATGGATAGACACACAGAAAATCCAGAATAGTTAGAAAAGATAACCTGGACATATTTTTTTGACCGTCCGACTTGTAAACATGAAAGAAATACAATATAAAGATAAAAATAAAAATAAAAGAGCAAAGTGACGTAAAAATAAATAAAATAAAGTACAAAAGTATATTTAAATATAATGAACCTAAGTAGGCAGAATGTAATTACCATAAATATCCTAATAGAAATATCAGATAGGCAGATGCATGGATAGACACACAGAAAATCCAGAATAGTTAGAAAAGATAACCTGGACATATTTTTTTGACCGTCCGACTTGTAAACATGAAAGAAATACAATATAAAGATAAAAATAAAAATAAAAGAGCAAAGTGACGTAAAAATAAATAAAATAAAGTACAAAAGTATATTTAAATATAATCTAGATTTAAGGTATAAAAAAGGATAAGAATTTGTTTTATAAATAATAAAAAAGAAAAAAAAAAAACCTTGTTGAATACTAAATATGATGTCATTGGTGCATGCAAAAGATTTTCTTTGCAACTTATCTATGCAGATGGATACTGATGCCTGACCATAGTTGAGTAGTCGATACTATATTTTGTCTACATTGAGTTTGCTTTATGCAGAATTTGTTAATACAATTTGATGTTAGAAACATAGTGGTCACACACTGTAGTGAGTTAGATATTTTAATATACAAATATTCTAGAAATTGGCTCTTAAAAAAAGTGTCACGAGTTGTATGATCTATAGACCCACCTTAGAGTGGCATCTGTGTCTGTAGGTGAAAACTGGGCCCAATTGTGGTGTAACAAAATACTTGTTCTTGTACTTGTACTTGCTAAAGCAATACACATTTAGCAAGATATAATGTTATACATAGTTTAAAAAAAATATTGTTTCAGGGGTGGTTTTCTAAGTGAAAAGTAAGAAAAGTAAAAATAAATGACACAAAGGTTGTTGAGGACAAGGAGGAAATCCACAGGCAGTGCTGATGAAACCAGGCACTCCAGCAGAGACTACAGCTGGCACAGTGTGGATGTGTTTGTTTATTCAGCACCTGTAATACCAGGTAGGCAAACGTTAATGGGTTTGTTGGTAACACTGCCATCACACAGTAAGAGCCTGATTAGGTTATGTTTCAAGTGTGTGTGTGTGTGTGTGTGTGTGTGTGTGTGTGTGTGTGTGTGTGTGTGTGTGTGTGTGTGTGTGTGTGTGTGTGTGTGTGTGTG
>MU563244.1:10629179-10645275 GCA_024362625.1 Silurus asotus
ATTAAAGTCTGCCCCAATCACCAACCGTTCTTTCCTAGGTACACCATCTACCACTTCATCTAATTCACTCCAGAATCTTTCCTTCTCCTCCATTTCACAGCCAACTTGTGGAGCATAGGCACTGATGACATTTATCATCATCCCTTCAACTTCCACCTTCACGATCATCACCCTATCAGAAACTCTCTTCACCTCCACTACACTCTTACTGTACTCTTCCTTCAGAATCACCCCTACACCATTTCTCTTTCCATCCACACCATGATAAAACAGTTTAAATCCACCTCCAATGTTCCTGGCCTTACTCCCTTTCCACTTGGTCTCCTGAACACACAGCATATCTACCTTTCTCCTCTCCATCATATCAGCTACTTCTCTCCCTTTACCCGTCATAGTACCAACATTTAAAGTACCAACCCTAACCTCCACTCTCCTCCACTGCTCCTTTCCCTGCCGTCTCTGTAGACGTCTTCCTCCTCTCCTTTTCCTCCTTCGGCCAACAGTAGCCCAATTTCCACCGGTACCCTGTCGGCTAACGATACCTGTGGCGGTCGTTGTTAACCCGGGCCTCGACCGATCCGGTATGAAATTCTTATTTGTGATCCGCATATTTGATTTGGCACATGTTTTACGCTGGATGCCCTTCCTAACGCAACCCTCCCCATTTACCCGGGCTTGGGACCGGCACTAAGAATGCACTGGCTTGTGCCTCCCTAATGGCTGGGTTGTATAATATTTTGTAATATATTGTAATAATATCTTATCATATAGCATGCATAACTAAATAATTGTACTCAAATAGGGAAATTTCATTTCTTTCAGTTCAGTATTTAGTTTTATAGAAAGACCTCTCAAACACTGCAGTTTTATTGAGCAAAATAAATCATGTTAGATCAGTGGTAATTATTATTTTATACGAATGGCTGGGTTGTATAATATTTTGTAATATATTGTAATAATATCTTATCATATAGCATGCATAACTAAATAATTGTACTCAAATAGGGAAATTTCATTTCTTTCAGTTCAGTATTTAGTTTTATAGAAAGACCTCTCAAACACTGCAGTTTTATTGAGCAAAATAAATCATGTTAGATCAGTGGTAATTATTATTTTATACGATCAAAACCAAAATGTCAGGATTAAGCCAGAATTTCCTCCTATTTCACTACTTCTGCATCTGAATCACATTCTCTTGCTGCTGTCTGGAAAAAGGTATCAAAGCATTAGGGCCCTCACAGCCAGATTGTGTAACAGTTTCTTCCCACAAGCCATCAGATCCTCAATTAGATTCTGGACTGATACACACTTAGCGCTGTGCACTTATTTCTCACATTTAGCTCTGGCCAGTGCTGCATTGTTACAGTGCACTTATATAATGTTCTGTACATACAGTAGGTCTGGTTAGTTTTGTGTTAACTTGTGTTAATGTGTTGTTTCTTGATGCACCTTGATTCCTGGAGGACCGTTGTTTTGTTTTACTGTGTACTGTGCTGTATAAAGTGATATCAAAACTATTATTTCTACACTCTACTTTTACACATTTCTACTTTATTTGTAGGACTCTCTTTTCGCAATGCCTAAACTGAATAATCATTGTAACTATTGGCAGGTTAGTGCTAAAATAGTGCTGGTGTAAAGTAAATGTATCCACAATGAGCATGCACTTGGACCTGTCGCGAATGAGCATGTAGACCTGCCTCGCCCTTATCCGGTTATTGGGCTCTTTCACTGTGAAGACTTGCTTTATCTCAGGGTCATACCCCATAGTTTCATGCAGAATTTTCTGTTTGCTCTTTGTTTTAACTTGATGTAGATGATGAAATCGCATACATCTAGTTGCACAGCTCCCGATTTCTTTTGGCACATTGACTTATGAAGCTCAGTGCTCCCTGTGACTGTGTGTGAAGCCTTGTGCCCCCATCTGTTGGTGTTTTACAAAATAGTCTCAAAACATTTTGATATTCGGTTAAAATGACACTAAAAGCCACTTGATTCGAATCAAATAATTCATATCATGGGTCTATTTTTTCATGTATTAGATGTGACATTCTTGCCCTTTTTTTATTGAGATAATGACGGGAGCACAAGCGTAGCTGAACACCAGAATGACTGCAACGCGAGCGCTGTGCCGATGTACCTTGTTCCTGTAACACCAGACGAGACAGTGCTGCCATAATACTTGATCTTCTGGCTCGGTTCCACACCATAGCCGAACATGAGCCTGAAACAAAATGCTTGGTATGTGAATAAATCAGACTAAGTGCCTGTCACCACTCCATATTTATATTCCTTCCATAAACGTGTCCTTTAAATAAGGCAAAAATATTATCCTGGAAAAGGAGGGTGTGCAATCGCAGGCCCAAGCCATTAATTTCCCACGAGTGCTGCTCGCGCTCCGCTTCAAGAAGTGAGGTGACCTTTTCCGTGTTCAAGGTATGCAGAGACGGGCAAAACAGACAAATGAGGCAGTGAAGAACATGACAAAAAAGAGAAAGAACAGAGGGAGAGAATGAGACTGTACAGAAGTCTGCAAGGGGAATGAGAGTGCTAAATGGGTTTTTGGGGGAGTCTAGTAATTAGCTTTCGTCTGCTGGATTTGTTGAACTCTTGATTCAGATTGGACGGAAGGTGTTGATTCATTTTCTAGAACAGCAGATCTGAGAACAGTTTGATATGGCCTTGAAGGGAAGCGGAACTGTAGCACACTGGATAAGATAAACGTCTGATCGAAAGGAGGTTCGAATCCCAGCACAACCAATATCTGCCACTACTGGGCCCTTGAGCAAGGCCCTTAACCCTCAATTGAACAGCTGTAAAACTGAGATAGATAGATAGATAGATAGATAGATAGATAGATAGATAGATAGATAGATAGATAGATAAGGGTGTCTGCCAAATGCTATAAATGTATTATTTCAATATTACATGAAGAACTTTAAATAAATGAGTCTCTAGTTTGAGCTTTGTAAGTTTATTTAAATTAATTTTTATTTGTGTAGCACTTTTAAAAATGGACAATGTCCAAAAAGCAGCTTTGCACAGATAATGCGGTAATAAAGAATGAATAAGTTTATTAGGAAAGTATTCACAGGGCTTCGCATTTTCCACATTGTGTTACGTTACAGCCTTATTCCATAATGAATTGAATTCATTATTTTCATAGAAAAATTCCACAAACAATACCTCATAATGACAACATGAAAGATAAAATCTTTGCACATTTATAAAAAAATACTAAATAATAAAAAAAAAAACACGTACATAAATATTCAGTCTTTGCCATGACACTTGAAATTGGCATCCTGTTGCCACTGATCCTCCTTGAGATGTTTCTGCAGCTTGATCGGAGTCCACCTGTTGTAAATTCAGTTGATTGGACATGATTTGTAGAGGCACACACCTGTCTATAGAAGATCCCGCAGTTAACAGTGCATGTCAGAGCACAAGCCATGAAGTCCAAGGAATTGTCTGTAGACCTCAGATCTTGGGAAGTGGACAGAAAGCATTGCATTGAAGGTCCCATTGAGTACAGTGGCTTCTATCATCCGTAAAGTTGCTTACGTAAAAGTAGCTTAAAACCACCAGGATTCTTCCTTGAGTGAAGCCGCCCAGCCAAGCTGAGCGATCCGGGAGAAGGTCGGGAAGGTGCCCAAAAACCAAACGGTTACTTTGAAAGAGCTCAGCGATTCTTTGTAAAGAGAGGAGAACCTTTAAGAACAATCATCTCTGCAGCACTCCACCAATCAGGGTTTTTTTGTACATATTTATCCTTTTATTTGTATCCCAAATTATATTTTTTGTCAGTTTTGTACTTGATCTCATTTTGCTATGTATTATTATTATTATTATTATTATTATTATTATAATTAATTTTTTGCCAATATTACAAACAGTCATGCCAATAAAGTATTTTGAAATTAAAAAAAAGAAAAAAAAATCTCCTCTTTTCAAGCTGTTCAGCACTCTTACTTGTGATAAATGACCGGTACTGAGACAGAAGCTTTCATGATCACGTGCCATCTTTTATCCTCCACACAAAGATATTTCCCTGGTGCATGATGAACTTGCGGCTCTCCAGCCTCCAGAACAGTCGCATTAAGCAGCTAAAGAATGCTCTGCACATGAACGATGGATGTGTCTGATCTTTGCCTCTTTGATATGACACAGGACTACAGAGCTAATGTAGCTATGAACAGTAGCTCGGATACATATATACACTCCGTATTCATTTGTATTATGATGGTTAACAATTAGTAGGAAGTTTATTTGTCAGAGGTCAACCTTATTAGCATTCTAGCAAACATTTTTCAAAAACGAGTAGTAACGCTGTTGTAAGTCGGAGCTTTCTAACCAGGTAACAAACCGCTGCTATACTGATGGAATGGTTGACTTGGGCCAATGCAATTTTGTTTATTTTTAGTTAAATAAATTGTCAACCATCTTTAAATGTTCCTTGTCATTATTGGCCCAATGGCAGCCCTTCTGGATTGACACTGGATCAATGCCATTCTGTCTGTTATACAATACTGGCCAGAAGTTCAGCAACCTTTAATTACTGATGTTGCCCCACATTGGCGTTTACGTCAGCCATTTAATTGGGTAATGATGTGTTCCCAAATATTTGGTCAGAAAATGTGCCACACAAAAAGTGTTTTATTGGCAAGAATTCCAACATAACCTGGGTAAATTTAATTTATGGCTATAAAGAGTATTTCCCATTTGCAGTGGTCAGCTTTACTGGTACAGTATAATGCACCCTGCACATCCACAAAAAATTGGTTGAAATGGTTGGAGGAATATGTCAATTTACTTCCCCAGCTCTCAATCCAATCTCACTAATCCAAATGCTGGGCAAACTGTACTCACAAGTTGCATGGAGGCCTGCCTTTGAATTTACAGTATTTGGAGGATCTGGTGAAAATGTGTTGGTGCAAAATACCACAGCAAACCTTCAGATGTTTTGTGAAGTCCATGTTTTAATGGTTCAGAGTTGTTCAAACCAAGGCAGACCTACATGATATTTGGCACATGGGTTTAATGTTATGGCAGATTGGTGTGTGTGTGTGTGTGTGTGTGTGTGTGTGGTGCAAATTCCATAGAAGATCTGTTTGAAGATGTATTTTACTATCATCGTATTTTAGCAAAACAGTAGCTTCATGTTCAGTCCCAAATTATTATTTAATTAATTAATTAATAAATTAATTAATAATAAAAATGCTAATAATATTCAGCAGTAGTAGTATCATTTGCTATTATTATATTAATATTATAAATAAATAAATATGCAAACACTGGACACTAAACAATTATTAGGTAACAAAATATGCCGTATTTGTAGTAAATTGGTTCAATATAATTGTTCAACCATATAAATATACATTTTAAAAACAGATACCTTGTTATTTGACCAATCCAGATGTGCATTTATTCTACTTCTACTTACAATATATACCTTTTTATGAATTTAAGTACTGTACAATCCATTTCAGCTTAAAAATAATATACTTTCAGATAAATCTGAATAATAAGCTGATACCTAAATTAATGTCTTAGGGTTCAAACTCCGGAATCAGAAACTTAAATACACTGCGCACATACACATACACACGTGTGATCATACACACATACACACCCATATATCATTTATGTCCAGCTCTGGCTTAAAATATCTCCTTTAAAGTCTGACACTGAAGATGCTTTCCCGCCCACACCATCCGTTGTATAAAGTAATGTGTTTTTTTCTTTCCCATTCACCACTATTTTGTCTTGAAGTACCCATAATGGCTTCTGCAGCCCTTATTATTGCACAATAATGCCATAGTTATCTGTAGCAAGCCAAGAGAAGGCTAAATGGCCAGAGCTAGCCATGTAATTAGCTTTTTCCCTTTTATAACCCATCTCAGCGTGAAGTGCGACCTCTTCATGTTCTCCAGCACCTACTTTTCAATGAGACCCATTTCCATTGTGCATTGACAATACTTCAATAGCTCGGCTTTGTTACAGGAACACAGTGTGGCTAAGAATGAAAGCAGCTTGTTCAGCTGTCTGGAGGTATAAAGCATCCGCCTGTTGCTCAGTAGTTCACCATTGCTTCACTGAGCCTTCTTCAAAGAGCTAGAATAGAAGACTCAATGAAGATTACATCCTGTTGACTCTGGTTAACTGTAAAAAACTGCAAACACAGCAAATGTACTTGAAATAGAAACAGCATGGCAGAGGGCAATAGTGGCACTTTGCTTCAAATAATGCCAATGCCCCTGTGCTAAATAGTACTTTAATATAGCTCACCAAATACTACTTACACTGTCTAAAGTATTACATATCAGTAAACTGTACTAATGTTGACATACTAGCCAGGTTTTTCTAGGTTCTCTGCGCTACACTGATACTTAGCCATCATTTACATAGCATTGCTAATCATTTTAAACTCTGCTTGAATATTTTTTGTGTAAAAATAAAGTTTAAAGCTACAAATGAGCAAAACCCGAGCAATGTTTAACAGCTTAACAAATTTGCACTTGTGTTGATCAATTCTCTTTCCCCAGTTTTGGCCTGATTTGACAGGCTGAGCCGCTAATCATTGTGCTAGCGACAGCTCCCTGCTAAAACAACCAGGACCGGCCTTAATGTCAGTAAAAATACAAAAGACCACTTGCTTTACTCTGAAACTATAAAAGTTATGAACATATTGTAAGCTGATAACTAGCTATGAGTTATTAGTTACAAACCACTAACTAGGCTATAGATTTTGGCTAAATATATGCAAATGTATAGAAAAACGTCTATATATATATATATATTATTATTTTTTTTTTATTACATTTAAAATACTGACATAAATTAATTTTCTGGTCAGACCATGCATATGAATAAAATTAATCCCACCTCTAAAGTGGCCACATTTCTTAAATGGAGCACTTGGGCACACGCCAGGAGGTTTTCCATTCGTTTCTTGAGGACTTTAAAATAAGCCCTCACCATTAAGCATGAAAAAGAGGAGGAGAAATTTAGAAACGGCAAAGCAGATCAATGTTTTCTTATGTTGACTGCAATACAAAATAGCTTTAATGCGAAAATTGGATGTAGCCGACTAATTTGTTCCAAATTTGATATATGTGTGAACCACAATGTAAGTGCTGCACCAGAAACCACTGTTGGAAATGATTTATATTCTATTGTATGTTGTAAACTGATGTATGTAGTAAATGGGCCGTGAGATTAAACGTGTCCCTAGTTGAATGGATAACTGACTAAGCATTTTTCTTTATGCTTACAGCTGATCAGGACCAATTGATGGCGCTTCGTTTTATGCAGCTAACTCAGTTTAGAAGTCAGAAATACTGGGTACATGCTGAATACACAGGTTGAACACATGGCATATCAAGGACAAATCTGTTAATATCTTATCTTATCTTTTTAGATTAGTGCTTAAATCTGTAGCTTCACATGAGCTCTGAATTTTGATGTGCCCTTTGCCATTTTTTACTATGCACTCCTTTTCGAGTGTGCTTAAATCTGAATACGCGTAACCTAATGTATATTGGCATTTACACACATCCAATGATTTGTTATTCAATGCGAGGGTCTTAAAATAAATTCACTTTAAGTAGTGCTAGACTGATCTCTACAATAATCATTTCCATTCTAGTAGATTTTTATTATGCTAAGCTTAAACCTAGCTTATTAGCCTAGCTTATAAGTTTAAACCAAGTGTTATTTTACTATATGGAGTAACAACGGTTGTAGAGAGCTAGTTAATGAATAGTAGAGTAGAAAGCACTTTATTAATCCCAAAGCGGAAATTTGCTGCCAAATCACCCTTGAAACAGAAGGGAAACTGGAAGGACTATGACGCAGCCATTTTTAATAGTTTAATAGTGGCCTTAAAACTCAAATAAGTAAGAATAATGATGCTAACAAAAACAGATACAGTGAGATTGTTTTCCTCAAACATCATACAGTAAATTGAATTGGAAAAGAGTTTACCAAAATATACAGTATAGTGAATTTGAGCTTTTGTGTGTGGAGTTTGTATGTTTTCTTATATAATTTAGTGGTTTCCTCTGGGTACTCAGGTTTCTTCCATTATACCTAAAGACATTTCTAAACTGTATAAATGGGTGTGTAAAGGTGTGACTGTGCACTGTGATGAGTTATGATACCATCCAGGGTATTCCCTGCCTTGTGCTGCAAGCTTCCTGGGATAGAATCAAAGCTTCCCTGTGACCCCTATGTGGGAAAAGTGGTATAGATGATGGAATGATGGAAACACCATTCTTTTAAGATGAACCTACTAGCCCTGTGAAAGATTTAGCACTTACGTACAGCAGAAGGGTCTCATTACACTCCGTGTGGTGAAATTATATACACAATCCTGCGACGCCCAACCTCAATCTCTCCATGCCTTCACTTTCCCGTCTAGTTTGTCACTGTCTGCACAAAATGTGGGAAACAAAAGATTGAAGATAATAAAAAGGTTCATGCTGTTACCCACAGAAACAATCTGGTATGGAAAGGAACATTTCTGTGAAGGATATCTGATCCACATCATGTCTACTGCATATATTAGTGATATTACTTCAGAGAGATTCAGCGGTATTATATTTACCAATCAGCCGGCTGCCTGGAGGGATTTGTGGGAGTGAAACGGAGGTGTAATTTTGCTCCGATTCATTAAGTATGCGCCGGAATATGTTTACACAAGATTATCAAAAGAAGCATCGACATATTTTTTACAGAATCTGGGATAAGGAAGAGCAGCACTATTACATGAAAAAGAAAACAGTTTGATGTTCGCATAATCTTTTAAGACAATGACTTTTTTTTTTTCATATATTTTTAATAATGACTTTTATTTCCTTTAATGTTCTTCTACAATCCAGCTGTATTTTTTAGAATTTCATTCTCGATTAATTGCATTAGATATCTGGTGAGAGCTGACATTTATAATCCACTTTTCCACCAAAATATCTATCGATTATCAACCAATCAGAGGTCCGAATGTTCAACCTGGACTCGGAATGTTAAAAAGATTATACAATATCGCAGGAGGAAGAGTGCGTTTATGCTGATTAGCTGCAATGAATCACGACTGTGCCGATATTCAGTAGAACTACGAGTGAGAAATTATTTTAATACAAAAGTTCTATAACCAAGAGATTTATACTGTTAACCACATATGCAGGAAATTTGAACTTTCATGCTAGTAAAGTAGACAAATCCAAGTATTGGGACACCTGGTCATAAGTATGTGATTTTTAAGCATTGCATTCCACATTTAGTCCTTATTTACCCTTATAATTCCCTCCACTCTTCAGGCAAGATGTTCCAATAGATTTTGGCGTGTGCTTATGGATATTTGTGTTCATCAGCCACAAGGGTATTATGAAATACAGGTGAGGAGACCTGGGGTGTTCAGTAGAGATGAGATCAGAGCTCTATAGCAGGCCACTCAAGATCTTCCTCTCCAAAGTATGTAAACCAGCTCTTTAAGGAGCTCACTTTGTGCAAAGGAGAATCACCATGCTGGAAACGGTTTTGGGTTTCCAAGTTCGAGTCAACGCAAAATTGTATTACAGAGCATCTAAAGACGTCCTGTACAATTGAGTGCCTTCAGATTTGTGGTAACAGTTTGGAAAAAAATCACAGAGCAGGAAAGATCAGGTGTCCCAATACTTTTGGGAATATAGTGTATATTAGGGATAGTAAGATGCACTGATGAGAATTGTTAAGTCTTGCCATCCCTTTACATAGAACACAGATTAACATGGCAGAGGTAGAGCTGTAACTTTCTGAAGACAGAACAGGAAAAGAACATCTGCTTTGATTGAATCTGTTTCCCCTTTTTTTCGCACGACAAAGGGCCTGTTTGTGAAAGGGGCCATGTTTTAGAAGTCAGAAGGCACTTTTGACAATTTGCTGTCTGTCTGAACCAAAGAAACAATAACAAATGATCTGTTCCATATGGAACTGCATAGTATCATATATATTCTATTGCATTCAATTGATTCGAAATCTGATCACACTGGTAGCTACTTCTTATGTATCTTTAATGTATAGTATCGTTGGCTATGCATTCTGTAACACACATACTGTATACAAACACTAAAAAGCTGCAACTGATCAAATTTCTGAGATTTTAACAACAATGATTAGATTTTTAATAACCATTGTACATAATCATTATTATTCTTTACTTCTGTTTAATGTTTCGATAAAACACCCCTTCCTTTCATTCGAATCACAGCTAGAACTTTAGTGCAAAAGTATAACTATTAAGGTCACTACACAGCAATAATATTTCCTTCTCCTACTTATCCACCACCATCTTAATATGATGGATGGTGATCATTAAACATGTACACTGTCTCCTGGCCCGAAGGCCGTTTTCCATTTCTAAAGCATAGTAATATTCTGCAACTTTCTGCAGGGGGAAATCCATTTTCTCTGTACTTGTGTTTTTGTGCAAAATTCACTCTATTTATCCCAAACTACACAACATGCCGAAGACACGCTTCCTCGTATAAAACCGTTAACCAAAGCTGACAGTAAGATTTATTGTACACTGATCATTTCCAGACAGTTCTGAATCTCTTCCAGCTCTTTAAAAAAAAGCTTTCCGCATTAGAAAAGGTTAATGAATGTGGCATAACCTTCGCTCGAGCCATCAATACACGCTCTCCTAAGAAACATGTTGAACTTTACAGACCATACAGATGATAATGTGCCCCAGTCACCGTAATGTGTAATGCTCTATTAAGCTCCGTCTAATATGTTCTCATTAATCAGCGGGCAAGGCGAGACGAGCATGCTTTGACAAATGTGATGGTGGCTTTTTTAATCTGGTCTGCAATCTGTTGACGGAGTCCACCTAAAAACCGTGTGCATGTGTGATACGTAGCTGGAATCAAATCTGCACATAATACTTTAATTCTAGCTCACACAGATGGTAAGGATTTTACACACACACACACACACACACATATGAACACTGGAGGTTGATTAATCCATGGGTCACACTATATGCAGCACTATATATTCTGCTTTTCATACACCAAGGTTCATTAATTAAATCTCCAACAAATATTCACTGGATGGTCGAATGACTAAGCTGCTATTTTTAGCTCAAGCAAAGGCCATGCATAAGCGATTAATTATACACGGAATAAAGGGAAAAGTTCTCCCAATCGGACACTACTTTAAGCTTCAATGACTTCTGTAAAGGTTTTTTCACTACAAAGCGACTTGAATGTAACACTGAAAATTTAACCAAAAAAAATACGTTATTAGTTTCAATCAACAGAATTAGGAGATATTCCTCAGTGGTGTCAAATGAAAAGAAATAATTAACATACAGGTTTCGGATGCGTCTTTATGCGAAGCGAAGAGCCTTGATCATCCTGAATTACTGTATATAAACAAATAAAACGATCCAAGACATGCAAAATTAATCATTTAAAATGCCAAACCACTCTTAAATTAAAAAATAATAATTGAATGCACTAATTCATAAATTATGCTGAATTTGTACTTGTGGTATGGTACATTTGGTTTAGATGGAATGGTTGCCATGTTGGTTCCTTTCAACTGAAATAATTCTCCAACCTTTCCTGCTCCAAAACAACTCCAGACCATTAAGCTTTAACCTCCATGTTTGACACTAGGGGGTGAGGCAGTCTTCTAGCATCTTCTATCCTATTCTATCCATTATTTATTTGTATAGCGCTTTTCACAACAGACATTGTCTCGAAGCAGCTTTAAAGAATTTAAGAGTTGAGGTGAACAATGTGTATTTATCCCTGATGAGCAGCCATGGCGACAGCGGCAAGGAAAAACTCCCTTAGATGTTATGAAGAAGAAACCTTGAGAGGAACCAGACTCAAAAGGGGAACCCATCCTCATTTGGGTGACATCAAGACTGTGATAAATCATTCAACAATACAGAACACTGGAGAGTGAGAACTGACATGAGCACTGGAATGTAAGATTATGAGTGATGTCCTTTCTACAGTCTTCTACAGAGGAAAAAAATGTCAAATTTGGACTCATCTGTCCAAAAAACTTTCATTCATTGGCCAATTGTGTGCATTTTTCCTTTTACCGAGTTTGTTGCATAGAAACATTTGGAGAATGAATATGTTGTGAAATTGGAATCGAGTCTCATTTAGCTGTGAGTACAAAAGCATATTTGATATTATATTTAGCTAAGTGTTCATTTTCTGTTGTTCTTTTTCTCAATCGCAATTAACTCTGTACATTACGTATCTTTTCATTGCAGAACAAAGACCAAACTGATATCTAAAAAACGGAATGGATAACAATGTTTCTGCCTGAATTACATTTTAAACACAGAGTTTACAGACTCTTTTTTCGGAGTCGCATCAATAATGGTGTAATGAAACGGATTTGAGTGGAGGCACGAAGAAAAGTAGGAACTCGGATTCTAGTTGGCTTTCACAAAGCTGATTACGGTGCACTGTGGCACGGAGAGAGATTTCATTACTTTTAAAGACTCGCTGGGTCTCCGATCAAACTTTAATGCCTTGCTGCTATTATTGCTAATGCATGTTTGATGGTTTGTTTATGGCCTTTTCCACACAAAAAAATATGAACTTTTGTGTGAAATATTACTTGCTAAAACAAAGCAACGACTGGCTGAATCCAATCCGTCCGCATGGCCCATCTTAAACGAATGATTATTGAATCGGTAGAGAATCCGGAAGCTCGTTTGTTTCATTGGAGTATGCATTACGGTTTTCTAAGCAAATACGGTGTGGTCTAATTGTTGCCTACTCGAACAGTTGTACTGGCATTTAATGGTGTCTAAGCCCCCTGTAGTGTGCAGAGGGATTACGCCCCGGCAAAAGAAGCCTTGCAGTGAGAGCGGTGATTAAGTTCCAGCACTCCATTGATCTCCTTCTCCTCTCCTTCCCCTCTCCTCACTAAATAAATAATGCCGATCCAGCAGGCGTCGCTTAATTGGACTATTCTTGTGAACGTGCAGGGTGTAGGCTGACCTTTTGGGGAAGTGTGTATTCCTCAGCACGGCTTCACTCCCCGGAAAACTAATCAGGGAAGGAGTTGGTCTATGTGAGTCTATGAGGAGCAGGGCTATTTCCAGCCATAAATGGTATTCGACTTGCCTTGGGTTCTCAAACCTTCAGGGAGCCCCAAAGGAATGCAGCAGTTATTTATATATTTACACTGTATATTTCGTAATATCTGCCAAACAGTGGGTAGTGCTGACACCTCACACTTCCAGGAACCTTGGTTTCATTCTGAGCATGGCCTACTGTCTGGTATACTCTCCATTTGTCAGTCAGGGTTTTCTATCAGGTCTTCTAGCTCCCCATACTTAAATTGTTTGTAGGTTTGAAGGAATATCGGATTTTCTGGTTCCCTGGATTGGCCTGACATTTCTTGCAGGTTGTATTCCTACCTTACACCCAGTGTTCCAAGGCTAAGTTCTAAATTACTAGAATAAACAAATAAATTCATCTTTAGGTGGTAAGGAGCCATAAGGACATGCATTTCGCTATGATTCAGTGATTTGCATGGGGTGAAGTTGTAGTCTGGAGCTCAGGTAGGATTGAAATGAAGGTAGCAAGCAGCACCTGGTACCCCAAAAGGATCAGAAACAGACCAGAACAGAAAAAAGTTTTTTAAACATAATATACATACCAAATACCATCAGTAGTGAGGACTGTTTTTATGTTTGTGTTTCTTGTGTCTTGATGGAAGGTGAATGAATTCTGGCTACTTTTATGGCTCTAAAAGTGGGGTGTGGTTTAGGATCTGACCCTTGCAATGCTGTAGAAGAACACATCAAGGTACTTATATGGCAAACCCAAAGAAGGCTAAAAACTAATTAGATTGCTCCAAACTTCTAAGAATCTCAAAGCTTGAGCAGGAAGGCCTGCAAGTCATAATAGTGAAGTTTTAAGAGGTGATGAAGCACCAAATGGTTTTCTTGGTCCAGAAATCTTGCTAATGTTGGTGATTGTAAATGGTGTATTTGTGGGTAATGTCAACTGTAACACTCAACTATTCTGCCAAGATTTTTAGAGAATCCTTCTTTTGTTGTAGGTCACTCTGGACAAATTTGCGAGCCAAATAATAACACGTAACTAAATATGAATTGATAATATGGATCTGAAGTGGTGCAGTCATAGCTCTGGCCCAGAGCGAGCAAGGTCGAATTAACTTTCTCAATTTACCGGAGCTGAAATTTATGATAGAACCCAAAATGAAGGACATGGCTGTCATGAGCTCTCTGTTAACATTGCTCACTGCCGGCTTAGAGACAAATGGAGGGGTTTTAATGGACAATTTAAAGACACAGTCATCTGCAAGGCTTGATCGAAACTTTGGTGCTGGGGACACTCTAAAAAACCATGGTGCAGATCCTTATCCTTGTGACACGAGTATTTTTCTTATGTTATGATCAAAAGGTTTGTGTCTCATGATTAATGTACATGCAATGAAACAGCTGATGACAGATATCTATTAAATACAGTGAGGAAAATAAGTATTTGAACACCCTGCTATTTTGCAAGTTTTCCCACTTTGAAATCATGGAGGGGTCTGAAATTGTCATCGTAGGTGCATGTCCAGAGACATAATCTAAAATAAAAAATCCAGAAATCACAATGTATGATTTTCTAACTATTTATTTGTATGATACAGCTGCAATTTGTATTTGAACACCTGAGAAAGTCAATGTTAATATTTGGTACAGTAGCCTTTGTTAGCAATTACAGAGGTCAAACGTTTCCTGTAGATTTTCACCAGGTTTGCACACACTGCAGGAGGAATTTTGGCCCACTCCTCCACACCGATCTTCTCTAGATCAGTCAGGTTTCTGGCCTGTCCCTGAGAAACACAGAGTTTGTGCTCTCTCCAAAGATTCTCTATTGGGTTTAGGTCTGGAGACTGGCTAGGCCATGCCAGAACCTTGCTATGCTTCTTACAGAGCCACTCCTTGGTTATCCTGGCTGTGTGCTTCGGGTCATTGTCATGTTGGAAGACACAGCCTAGACCCATCTTCAATGCTCTAACTGATGGAAGGAGGTTGTTCCCCAAAATCTCGCAATACATGGCCCCTGTCATCCTCTACTTAATACAGTGCAGTCGCCCTGTTCCATGTGCAGAAAAACACCCAAAAGCATGATGCTACCACCCCATGCTTCACAGTAGGGATGGTGTTCTTGGGATGGTACTCATCATTCTTCTTTCTCCAAACACGTTTAGTAGAATTATGACCCAAAAGTTCTATTCTGGTCTTATCTGACCACATGAATTTCTTCCATGACTCCTCTGGATCATCCAAATGGTCATTGGCAAACTTAAGACATGCCTGGACATGTGCTGGTTCAAGCAGGGGAACCTTCCGTGCCATACATGATTTCAAACTATTACGTCTTAGTGTATTACCGACAGTAACTTTTGAAACGGTGGTCCCAGCTCTTTTCAGGTCATTGACCAGCTCCTCCTGTGTAGCTCTGGGCTGATTTCTCACCTTTCTTAGGATCATTTAGACCCCACGAGGTGAGATCTTGCATGGAGCCCCAGTCTGAGGGAGACCATTTTCTAATGATTGCTCCAACACTGGACCTTTTTTCACCAAAATGCTTGGCAATTTCCCCGTAGCCCTTTTTAGCCTTGTGGAGGTGTACAATTTTGTCTCTAGTGTCTTTGGACAGCTCTTTGTTCTTGACCATGTTAGTAGTTGGATTCTTACTGATTGTATGGGGTGGACAGGTGTCTTTATGCAGCTAACGACCTCAAACAGGTGCATCTAATTTAGGATAATAAATGTAGTGGAGGTGGACATTTTAACGGCAGACTAACAGGTCTTTGAGGGTCAGAATTCTAGCTGATAAACAGGTGTTCAAATACTTATTTGCAGCTGTATCCTACAAATAAATAGTTTAAAAATCATATATTGTGATTTCTGGATTTTTTTATTTTATTTTTTTGTCTCTCACAGTGGACATGCACCTACGATGACAATTTCAGATCCCTCCATGATTTCTAAGTGGGAGAACTTGCAAAATAGCAGGGTGTTCAAATACTTATTTTCTTCACTGTATAT
>MU563244.1:10645545-10670917 GCA_024362625.1 Silurus asotus
TTTCCTGTAGTTTTTCACCAGGTTTGCACACACTGCAGGAGGAATTTTGGCCCACTCCTCCACACCGATCTTCCCTAGATCAGTCAGGTTCCTGGCCTGTCGCTGAGAAACACAGAGTTTGTGCTCCCTCCAAAAATTCTCTATTGGGTTTAGGTCTGGAGACTGGCTAGGCCACGCCAGAACCTTGCTATGCTTCTTACAGAGCCACTCCTTGGTTATCCTGGCTGTGTGCTTCAGGTCATTGTCATGTTGGAAGACACAGCCTAGACCCATCTTCAATGCTCTAACTGAGGGAAGGAGGTTGTTCCCCAAAATCTCGCAAAACATGGCCCCTGTCATCCTCTACTTAATACAGTGCAGTCGCCCTGTCCCATGTGCAGAAAAACACCCCCAAAGCATGATGCTACCACCCCCATGCTTCACAGTAGGCATGGTGTTCTTGGGATGGTACTCATCATTCTTCTTTCTCCAAACACGTTTAGTAGAATTATGACCCAAAAGTTCTATTTTGGTCTTATCTGACCACATGAATTTCTCCCATGACTCCTCTGGATCATCCAAATGGTCATTGGCAAACTTAAGACATGCCTGGACATGTGCTGGTTCAAGCAGGGGAACCTTCCGTGCCATACATGATTTCAAACTATTACGTCTTAGTGTATTACCGACAATAACTTTTGAAACGGTGGTCCCAGCTCTTTTCAGGTCATTGACCAGCTCCTCCCGTGTAGTTCTGGGCTGATTTCTCACCTTCCTTAGGATCATTTAGACCCCACGAGGTGAGATCTTGCATTGAGCCCCAGTCTGAGGGAGATTGACAGTCACGTTTAGCTTCTTCCATTTTCTAATGATTGCTCCAACACTGGACCTTTTTTCACCAAAATGCTTGGCAATTTCCCCGTAGCCCCTTCCAGCCTTGTGGAGGTGTACAATTTTGTCTCTAGTGTCTTTGGACAGCTCTTTGTTCTTGGCCATGTTAGTAGTTGGATTCTTACTGATTGTATGGGGTGGTGCATCTAATTTAGGATAATAAATGTAGTGGAGGTGGACATTTTAACGGCATACTAACAGGTCTTCGAGGGTCAGAATTTTAGCTGGTAAACAGGTGTTCAAATACTTATTTGCAGCTGTATCATACAAATAAATAGTTAAAAAATCATATATTGTGATTTCTGGATTTTTTTATTTTATTTTTTTGTCTCTCACAGTGGACATGCACCTACGATGACAATTTCAGACCCCTCCATGATTTCTAAGTGGGAGAACTTGCAAAATAGCAGGGTGTCCAAATACTTATTTTCCTCACTGTAGATGATTCCATGATTTAGTTGTCTTTTGAACCTTGATTTATCTAAACTCAAGTTGCGAAGTTAAATTTATAAACTTTTGTTAGCTAGCATCCACATTACATGTATACAGTATTTAAAGACTTGAAATCTGAAAGATTTGTGTAAATAAGTATATTTGTTTATTTTACATACAGTGTTTAATTTAGGTATTTTAATATTGTCAGAACCTTTCCTATAATATTTTGCGAAAATCACTATTCAGAATGTTCATAAAAGTATAGATTGACTATTTTTTATAACTTTTAATATTTGACTTATTAAACAAACTTTATTTCGGCTTCACGCATTAGGGGCTCCACATCGGATCATCCGCATGTTTGATTTGGCACATCTTTTTACGCTGGATGCCTTTCCTAACGCAACCCTCCCCATTTATCCGGGCTTGGGACCGGCACTAAGAGTGAGCTGGGTTGGTTCCCTGACTGGGGATCGAACCCGGGCCGCAGCGTTGAGAGCACCGCATCCTAACCACTAGACCCCCACGGAACCTAAATAATTGGACTTGTTAATTTAAGCCTGAGGTGGCCAATGGTGACCACTGATTTGGCCTACCATGCCATATATGAGAAAAATGCCATTTGAGCAAACAAAACTAAACAAATAAGGAGCAGCTTCAGGTCTCTTATTGGAGGTGACTGAATAGCTGTATTAGGCCCTGAAATATTTTGTACCATAAATTAGGTTGTTTTTCCTTGTACTATACATTTCATTGAAAATAAAATTGCATTAGTTGAGCAGATAACAGAGTCATATTTATTATTTATTTAGCTAGTTAGTTTTAAATATTATGAAATCTTTAATGAGAAGAACTATGGCAATTTTAATGATTTTAATAAGGTTTGGTATAATGCAAATATAATTTTTTACTCCTTAATTTTTGACCTCTTTATAGGAACGATTTTAAGCACCTCTGATTTACACATTATTGCAAGAATTTAACATGAACTTCTTCAGCAGTTTGAGCTACAGGAACTCATCTGTTGGATCGGACCACACAGACCAGACTTCTCTTCTCACGTGCATCAATGAGCCTCGGCCGTCCATGACCCTGTCGCTGGTTCACCACTGTTCCTTCCTTGGAGCACTTTTGATAGATTCTGACCACTGCAGACAGAAACATCCCACAAGAGCTGCAGTTTTGGAGATGCTCTGACCCAGACATCTAGACGTCACAATTTGCCACATTTTCTCACGATGCAGAACCATCCAGACCAGATCTGAACTCTAAATGAAATGATATTTATTGCAGTTCTTTTTAATTCTTTTTTAATTAAAAGTAATACCTTGGATTTCTTTGTGATGCCATTTTTTTTTTTACTTTTCTCTCCGCATGCTGATGAAGTATCTGTTTAAAGAACCAATTGTTCAGTAAAAGACAAATGACTTTACCTTTATTGCATGCGTCCCACAATCTACAGTATCACCACATTTCTAGGTGACGGCATTTTATCCGCCAGGTCATCTTCAGGATTACAGGGTGAAAATTTGTGTGACAAAATGATTTTTGCTCTTTTTTTTTCCACATCATAGCAACTCCCCCCAGACAACCAGAATGTGGAAAAAACAGTACTTCAGAATGAAAGAAAGAAAAGTTTGACTTAACGAAAAGGGATTAATGCTTAAATACACTACATTTACGTCTCTTGGTGGTTAAAAAGGTTTTAAATTTAAAATAAAATGCTGAAGCCACACTTTAGTCATAACCGATCATTTTATCCCCGTTATATATTTATCATAATGCCTATAATAACGTGCGTTAAATATGCCGCACAGTCCTCTTATTTTATCTGACATTTTTTCCTCTTTGGTTATGTAATTCAACAGCACTTTTCATCCATCATTTCTTTCTCTCTCTCCTAAACACCTTTCTTTAAATGAAAAACAGCTCTTGATTGTGCACGATGGACTTCTGTTTGCTTTGTGTGTCTCGTCTGAAAGTGTGCTCCGATCTGCAGATGGCAGATAATACCCATCATTTAGATGTTTTGTGATAGTGTCGCGTTCACACGCCTGTCATTTCCCAGCTGCCCCCGAATGCATCCGCTGTCAAACCGGGGGAAAGTTATGAAACTCGGCGAGTTTGTGATGAGCTGAACAGAGCTTTAGTACCTTCTGAAATATCAAGTGCTTTGAAAGCTGCTGTCAGAGATTAACTGTAATCATAATCTGCTGTGATAGGAATATTAGAAATCGAGTAATCTTTTGAGACAGAGTGAGAGAGAGAGAGAGAGAGAGAGAGAGAGAGAGAGGAGGATTTGTGATAATAATAATGATATAAATGCACAGGTGGCACTTCTTGGAACCTTGTCCTCGTTTAGCTCCCTTTCCAACCGTACTGCAAGACTGCAAGTGTGGGCTGAGGGAGGGAGGGAGAGAAAAAGACAGAAAAGTAGGAAGAACAAACAGAGAAGAAAACAATGAGGGTGAAATAGGGCTAGAAAAACAATTAGGGAACGGATACAACAAAACTTCAAAAAGGAATAGAGAAAAAAGTAGAACATGAAAAAAAGAAAGAATGAAAAAGAACAACTGACAGTATTTAAAAATGACAAATAATAATAAAAAAGAAATATGAAGAAAAAAGGACACATTAAGGGAGAGAGATGGAAGAAATTTCGCCACCGTGGGACGAAAAAAGCTGATCTTGTGGAAGAAAGAAATTGATAGAAATTGAAAAAAGAACCTGTAAAAAAAAAGAAAAAAAGAATACAAATTAATCAAGAAAAAAAGAAATATAAAAAAAAATAAGTAAGTGAGGGAAGGAAGGAAGAGAGAAATGAAGAACCTGTAGAAATAGAAGGAAATTATAATTAAAAACTTGAGATGAAAAGAAAAAGAAAATTAAAAAAACATGAGAAAAATATAAAAGATACAAACCAAAAGAAAGTTAAGAAAATAATCAAAATACTTGAGAATGAAAGAAAATAAATGAAAATAATTTTTTTTTTAATTAAAGGAAAGAGAAAAACATGATACATAAGAATAATCATGAATTCGAAAAAATGAGGAATAGAGAGGTGAAAGGAAGAATAAAACTGCATTTTGCTTTTCTCCATATATCTATAAAAAAACGAAGGAAGGAAGGAAGGAAGGAAGGAAGGAAGGAAGGAAGGAGGGACGGAAGGAAGACAAACACACCAACCCACAAAAAGAAACTGAAAATAAAAGAATCTAAAAAATTCTTCTGAATGAAAGAGAGAGAAAATGTATGAAACTAAAAAGAAAGAAAGAAAGAAAGAAAGAAAGAAAGAAAGAAAGAAAGAAAGAAAGAAAGAAAGAAAGAAAGTGGGAAGAAATAAGGAAAGACAGTAAAAAGGAAAATGAAAAGAAAGAAAGAAAGAAAGAAAGAAAGAAAGAAAGAAAGAAAGAAAGAAAGAAAGAAAGAAAGAGAAAGACTGAGCCCAGTGTGCTGTTTTGGTTCAGTTTGAGCTCCACTGTACTGTAGAATATTCTGTATAAACATGTTCATCTCACAGGGTTTTGATGTTCATCAGCTGAAATTACACTAAAGTCCTGTTTCTGGTGTAATGATTCTGTTTGAAGGCTTTTGGCTGAATAATGATTCATAAATTCAATTTCAGAAAGCAAAACGTATCAAAAGAGAACTCTCGCATTTTTGTTCATGAGTCTCAGTTGACTAAAAGTTGCGTCTATTGAAAAGCTTCCTCTTGTCTTGAGCGAATGAAATAAGAGCTAAAAACATTTTTGAAATGCTCAAAGTTTCATTATTTCTGCTTCAGAGTGGACACTGAGATGAGACACTGCTTTTGTTTTGATTTTGAAAACGTCTAGACTTTCAGCCAAATGAAAATCTTTTTGTTTTTGTTTGAATTTTTGAATACAACCTTTCTAACATTCACAGATCTTCCATTTCTGGTCAGATTAGCAAAAAGCTAAGGAGTAGGCAGGTACCTAGTAATTTGCCATTCATGGGCCCCTGACCAAGGCCCTTAACCTTATAGTTGATAAGGGTGAATTGCAAATTTGCTTTGCTTCTCACATGTACATTAAAGCAGTGCCGCTAAACATTATACATTAACGCTAAATTGATCCCCAACTAGCAAAATTAACAAAAAGACAACACAGTGGATTCACGTTTATTGTTATATAAAAAAAAAAAAATCAGTTTTTACCGGTCATATCATTTTATTTTGATGTATTTATCCCTCACACCTTAATGGCCGGTCCGTGAAAATATTGTCTGACATTAATCTGGTCCGTGGCGGCAAAAAGATTGGGGACCGCTGCATTAAAGCACAGTGAAATTCTTTCTTCTCGTATTTGCAGTTTGCCAGGACTGGGGCTTGAAGCCCCAACCTTCTGTTCAGAAACACAGAGCCTTAACCAGTAAGCTACCAAATACACCATAATACCATAATAAACGTAAATGATTGAGTTACTAACACATGGCATATAAAAAAAAAAAAAAGATTGATAAAAAAAAGAAAAACAGGTTTCAAGAAAAATAAGCATTTATACTTTTGTTAAAGTATTTAAAAAAAAAAAACAGACATCTTATATTTACAGAGTCTGTGCCACTAATCACAAGTTAAAGAATGAAGCATCAAAACCTAACCGCTTTCAAATGGTTCAAAAATCACTTCACTTTAATAAATAGATTTTATCTTATTTTATATTTATATATATTATATTTATTGCACAATTTTCTGAGTCGCTGATTTGGTTGTATTCTGTATTCTGACTAATAAAACCTTGAAAAAAGTTCTGTGCTTATATATAAACCATTCAACGGTGAGTTGTTAGTTAAATAGCTTCACCAAAAATTTAAAAGAAAAGAAAGCAAGAAAAAAAAAAGGTATCATATTAACATTTTATAATTTATTTTTCCTCCCTTTCTTGCAAAATATAAGATTCCATAACCATCAGAAACAGCGATAAAAATCAAACACTAATTTAGATTTTTTAAGGGCACATGAAAGGTCAAACTGTTATTGCCACTCGAGTTCTGTTAATTGCTTCCGTACCTCATGTAATCCAAACCTTTGACTGCTGGACAAAGAACATGCTTCCTGTATTTGAGTAAAAAGTACAAATCTCCTTAAACATTGCTTTAATGTCATTTTTGCTGAAGTATATCAAAAAGTCAAAGCGGTGATCTATGAGAACTCTGTGAATAATGGAAGCAGTTCAGTGTTCTGTTTTCCTTTACATCAAACTTTTATAAGGAGATCTTATAGATCTATAAAGTTATAGATCTTATAAAGTTACATACAGTACGTGGTTCTTTTCCAAACTGTTATTACAAATCAGGAGGCAATCAATTGTACAGGACGCCTTTAGATGCGCTATAAAAGATTTTCCATTAGTTTGAACTTGAAAACCCAAAACCTGCTCCAGCATGGTGATTCCTCTGTGCACAAAGTGAGCTCCTTGAAGATCTGGTTTACATGCTTTGGAGAGGAAGATCTTGAGTGGCCTGCTATAGAACTCTGATCTCATCCCTACTGAAGACCTTTGGGATAAATGTGAACGCTGACTGCACCCCAGGTCTCCTCACCTACATCAGTACCTGCCTTTCATAACACAAATATCCTTTGATGAACACAAATATCCATAAACACACTCCAAAATCTAGTGGAACACCTTCCCAGAAAAGTGGAAAGAATTTAAGAGCAAATTGGGACTAAATGTTGAATGCAAAGTTTAAAAATCTCATACCGTACATATGAACAGGTGACCCAATACTTTTGGCAATATAGTGTATCTATAATACAATTCCAAAAATGTTGGCACACTGTGTAAATTGTAAATAAAAACAAAATGCAATGATTTGAAAATCGTAAAAAATCAATTAAACAAAACAAAAACATTAAAAAACATGAAAAAACAAGGTCAGTTTGAATTTGATGGCTGAAAAAAAAAAAAGTTGGAACGGGACCATGTTTACCACTGTGTCGCGTCACGCTTTCTGTCCGTATGCATCTTGGAACTGAGAAGACCAGTTGCTGAAGTTTGGGGAAAAAAACGTTGTCCCATATGTGTCTGATGCAGGATTCTAGCTGCTCAACAGTTCTGGGTGTTCTTTTTTGTGTTTTTCGCTTTATGATGTACCAAATACTTAAAGGTTTATTTACATTTTACACAGTGTCCCAATTTATTTGGAATTGGTGTTGTATATCTATACTAAATATATATACAGGGGAGGTAGTTGTTTAGTGGTTAAAGCATTGGATTTTGGATCTGAAGGTCATGAGTTCCAATCCCAACCACTCCAAGCTGTCATTCTTGGGCCCCATAGTTGCTCACTTGTGGGAATGAGATAAATGTAAGTCACTCTGGATAAGTCCATAAATGTAAATACTTGAAAAAAGTAAAAACAACACTATTTCTGCTTTCACAGAGTTCTCTAACCTCATTTGGAGGCCAATGACACACAATTTCTTCTCCTCATTAACACTTAGAAGTTCAATGCAAAACGAGAAAAGGTGTCAGAATTAGTTGTGTTCTAATAAAAGCTGTTCATTGCAGAGAAAACCTGTTTATTTCCTTTCAAACAAATTGCTTGTAATGTACACATCACTGCCAGAAGCTTCAGAAAGCGAAATAAACATTTCATGTATATATTTATTTATTTAACAGGGACAGTAGTTAAGTCAAGTCAAGTCAAGTCAAGTCAAGTTTATTTCTGTAGCGCTTTTTACAACAAACATTGTCTCAAAACAGCTTTACAGAAATCAAGAGTTAAGGTGAATGTTGTGTATTAATCCCTGATGAGCAGTAGTGGCAACTGTGGCAAATAAACACTCCCTTAGATGTTATGAGAATGAAACCTTGAGAGGAACCAGTCTCAAAAGGGGAACTCTATCCTCATTTCGGTGAGAATAGATATTAATCAGCATGTGTTTATGATGTAAATGGGCTAAACCTCAGATAATTTGTGTTTGTTTTCATGGCAGATTAATATTCAGTGAATAAAATGAGACTATGCCCCTCCCACTCAGACAGCCAGTTTAGCCACCTTGGCCTCTAGCTATGGATATGTGCCAATCATAAACCTACTATATAATTAAACATCTTTCTGACACTCCTGCTATTCCAGCAACCTTTTTGTAAATCAGCAGGATGTTTCATTTTAATGATACGTTTTCAATTTAGGATTTTTTACCTAGAAACGTTCTAGATTTCAAGCAGTAAAGTGAAGCAGCGGAAGTCGTGTAGCCATTTTTTCTTCGGGGCAGGTTAACTCATACTGCCATGTTCCAGATTCTAATTTACAAGACAAAATAGAAACAGAGAAAGGAGTTGAACAAGAAGGCAAAACGGAGATGGAAGGGGAAAAAAAGGAGAGAGAGAGAAATTGCAGCAGCGAGAGGGAATCAGATCTGTGTAATTACAACCTAATGTGAATAAGTCGACATTGTCTTTATTGCAATGAGTTAATGAGTTTTGGACCGAGCACAAAAACAGCTCCATCATGGAAATTGCCTTCTCAGGCCTCATCGGGAAAAGAGGCGCGATGATGGCGCATGGTGTCGCACTGCTGAGGGGTGTAGGTCTGCCAGAATGAATGGAAAAGTGCCAGTGTGTGAGCCGGGAACCAGCAGAGAAGTGGCAGAACGCTGTTTGTCACGCCATAGAAACTTATCCTTGGATAATAGGCCTCCAGTGGATGTTGACGCGACATGTAAATGAAAGTGGTCTCTCCTGATTATGTGGCTGTTAAAGGATGTCAAATGGATACGCTTCCATGTCTGCGGCTTGTCACACAATTCCGAGGGCCTCTTTTTCTTATTTTAAAAGCTGCTTCTTATTTCCCGCTGAACTCAAAATATACGTGACATTTACCATGGATTTCAGTGTTGCACTAAATAAACAACAAAATAGCATGGCTTTAAATGAACCACCAGGGCGACACATTACACAACCACTTTGTCACTGTGTTCTAGCTTGAGCTCCGTGTCCTTAGAAGCCACTGAAGTGGAAACAGATAACAAATAAGTGGTTTTGACTTATGACTGACTTCTGCTGGCATTCCAAGGGCCAATGTAAATTTTCCCCCAATTTTCTGTAAGGCATCTCTGATGTCTGTCACTTGTCTATATGGAGCTCTGTGGCCTAAAAAAGAGCTGCCATTTCCAAGAAAGTCATAGATTTGTGAGGTTTGATCTTAAACCCTTGAATACATAGGAGTAGTGGCTGGTAGAAATGGGCTTGCCCTGACTCCCCATTAAATAAAATAGGATTGTTTTGAGTTCTATTTTATTTATTTTTTTTGGAAAATAGACTCAACAGGGTTACATTCGTAACCTAGGGAAGTTCCCTTTCAGGAACTGAAGTTGCGTCGAAATGCTTTGGGAACGAGAGTTCAATCATGCTGGACTGACCAGTCCATGATTAGTTTGTATAAGCACAGCTAGGTCGAAGGACAGAGGGGTCAGGTGCGGTCCAGGTTGTATAACCAGATGAAGGTCAGCGAGGTGGACCATCCCAAAGTGTTGCAAATGTCTTGGAGTGGTTCTCCAGAGGACCAAGACTTTGGGTCAGCCACATTCCGGGTGGAGCGAGCTCTGACCCCGAATAGAGCAGGGAGACCAGAATACTCATATGATGATGTGATGGCATCAATGATCCATCTGCTAAGGGTTTACTTTTTGGCAGGGAGGCCAATCCTCAATGGACTGTAGCTGACGAGCAGTTACTCAGACTTTCTCTAGGGTACCGTCCTATGAGCAAAAAGCATGGCGTTGTAACCTGCTTTTCAAAATGTTGTGTATTCTGTAAAAGCCAGTATTAGTGTGAACATGGCCTTTGTATACTGATTTTAATTTTTAGATTGCCCTGAATTATACACACAGAGTATGTAGAATTGTGCATTACCTCTAATTGCACTTCATTATTTATCTAGTACCACTCGGGATACAACGCAACCATAACCATCATTGTGATGCTGTACTTATCAGATTTTCTGCCCTCCCATCTAATAGCCATCACTGCATCAAAAATCTTAACACTACAGGAAATTCAAGATTGATCTGAGATCTGGGTATAATGACAACTCAGACTGCTGTTCCCTGTGGTTTCACCACGAATGGATTATTTAGTGCGAGTTAGCAGCTTTCAAATCCAACACCTTGCACATTTCATTACACCAATTAAATAGAGATTTGTAGCCGCCAACATGGCTTCTGCTTTGGATGTTCCACAATAACTGCAGAGGGGTGAAAGATGAGCAGAATATTTAATTAGCTTGGGAATTAAGCCTGTTGCTGTTCTCTAGACAAAACACACTGCAAAACTATTTGGTTCCGGAAAAGGAAAAGAGTAGGTTGGACATTTTCCTTTTCACTTGGATACATATTATATATAAATATCTTCATTTAATACCAGAAGCTATGTGACTCATAATAACAAGGACGGCAGATGCAGGTAATTTATTTAATGAATGTGCTCAAGTACAAAATAAATTCCATGAAAGCCAAACACAATCAAAAGAGCATACATGTTCTTAGAGCAACCATGGTAGACAGTGAGATACAAGGTGAGGCTTAAATTGTGTGCTAATTAAGGATGAGAAGTAACAGTTGGAGCGATCAATGACATTTGACGAGGCTATATGATGAGATGTTGATGCAAGACATAGACTACAACTTTCAGTTGCTAATCCACACTGAAACATCTGCAAATGCTTACGTCCCTGTACTGTAAGACGCTTCGATCTGCGTCATTTACGCTCACCGATTATTTACTTTCCAGTATATGTATTAGTGTGGACATGGCCATAGTCCGTGTTTGAAATTGCTCTCTATCTTCTATATGGCGCACTCCATGAAGCGTCGGCCATTTTGTAGCAGTGTCTGAATTCTGAGGGAACAACTTCCCTCCCTATATTCATACTTTTTTTTTTTTTACCCATAATGCACTCTGATATCAAGGGGACATTTGGCAAACTATTTCCCATACTTCAACATAAGACGGCACAAAAGAAGATTAAAGATGGCGGATGGCAAAAGCGAAGGCAGTGACAAGAAACGCTGTTGAAATGGTCTGTATGTAATGTATGTTTATACAGTTCTTTATTCTTGATGGTCTTTATTCCGTGGTTTGAAATAAATACAATAAATGTAGAAGACATTAGTGTGTCTTTTGAAAGTTAATTACATTTACGCTATTTAGCCGCTGATCTTATCCAGAGCGAAAAAGTACTACTGCACAAAAGTACTTTCAAGGTCTATCAATGAATAAATCAACACTGGTTTTACATAAAGACATAAAACAAAAAGAGAAAATAAGTGCTAATTCAAGTGTTCAGGATGAGGTAGGTCTTCACCCATGGTTTGTAGATAGCTAGGGACTCAACTGTTTGGACATCTAGGAGAAGTTTATTCCACCACCTTAGTGCCAGGAAAGAGAAGACTCTTGATGTATACCTACTCTTACCCTAAGAGAAGGTTGGACCAGTCCAGCAGTGCTCGAAGATCTGAGGGAGCACGGTGCAGTGCAAGGAGTGATAGGGTCTTTGATGCAAAAAGATGCTAATCCATTTTTGGCTTTGTAGACAAGTATCAGGGTTTGGAATCTGATGTATGAGTGCAACTAGTGGAAGCCAGTGGAGGAAAGAGCAGTGGGGTGGTGTGGGAGAACTTAGACAGGTTAAAAACAAGCTGCATTTTGTATCCTTTCACAGTGGACGAATTGCATTCAGAAGTAGACCTGCCAGCAGAGAGTTGCTGCACCTGAGCAGCCTGTGCGGATAAAAACCCTGAATCCTTCTTATGGATAAAAAAATGAAAAGAGCGAGTCAAATTAGCAACATGTGACAAAAAGGACAGACGATTGTCCATGGTTACCCCATGGTTGTGAGCAGTGGCTGAAGGGGAGATCATGAGTACCATAAATTCTTTGTGATGCACACATCCGGCAATTAAAACCGTCCGTGTGGAAACAAAGCAAAAGTTCTGTTTGGTGTCCCTCAGATTTACGTCATTTAAAACACCCGAATTACTTTAAAACATTTACAAGAATATTTTGCCCTGTTTCACTAATAATAAACAAACATTTGCATGAAGCATTAATATTTTTGCAGCCCATGTTGATTAGAGTTCTAGAAACTTGAAAAGTATTAATTTAAGGTACATTTAGAACAGAATAATTGCAATTTAACTCATGACAATCGTGATAAATCACGAGTAAATATTTTAATTTATATATATAAAATTATTCATTTATTATTTCAATATACAGTCTATTCTATTTCTATTTTCATGTACATTCTTTAGTATTTAACAGTAGTAAAAAGCAAAAATATTATTATAAAAAAATACTGTTTCAAAATACACCCCAAATATTAATACAATGAAGGTGCAATGTTTATGACGAAATTGTCCGTGACAACTTCTCCTCTCTAACGCATGATATTTACGTCAGTGTTCGAATTCTCTAACTCGTTTTCCTTCGGTTCTTCCCATACAACAAACTCAACTGCCATGCACTATATTGGAATTAGCGAATGATTGAACTAGTGGACCATTTGGAAAACAGATGTTCTGTGACAGGAGGAATAATTCTAAAACAATGTGACTATACAAAACAATTAGCTCTACTGCATATGTCAAACCTTAGCGAAGTTTTCCAGTGTAAACCTGGCTTGAACATGATGAACAGGATTCTCTCAATTGTCCTTTGTTTTAAAGCTGACTGTTCACAGCAGATATTGTGCAATAGGAAAAAAATACATTGTTCTTCCCATGTGAGCACTTTAGAATTGCTTTGGATCTTCAGTAGGACAAAGAGAATTAAAGTTTTAAAGCTTTTGAAATGGTTGCTATTCAGACCATTTAATGTTCTTCAGTGTGTTATGACATTTGTCAACTTTTGTCACATGATAGTTCCAACTGAATTGTCATCAGTTTCAACTAAGTCCTGACTCAATTTATGATTCTTTGAGGCTGCACGACTGGCTTTTATGATTAAAGTTCCACTCATGCACTTCAGAAATCACAAAATGGAAGCCCGGGTGTTGAATTTTTCAAATTGTTGTGGGAAAAAAACATCAGGCTATTGTCCTGTAGAAACCCTAGAAAGACTGTAAAACACTGACATAATAACCATACAGCATTTGAAAGAACATGATGGATTTACACCATTGCACCATTGGACCAAGAACATTGAATGTGAGCTTTTATTGAAAAAGATTCCAGACATGATTAAAGCTGTATTATACACTATTCGAGCATTACATTTACAATTGCATTTATGGCATTTAGCAGACGCCCTTGTCCAGAGCGACGTGCAAATGTGTTTTAAATCAATGAATAAAGCTACACTGCAGTATGTAGGTTTGTGACATGACAACAAGCAATGTTTTAATTAACATTTCAGTTTTAAACAAATTACTTATAGTGCCATTTAAAAAAAAACCCACATGTGATTCATTCTGTCTGGGGAACTTCCTTGAGACAATCTTGTAATTGGCACTAAAGTGTTTTTTAAAGTTCTACTTCCACGGCTTTTTGATTCTAAGTTCAATCCATTTTGCTTGTTTATTCACTGCTCTTCCTACTGCCTGAAGTGTCTTCATGCATCACTGGTTTGCATGACTTTTTTTTCCTGGTGCATACTTCCAGTTTTTTGACTCATGTGTGTTATTGTGTCAACATATTGTGTCACTTTCCTTCCTGTTTATACTGTTTTATTAAAGCAACCAAAAAATGAAAATCTGTATACATAGTGTGGGTCAATAAAGACTTGTGTCTTACCTCTAATTGCACTTCATAATTCTTTGGATACAATCTTATTATACAACACAACGATAATCGGCATTGTGAATCAATTGCATACTGTAAATTTTAGTAAAAAAAACATTGATTCATTGTGTCTGGGAAACTCGTGTTTTGGTGCGAAGGTTTTTCCAGAACCAGTATTTTTTATTTTATTTTAAGTTTAGTCCTGATTTAAAAGGAGAAAAAGCTGTTTAGATGAATGGATCATTTTAACTTTAGTAATGGTTGCCATGTTGTTAAAGTATATAGACAACATTTCCCTAAATAGCTGTGAGTCTATCAACCATGCAGAGTTTCCATTTAGCCAAAATGATGGATACTACTTTTCTGAATGGCAAGATGTCTCTCTAAAATATTTCCATTTACATTTGGTAGTAAAATGAAGCCATGTAGTAACAGTGTGGCAATGTAAGTTCTAGAGATGGCAGCTCAAGGACTTTTTTTTACATATGTCTAAGACAGATTGGATATAGTCCTCTGCATTGGTGTCACATATGTCATTTAGATTAGATTAGATTCAACTTTATTGTAATTGTGCAGGGTACAGAGCCAATGAAATTAATGGTCTGGGTTGAGAATTCAAAAAACACTTGCATTGGTTTGTAATGCATGTATGAACCCAACTAGTTAAAGTAATGGCTTGGCATTGCTTGGTCTCAATCTTGACTTGGTCTTTATCCAATTTGGACACGAACTTCCTTAAAACAACTGTGCTTTTGACTGCAGCCCTACCAGCAGCATACACACTCATGTAGCATAGACGGTGTAGCATTCTGCCCTGTTTATGGAAGGTTAGAGGCAGTGTTGTGAAGTATTTCGTTACTGTACTTACATTTTTGGCTACTTTCTAGTTTTTTGACCAATGACCATTACTAATAACATGTCGCACTGCAGCTTTATCTGCCATGGTTCATTTATTCTGCAGAAGAATACTAATTGTTCTTCTACTTTGTGACATGATACTGTAGATTTATGTATTAATTCATGATCCCTTTTTAAAAGATCGCTTTACTACTTTGTCTGTTTTCAACAACTTTATTTGTTCTTTGTTTCATTCTGGATTGTTGAAGAGGCTCTTGTATTAATCTTTGTTTAATGCAGTATCAAGGTGTACAATCTGATTTGCATTTTAGAAAATGAAATCTCACAAATCAGCTGTTTTTGGTTTTTTACTTACATGTGGCTTGGTGCTGTGGACTAATGAGCTCTTTGAGCTTACGTTTAATACGAGTAAAAAACTCAAGTACTGTTCAAATCAGATACTTTAAGTCTTTTACTCAAGTAATATTGGTGACTTGTAATGGAGTAAGTTTTGCAGCAAGTTATTTATAATTTCACTCAAGCATGTTTTTCAGATTTGTGTTCATTCAGCTGTGGCAAGAGGAAACCAGAGAACCCAGATGAAACCATGTGACACATGAAAAAACTCTACACCAGACTGAAAACCAAGCTCAGGATTTCTGTAGGGATTCTGAAGTTCTGAGGTAGTAACACTACCCAGTGTGTCACATGCCACACTTTCTTTATTCATCCATCTTTAGCTTGATCAGGGTCACAATGATTTGAGGGAAATTTAAATTGGGAAAATTGGATAGACCATGGACAGGACAACGGTTCCTCACAAACAAACATACAAAAATATCTAAAGGAGTTTTATTGTCATTTCATATCAGTATTTACACTTACATTAGAAAACTTGGATGGACTACAAGGTTAATACCCATGCGAAACGAGAAATTACCAACCTGAACAGCAGTGTATTTTGCTTTTTGGGCGAGATGGTATTTCCTCCATTATTATCACAATATGAGATTTGTTCTGGTTTATTCTACCCTGTGCAGCACTTTTGAATTCTCAGTTCTGTTAGGTTTGAAGGTGTTGATTCATTTCCAAAAACAACAGCACTGACACTAATTCTGGCTGCAAAATCACAAGTTTTATATTAACATCTTTGCTCTAAAGAAAGATTTCAAATAGAAGGATTGTGAGGAAATGATTGCTTACAGTAGCTTTTATGTAAATGCAAACTTATTTTTTTCCTTTTCTTTCTTTCTATCTTTCTTTCTCCGCAAAGGCATTCTCTTGCAGTTATAAGTTGTTGTTTTTTTTTTTTTTTTTCAAATTAATTAATTAAATCAGAAGTAATTAATTCAATAAATAAATAAATATAAACATAAGGCTATGAAGATAACAAACATGCTTTTAATAATTATTTGTACATGTATGTTTTGCCTTTATTATATTACTTTATCTGTTTTAATTCATATTTAATACTATTACTACTACTACTAATACTAATAATAATCATCATCATCCTCTTCTTCTTCTTCTTTCAGCTGCTCCCATTATTGGTCGCCACAGCGGATCATCCGTCTCCATACTACTCTGTCCTCTACATCTGCCTCTTTCAACCCAACTACCTGCATGTCTTCCCTCACCACATCCATAAACCTCCTCATTGGTCTTTCTCTTTTCCTCTTTCCTGGTGGCTCCATCATCAGCATTCTCCTACTGATATACCCCATGTCCCTCCTCTGCACATGTCCAAACTATCTCAATCTCACCTCCCTCAACTTGTCTCCAAAACCTCCTACATGCGCTGTCCCTCTAATAAACTCATTTCTAATCCTGTCCATCCTCGTCACTCCCATCGAAAACCTCAACATCTTCATAATTATTATTATTATTATTAATAATGAGTTGCTAATTTTTTATTTCCCTTGCAGTTATGCTACTATATTCCAAAAATCTCCCGATACTTATTACAAAACAACTCAATGATGCAATCAAAAACTGGGGAAGTGGAGGGAGTGCCCTGCTGCTGGGCCCTTAAGCAAGGCCCTTAGCTCTTAACTGCTCAGTTGTAAGTCCCATTGGATGAGGTTCAAATGCCAAAAAATGTATTATAACATTATTACATTTACTTATTGAAAGTTGAAGCTTGTGCTACTAATCAGATGGCTGGTGGGTCAAGTCTTAAAGTAAGCCACCATTGTGTTTTTAGCAAAGCCCTCTCGGCTTCAGGGGTGCATGTATCATGTCTGACCCAAGTTCCCTAACAAGCTAGAGGATGTGACTAAAGTATTTCACTTTGCTGTAATATATACCTCACAAGTAAAAGCCTTTTTTATTCTATCTGAACAGTTTTCTGGTGGCCTGAATTGATATGAAAAGACCAGACTGTGCTTCCTGCCCTTCATGCAAACAACAAGCACATATCTTATTTATACAGAGTGTATAGAGATGTATTTTTTCTATAGTTCAAGCCACTCAAGTGAAAAACGTATGTGTTTTCTCCATCATTGTATTCTAGTCCAGTGAGTCACTCATCATGAGTATGTGTTAAAGAGCATCGGTAACAAGACGCTTTTTTAGCTCATTGAAAGCGCTGGAGTAGGTAGATATCAACACAATCTGTCATTCCAGAACTAATTTAAGCAGATGTGCTGCTTATTGTATCTCAAAGACTTCACAGCATGGTTTGATGTAGTGTTATTTAACATACTGTATGGGAGGTTTCATGCTTTAGCATCTCACAGTATCGGAAAATAAAATTGCAGTATGATTGAGGGAATTGCTTTTATTCTGCAATATGAATGCAATATTCTGGCTGAATACAGCAATCTGGAATGATGGACATTCGTAGTTTTATAGGTTCCTGGTTTAATCCTTAACAGTTACTGTCTTGAGTGTTTATATGTTTGTCCAGTGTCCCTGTGGGTTTCTTTGCTTTACTTCTTTTAAAACTCTATGCTAAATTGCATTATGACTAATGAGTGGTCTTTTGATGGCTTGTGATGTACTGCCATCCTATCTAGGTGTCATGTGGACAGAAGCTACACTGTATGGAAAAAAAGTTTATGGGCACATCACTGTAAGGTACGATGTGCTTTCTGAACATCATATTTCTCACAAAATGAGAAATTCGAATGCATTCAAAGACATTCTGTACAATGTTGTGCCCTAACTTTGTAGTAATTGTCTGGGTAAGAATCACATCTGGAAAATCACATGGCTGGAAAAGTCAGATGCACCAATACTTTTGTCCATATAGTGTATGTGTACTAGCCAATTACATACAATTTTCCCATCCTACAGAGTTCTTCAATAAAACATAACCCCTTTATTAAATAAAGACACCAAGGCATTCTCTGCTGGCCTAAACACCATCAATGACTTATGTTTTAATATATTTTTGTGCATGAATTTGTATTAAATTATGAAATTAGTCACCATGGCTGTTCATCAGGGATAAATGGACACCACTGACCTTAACTGTTAAATTCTGTAAAGCTGCTATGAGACAATGTCTGTTGTGAAAGCGCAATATAAATAAACTTGACTTGGCTTGGCTTGGCTTGGCTTGGCTTGGCTTGACTTGGCTTGGCTTGGCTTGGCTTGGCTTGGCTTGGCTTGACTTGGCTTGGCTTGACTTGGCTTGACTTGGCTTGGCTTGGCTTGACTTGACTTGACTTGACTTGACTTGACTTGGCTTAAATTGGACATGTGGGAAAAGTTCGAGCCAAACCACTTTATTTCATAGCGTTTCTCTCTCGCATGAAAATCCATGGAAAATGATGTATGTGGGTGGTGCAGCTGCGGCTGCAGTGAAAGGAGAATTGTTGAATTGTGTTTATTGTGTTTCCTTCTCGCTCTTTTTGAAGCAGCACTCGGTTATACTGCGTTTCTCTAGATGGTTTCTATAGCCATGGCATCATAATAATGGTATTAAGAGGTGGATTGATTCAGGTAGGAGATCAGGTGTAAAATGCATGGCACACTAATGAAAGTGGCATTGGCATTATTGGAAAACTGTCTTCTATACTCATGGACATACATGTTCCTTTGGGTTCTTTTTACTATTTATATGCATCTATCTGATAGGATCTTCAAAGTTGTTATTAAAACAGGGATTTCCATAGGGTCTAGGACCATCTGATGAACCTACAAAAAATCTAGTTTGAAAGTATATTGTCCTGCAGGCATACAGGTGATCATTAGAATGTCTGCTAGTTAGAAGGGCATTAAACAATACTGCTGTGATTTGCATTCTAGCTGAAACTGCTAGTGGAGATGTTCTGATTTAAGAATATTCGATGCAGGATCTCCACTACTCCAGTAATGGTTGATGGTTGATTGTGTGTGTGTGTGTGTGTGTGTGTGTGTGGGGTGGGGTGTGGGGGGGCATTTCCTGATCGATAGCTATGCTCCAAATGGTTTCACGTTGGATGTAGAGTACAGGATGTAAGAGCCATTATTTCATAGTACGGAACAGGGAGCCATTTGGATATTTAGCCCATGTGTTAAATATTTCAATATCTGCCTCTTTTATTGTAAGTGCTTCAGCTCTCGTTTTCTTTCTCTTCCTTTTCCCAACCCCCCCCCCCCCTCTCTCTCTCTTTCTCTCTCTTTACTCCTCACTCTCATGATTCTAGTCTCTCTCACACTGTGTATTCCACACACACTCTTTCTCTCACACATGATCTTTCTCTCTCTCTCTCTCTCTCTCTCTCTCTCTCTCTCTCTCTCTCTCTCTCTCTCTCTCTCTCTCTCTCTCTCGCTCTTAGTCGCTGGGGGGCGTATTGTGCTCAAGAACAAGTTTCATATTTCCCAGGGATCCCTTTAATTTCCCTGCCTAATCTTTCTTTATTATTTTTTTCCTCATCTCAGTTTTTGTTTTTGTTTTGCTGAAAATGCAAGTTTTTTCCCCTTAACACAGAAAAGTAAGCAGTTAACCTGTGAGCTGCGTGAATTCAATACATTTTTTGTATTTGTATAGCGCTTTTAACAATTACCATTGTCTCAAAGCAGCTTTACACAGATAACGTGGTGAATAAAAGTGAATATGTTCTTTATAAGTAAGTTTGTCCCTGATGAGCAACCTGCTGGCTACTGGCACTGGGGGTGAATCAGACTTAGATTAAGTCAGATGACTGTAAATGTCTGATAATTCTAATTGTTTGTGTTATAATAATAATAATAATAATAATAATAATAATAATAATAATAAATAAATAAATAAATAAATAAATAAATAAATAAATCAAACACAAGAAATTGCTACTCTGGATTGCTCCAATTTGGAAATATTATAAAAATCCTCCAATGCTGTTTAAAAGCTATTCATGTTAATCAAACTCGCAAAGCATTGCTCTTAGACTGTAGGAACCAGAATCACCAACACAAATGGACACACAAAAAAGGCTTCATTCAAAATAATTTTTAAATAATTAAATATTATCCAATCTTGTACTGTACCTTAGATCTGTCCATTAGGGAAGGGTTTGAATATTTTAAGTAGAATGGAAAAGGGTCTAAGCAGAAAACCAGAATTAATTAACCATCTATAAAGCTCTTAGAACATTTCCCCCTAAGAGTGCATAATTTATACCATGTGTTCCAACACCATTTGGAAGAAGAATAGCCTTTTTTCTCACATATACATTACAATATAGTGAAATTCTTGTCTTCGCATATCTTAACTTGTTCGAAAGCTGAGGTCAGCCATGATACAGCGCCCCCTGGAGCACAGAGGGTTAAAGGCCTTGCTCAAGGGCCCAAGAGTGGCAGCTTGGCAATCCCATGCCAATCCGCTTAATCATTTCTTAAAAACCATTCTACATATGATGTTTCTCAATCATTGAACATTTAAAAGCTCTATAAGTTGCTCAGGAGTTCCTGGTTCCCAATACCAACTAACTGGAGAAGACTATAAGTCATGAATAATGTCCTTTCTACAATTGTGCACTCTGGTGCTTATGGTATTTCTCACTCTCTGGTGTTTCAATGAATTATAAATACACTCTTGATATGAAATTAGAATTGGTTCCCCGTTTGATTCTGGTTCTTCTCCCGGTTTCTTCCTCATAGCATTTGAGGGAGTTTTTTCAGTATTTCTCGTCACGGATAAATACATCATTTATTTATTTTGACATTTTCCTTTGATCATTTTTACATTCTGTAAAGCTGTTTTGAGACGATATATATTGTAAAAAGCGCTATAGAAATAAATTTGAATTGAATTGAATTGTATAAGTACACCCAGTCAGAATATCTTATACAACAGTACAGTCTACAATTATATCTATTTAATCTACAACATGTTGAATATACAAATTCACTTGATGTGTATCAAAACCTGAAAAACAATATAAAAAACGTAGAAATGCAAACCATTTACATTTGTTTGCTAGCGGAAAAATGCATTGCAAGATTCCAAATGGTCCCAAAGTAGACTGAGGACTGCGGGAACTGTAGTTAATGAAACTCATCCAATAAAACAGAACCTCTTTATTATGTAAAGAAACTTGATATCGCAGTGGGAAAATTGTTTACTACACTTTTGGTTGGTCTTTTTAAAGATCTAGCAAGTGCATTTTCTGGGATGGTTCTATTAACTATTTTGCCTTTATCCATCTGATAGGTCCATCTAGTTTTATACAGGTTTCCCATTTAGAGTCCAAGTTGATAACATCTAAAAAAAATAAGTAGGCCATATTAAGAACATTCATGAAACCCAATTTGGTTCAAAAGAATTGGGGTATATTTTGGTTACTGGTTTGGTTATATTGTCCCACTGACATACCAGTGGCACTACTGATCACAAATCATTTATGTACCAGGGTCTTATATCCAAAACATATATATAAAAAAAAAAAATCCATTAACATTTACATTTGCGCCATTAAGCAGACACCCTTATCCAGAACGACGTACAAAAGTGCTTTAAGTCTCTAGCAATAAATAAATCTACACTGGTACACAAGATTCTACAAAGCAAATTTGGAAAGTGCTAATTTAAGTGTTTCAGGAAGAGAGTCTTCAATCGTCACTTGAAGATAATCAGGGACTCCGCTGTACGGACATCTAGGGGAAGTTCATTCCACCACCTCGGTGCCAGAACAGAGAAGAGCCTTGAAGTGTACTTACCTCTCATTCTAAGAGAAGGTGCTACCAGTTGAGCAGTGCTGGAGGATCTCCGACAGCGTGGTGCAGTGCGAGATGTGATGAGGTCTCTGAGGTAAGATGGTGCTGGTCCATTTTTGGCCACATAAGCGACATGTGAGAAAAGGGACAGTTGATTGTCCATAGTTACCCCAAGGTTACGAGCTGTGGCTAAAAGGGAGAGCAGAGAGTCATGAAGAGTTATACGGCGATCTTGACCTGGAGATGAATCACCAGGAATGACCAGCAGATCTGTTTTGCAGTTCTGTTAACAGAAAATGATAATCAATCAAATCAATTAATTCTAAAGTATCGATCCTGACAAAATAATACACAATGAAGCATGAGGCTATAAGAAAACAATCAACCCGGAGCCTCTTTCTTTCTTAAAAAAAAAAGGTTTTGGTTACATTAAATGTTGCCTAATGGTTAATATTTCGAGGCATAAATTTGTAGTTAGAATATCTACAACAAGCAATAGGGTCTACTGTATATTCATTAAATCTACAGCATGTTATACAAATGTCATTTTACTATGGTACAAGAGAAGCAACAATTTATTATTAAAATGCAGCGATTTGCCAGTTCTTGCATTTTCTTTAATCAATGCAGACACATTACACTTTTAACCCATTTATGATTGCATTTGTTGTTGGGATAAAAATGCATCCCAAGCTCCCAAAGTAGACTGCTGGACTAAAGGTACTGCAGTGAATAAAACCTGTAGTGAATAAAACTCTTATTGGCCTTGCTGTTGACCAAATTCCCAATTCCCACATCTTCAAGAACTTCATTCTGGAATGCATCATTGATGGCAAAGCCTTTTAAGCCCACACTGTCCCCACAGTCTTGGAAACTCTTACCAAATCACTCTGCCTAAATTTAATTGGAAGGGACCACCGAGACCCGAGGGACCTCCTGGCAATTGAATAAGTGAAGATGACTGAAGGTGAATCGTTGAGGTTTCCAGCAATCAATATGTTGTGTGTGTGTGTTTTTTGGGTCAATGATCTACCATCATAGTCTATTTTGGTCCATCATGCGCAGTTGATTATATCAGATAGAGTAACTTGAAGCTGTTATAAAGAAGGTTGAAAGGTATATTTTTTCAACCGGTAATTCGTTGACATGGTACAAAAACCATCCGAGATAAGGGAAAAAACTTCACTGGTAGTATGGATCATCACTAAATTGGCTCATTTTAATGGTGGGAAGGAAAAAATTATCTCTGAATTGTCAGTCAGAGCAACACTATCCAATCAAAGTCAGGTATGTAGAAGAGGGTTGATAGCATTTTCTTCACAGTCGGTTCCCGCTCTTTGTGAAACGCCATGCGTATGACTTTATCTGTCTTGGAAAACTGCAAAAGAAAGGGAGGATGGTTTCTACAATGGATCATTAGAGCATCAAAAGAACTGCATGGCTTGGTTAAATGAGCACACCAGCATTTGTATCTATCTATCAAATCTCTTGTCTACACAATCCGTCGTAGTCTATAAGCAATTACCGCAAGAATTTAAGTGAAAAGAAATCCCAGCCTATTCAAAATTCCCTTGTAATGAAATGCTAAGGGCAGTTTCAGGCTGGTCAATAAACATTTATGGGAGGCAGTTTAATTTTTTTTTTTTGGGGAAAAGCTTTCATAAGACGAATAGTTTAGTCAGGTCTTTGTATATGAGATCAAAAATTGGAACGATTTGTCTCCTTTTTCGGGCTTTTTTTTCAGGGAGAACAATACACGGTTATCACAGTAGTCAATTTCAGCCTGATTGCTCCTGGATGCCAAGAAGTTTCACAAAAAGCGTAAAGAATCCGAAACGCTTTTATTGTATTGCATCGAAAATGGGAGAAGAAGTTCGGCAAGAGGTTTTGTCTGACGACTGTCTCGGCGTCATCGTTTAATTTTGACAGCGTAACTGTTGGAGCGTTTACGGTGGGTTTACAGTATAAAGCATGTCAGGCTTTGCATTTCACTCCTAGCCCTTCAGGGGGGTCCTACCTGAACCAACCTACCTCTTAATTCCATCATCATGATGCCACGGATTTAGAAACCATCAACGTTTTAGAGACGCAGTATAACAGGGCGCGTTATCACAGACAGGAATCTTATACAGTAACAATGAATGGTGTTGGTAAAGCAAGAAACCCAATAAAAATTATTCAAGTCTCCTTTCACTGTAGCCACAGCTGCACATTCTGCATATATCATCTCTATCAGAAGCATCGATATTAACCTCATAAAATGACTCCGGGTTTTTCTGGGGGGTTTTCCCGGCCGCGGATCGGCACCGGTCCGTGGGTCAATTAGTACTGGGCCGCACAGAAAGAATACATAACTTACATTATTTTCATTTTATTTATTATCTGATTCTGAATGATGTTTTATTTTGGAAAATGACCGGATTCTCTCCTCCACATCTGTCTATGACTCGCTCTTGATGCATGTCATGATGCCTCGGTCACATGTCTTACCTCCATCCACTAGCTTCTTAAAGGAGCTCCGGTCGCCAACACATAATACATTACCGCTAAATTCAAACCCCAAGCGAGCAAAATAAACAGCTTTTTTTGAAAGGTCCATCAAATGTAAATGTATCTGTGACCTAATCAATTTCTCCTCTGCTAGCTATTATGAAATATAAAAATAAAAATAAAAGCTATTTAATCCAGACGAATATATTTGAGTCTGCACAGTTTGCTACAGATGTGTTTTGCAAGTCTGACTAAACTATCATCCAATCAAAGGACATGAAATTGCAGGCATGTTCTGATGCCTGTAAGCAGGTTTCTGAACAGCCAGGTTGCAATCTGATCAGTAAAAGCAACAGCTTCAAGCAACACAAAGTTCATGCAAAAAAACTGGATGGAAACTCTAATGTATATGTAATGTATAAGTCTATGGTTCTGTAGGAACAATTCATTTACATGGACTGGTATTGGAAAATAATCAACTTTGTGGTTGTAATTGGAACTCGGCTTCACGTCATCCCCCCTGACACCACCCAGTCATGGATTATTTTCCAATAATGACTGCTTTTACTGAGTTAATAAAGCACCATGGTATTCCTATACCATTTTATGTAGGCTAATAAGCCGTCTGAATTCAGTTTTCACAGCAGACGAGTGCTTCTGGATGCTAGACTGTGACTCTGACGGCACTATTTAATACGCATTGAAATAAAACACAGTCTGGGCATTTCTGCATGAAGATCATGAACGGTTTATTAGTGCATTCGTTCATTCATTCATTCAGTCAGTCATGGCTGCTGTAAAATTCACTTTCCATCTCTCTCTCTCTCTTTCTCTCTCTCTCTTTCTCTCTCTCTCTCTCTCTCTCTC
>MU563244.1:10674231-10700583 GCA_024362625.1 Silurus asotus
GGTGTGTTGTGGTGTGTGTTTGTGGTATGTTGTGGTGTGTTAGTGTGTGTTTGTGGTGTGTTAGTGTGTGTTGTGGTGTGTGTTTGTGGTAGTAGAGCAGTGACTCAGGACCGGTTGGATGAGTGGACGGCTGTTGTTTCTCATCTCTTGGTGTTGTAGAGGTTTGTGATGATATGATTGTGGGTCGCTCTCTTTTAGATGTTTGCAGAATTTGATGCTCTTTTCTGGATGTTCAGGAGAAGTGTGGAGTCGCCTGATTCTGGCCTTCATGTGTTTTTGGTGTTTCTGTGAACCTTTTGGATCATTTTGCAGAACTCAGGACCTCAATTGGATGTTTGACCCATTTGTCCCATTTTCTCTCTTTCTCCCTCTCTCACATACTAAATGTATTCTCTCTCTCTCTCTCTCTCTTTCTCTATCACACATTTACATATCCTCTCTCTCTCTCTCTCACTCTCTCTCTCGCGCGCGCTCTCTCTCTCACACACATTTACATATCCCCTCTCTCTCTCTCTCTCTCTCTTTCTCTCTCTATCTCTCTCTCTCTCTCCCTCCCTCCCATCTGCTCTCTCTCTTCCCCTCCCTCAGTTCAACTCTTTCTTCTCCCTACAGCACTGCTTGTCTCCTGTCCTCTGATCTATCACTCTTTGCATGGACATTATTTGCTGGAATACCGCATCCCTCATTCCCCTGCTCACCTCTGGATCACCTTCTGACCTGTTTTTCCGGATTCCGCTCTTTACTCCAAAACCGGACTTTTATTTATTTATTTATTTATTTATTTATTTATTTATTTATTTATTTATTTATTTATTTATCGACATTATTTATTACAATAATACTTTTTCCCCCTCCTGATCTCCTCTCCCACTCTCACTCCGGCATATAGGAGTGTTTGAACCCCCGCGTCTGTGAGCGCGCGCTTGCGTGCGTGTGTGTGTGTCTGCGTGTGTGTGTGTGTGTGTGTGTCTGTGTCTGTGTGTGTGTGTGCTTGTGTGCGCGCGCGCGTCTTTGCATCTTGGTCTTCGGTGTCCGGGATCCTAACCGCGCTCGCGCGCCTGATGCCCGATGAGTGAGCGCGGACCCCTTGTCGGCGCGAGACTCCGCTCTCCGTCTCGCGCCTCAGTCGGCTAAATCTCGCCGCACGCGCTTTGTGTTTTTTTTTTCTTTCTCCTTGCCCATTCTTTTCCTGATCCATCCCGAAGCTCGCGCGCGCGCACGCACGCGCAGGATTTCTGGATTCGCATTTTTTTATTTTTATTTTTGGTTTGCTTTTGCATACATTTTCTTTTTTTTTTTTAAGGTGTGATCGGAGAGCTGATCGGGACATTTGAGCTGGATTTATTGGATTTCTCTCTTTTTTTTTTTTTGAGAAAAGAAAAAAAAGGGATTTATCCTTTATCATCTCCAATCATGAAGTCTCTCCTGCGCGAGGGTGAGTGTCCAAAAACACTGCACTGTTTTATTATTTTAAAGTTTTTTTTTACCTTGAATGAGACATTAGAAAGAAAAATTTATAACAGAAACAAAAAAGGGTATATCTCTGTATCTCTGTTTGGATGCTTGCGCATGCAAAACATAGAAAGTATCAAAAAGAAAAAAAAATGTTGGACAGCTCGTGCTTTTGTTGCTCTGGAGCGCGTGCATACGCGTGTTCTCTGCAGATTTTGCGCCCTTCTCGGTTCCCGTTCACACTTGGCTGAGCACGCAATGTATGCAGAACGCCCCGGCACGGTGTTACTGCGGTGTTAATGCTCACAATTAAACTCATCCGACGTGGAATGACCGCGCGCACACTTTTTTTCGGCACCGTGGGTGTTAATGCGACACCGTGAGAACGCACGAGCACCAACACTGCGTCTATATTGCACGTGCAGAGAGTTCAGAGACACCTTTGGAGGTGTTTCTGCAATGCACGAGCTAACTGACCACTCTAGGAGCTAAACAATTTGGGTCTCACCTGAGTAGAAAGAATACCTTTCTATTATAGTCTTCTCTCTCTCTCTCTCTCTCTCTCTCTCTCTCTCTCTCTCTCTCTCTCTCTCTCTCTCTCTCTCTCTCTCTTACACACACACACACACACACACACACACCAGTGGTTGTATTTTTGACTGTGTGCTACTGAAATGCATTGCTGAACTGTCAGATTGGCATATGTTTTATCATAGCAGCCTACATAGGTGTAGAAATAGGGGAGAAAGGGAGGGAGGGATGGAGGGACGGAGGGAGGGAGGTGGAAAAAAAACAACTCTAGAAGGCTGTGAGTCTCTGTGTGGACAGACATTCATCATTTATGATATCCAGTTCCAGCAAGAAGAGTGAGAATGAGACATCAAACTGGGCATCCTGCCTGTTTTCATCTCCTGTCCTATTAAAGCACGGCCCAAGAATCACGGCTCGGTTTTCATTTTTCCGAGTTCAGCACAACAGCACACGGACGCATGTATCATCTAATCTGTGAGGTCTCATCGCACGCTTTCTGAGCGCTGACTTTCCTTCGTGTGTACTCGAGGAAACAGGTCAGACGAGAGCACAATGTCAGCCTGGTTCGCAGCGTTGCTGATGCGGCGTCCTCGACGAGGGGCGATCAGAGATAGGATCCGCGTTACTGTATAGGAAATGATTAGCTTCTAAAAGAAAAAAAAAAATGAGAGTGAAGAGGGGAACAGCAGAGCTCCACCCTGCTCTTATGTAACACACTGAAGAGGCGCTCCATGCCAAGTCTTCTTTTGGATGGAGGAAGCGGAAGAAGTCCTCGATTCCCAAACTCTCAACCCAACACTTATTTGATTAAGGGAGCTAACTGGTCAGGCTGTGTGGGAGGAGAAGACATTTATACACACAGCATAGGAAGCAACTGATCTGCTTCTCAAGTAGAGGCTGGACAAAAGACAGATTCTGGAAAAGAAAAGATTGTCTTATGGTTTTTAAAGGTGCGGAACGAGATGCTTTTGTAATCGATATTGTTATAATGTTGTTCTTTGTGTATGTTTTATGGACAGACACTGAGAGCAATCATTCGGTTCCGGATGATTCACCCCAGGATCTGTAAACGGTATTGAAACTAGGACTAGAAACCAGCCACAACCAACCAATCAGGAGACAAAGTTCTCAAAGCCCATGTGAATTTAGAATGCTCCCCTTCTAGGATGCCTAGATGGTCTCCTGCTCCTGCTCTCTGGAAAAAAACATCCAAAGCTCTTCATAATTAGCAAAACCACCTCACATTTTCTTTCTGATCCTGATCCTCTGTGGAGCTTTGAATTTCTCCCTGGGAAATCGAATTTTCTTCCTGCTGTAAATAAGTAAGTGTCCATGATGCTCTGGAATAGACTAACATCCTATCCAGTGTGTATTTCCATCTCCCCCTCCGTATTCCCAGTGTAAGCTTAGTATAAAGAGCAACCCTGACCATGATAAAGTGGTTGTTAAAGAGGGATGAATCAATGAATTAAATGGAGGGACTGTAGTCGAGGTGGGTGTTGGGATTGGGATCCTGCTCAGCCTATTAGAAGTAATGGTCAGAGAGAGTGGAATAAAGCTATGAAGCTCAGTGGACAAATAATACAATGTACATCCAAGGGAAAGTTTACTGGACTCTGGTGAGACCTAAGATGATGTAGGGTTTAGAGACAGTGGCATTGAGTAAAAGACAGGAGGTGGAGCTGGAGGTAGCAGAGCTGAAGATGTTGAGGTTTTCGTTGGGAGTGACGACGATGGACAGGATTAGAAATGAGTTTATTATTACTGGACTGTGGTGAGACCTAAGATGATGTAGGGTTTAGAGACAGTGGCATTGAGTAAAAGACAGAAGGTGGAGCTGGAGGTAGCAGAGCTGATGATGTTGAGGTTTTCGTTGGGAGTGACGACGATGGACAGGATTAGAAATGAGTTTATTAGAGGGACAGCGCATGTAGGATATTTGGAGACAAGGTAATGGAGGCGAGATTGAGATGGTTTGGACATTTGCAGAGGAGGGACATGGGGTATATCAGTAGGAGAATGCTGAGGATGGAGCCACCAGGAAGGAGGAAAAGAGGAAGACCAATGAGGAGGTTTATGGATGTGGTGAGGGAAGACATGCAGGTAGATGGGTTGAAAGAGGCAGAGGTAGAGGACAGGGTGGTGACGGATGATCTGCTGTGGCGCCCCCTAATGGGAGAAGATTTACAATGTACATTCAGCCAAGGGTTTGCTGCTTTCTTTTAGTTTGTACAGCTGATGGTTTGAATGATTTATCAGATTCCATTATAATTTGGGAAATAAAACCATCCAAGTTTATTCGAATGTACTGCAAGCAGGGATGAATTTGAATAGTAGCTGTGAGATTGATTGGATTGATCAGGATTCATTAAAAAAAGGGAATTAGTCAGGATTCATAGCGAAGCTGGGACTAGTAGATGTTCGACCAGAGTGAATGGGATTGGTCGAGGCTCATTCACGGAGACAGTGGGATTAATCCCTGGATTTATTGAGGAGGATGTGGGATTAATTAAAAATTTCTACATTGGTTAATGGGATTGATTATTACTCATTCAGGAGGTTCTGCTGGATTTGATGGGATTGGTAGGGATTCTTTGAGGAGAAGGTGGGGTTTGGGTGAGTTTTTGCAATGAGTGGATGGAATTGGTCAGGATTCATTAGCAGGAGGAAGGATTAGTTGAGATGTTTTGCAGGAGTGGATGAGATTGATCGAGATTTATTAACGAGAAGGTGGGACTAGTAGGGGTTGTGCCAGGACTCATTCAAGAGTAGATGGGAATAGTTGAGAGTTTTTAGCCAGAGTGAATTATATTGGTCAAGACTCATTGATGAGAAGGTGGTATCAGTTGAGAGTTTCTGCATGGTTTGATGGAATTGGTCAGGTCATATTCAGGAGAAGGTTGGATTAGTCAAATGTTTCTTCCTGAATGGATGGAATTGGCTGGGATTTATAAAGAAGAATGTGGGATTAATTGAGAGTTTTTACATTGGGTAATGGGATTGATCGGGAAAAGGTGGGATTGGTCAAGAGTTCCTGGTAGAGTAAATGGAATTGGTTAAGACTCATTTAGAAGAAGGTGGACTTAGTTGAGAGGTTCTGCAGGATGGATGGCGTTGGTCAGTATTCATTGAGCAGAAGGTAGGATTAGTTAAAAGTGTCTTCAGGGCTGGATGAGATTTATTGAAGAGAAGATGGGATTAGTTGAGAGTTTCTGCAGGACTCGATGGGATTGGTCAGGGCTCATTCAGGAGAAGGTGGGATTGTTCGAGAGTTTCTGCAGGAGTGAAGTGGATTGGACAGGATTTATTCAGGTCTGGTAGAACTAGTAAAGAGTTTCTGTCATGGTAGATGAGATTGGTCAATATGTTTTTAAAACATCTATGAAAATTGTTGACGTTACCTTGAAAGCTACACACATGTATAGAGAGAAGATTGAAAGGAAATGGAGTTAAGTGATAATAAAAGCGAATGAAAGGCTGATCGGTGCTGGTGTGCTTCGGCCCTTGGAGCTCTAGATCAAGGCAGTATCCGGTCTGTGAACGCAGTGATTGGCGACAAGCCAGAGGACTTACTGTATGTGTGTCAGAATATTGTGCATGTGTGTGTCTTTCTTACTTACCATCTCATATTGTCTACTGTTGAAGCCTAACACACACACACACACACACACACACACACACACACACACACACCCCTGCCATTATTAAGATGTTTCTGCAACTGTATTTTAATTGAGATTTGAGCTCGTGGCTTGATGACTTTCTATTAGTTTTGTGTAAACAGGCCATTTTGGAGGTACATAAAGAAAACAGTTTCTATCCTTCCTTCTATCTAATTATATTAATGGCTTCTAAATGCCATCTTCGTTCACTCATTTCCTCCTTTATAGCTCGTTGTAACGAGCCTCTTTCAGCCGGGGCCTGCTAACACACACTGACACGGGAAACTATGGAGTCACCATGATGGCTCATTTAGAGAAGCGTAGAAATGCATTTCTCATTATTTACCAGTCAAATTATGGGAATGATATGAATGCATGTCGGAGTGACCGAGAGAGAGAGAGAGAGAGAGAGAGAGAGAGGGAGGATAAGAGGGAGAAAGCAAGACTTGCTCAGACACCGGTAAGCTCCTTTCTGCTGTATACAGCACGTCTACGTGTGCACGAATGAGTCATTGGGGAGTTAGATTCATTTATCACAGCAGGTGTAAACTGGTTCATGTCAAGTCTCATTTTGGATTCGGAATATCAATGAATATGTTTTCAGATGGCTATCGACGTTTTAAAACACCACAGTCTTTACTCTTACATACTGTGGATTAACATCATGTTTAAAAAGGCACCAATGTGAATTCGTTTAAGTTTCATTACTGAAGAATTATTACTAAGGTTCTATAATTATAGCACCGTGTATTGATGGTACTTGGAGTACTTGACTGTAACCTTTGATTTGGAAGCATCCATTATATCACAATGTTGGTTGACAAAATCCTGGGACAGGTGCCTGGAGTATTATTTATCATAAAACAAAACTGATGGGAAAAAGAGAAAACCTTTGATTTGTAGCTACACTGAAGAAAAAGGGATGATGTACCACAATGCTGTATCTATATAATCAGAAATAATTCTACATGCAAATCTATTAAAAAGTATATTTTTTGATTGAGCTTTTGATAACCAAAAACCTCATGTGAAGCACAAGCAAAATATGAAGTCTCGAATATTTTTTTCTAGGACGGAATATCTGCAGTTTCTGAATGGCATTAAAATAACTTGGAGAAGAATCTCCCAGTTCCTCCTGCTTGCTTGAACTGATTTCGCCTTGCTAAATAAAAATATATCCCAGTCACATATATAAATATATATCAGCAAGCAAACACTGGCCTAGACACTGGCAATTATTTTTAAATATAAAATGCTATAAATGAGTTGAATAAAAAGCAAAAAATACCTCAGAAAAAAAGCTTTAAAAAATCAACAGTTAATGGTGCAGACAAAAAAACACCCTCTAGCAAAACAAATTTACAGACAGAAAATATGACCGAATAAGCAATGGTAGAATATGGAAAACAAAGGGGGTCAAAACCAGGGCAGATTTTACCGCATTTAATTTGAGCAAACTCTGGGATCGGCACAAATATCTGGAGGGATAAAAAATTTTTTTTGGTTCTCTGGTAAATAAATTAAACCATAAAAATAGCTAAAAAAGAAACGCAAACCAACTTTGTAATTATGTTGCGTCAGTTCCTCATACTTTTCTTTCATTCTGCTGTCTTTTTGAACATTAATACACTTGCATAATAAGGTCAGTCCATCAGCGTTTGCTAGTAAGTCTGTAAGATTTAGAGATCCGACTTTGCATTAGCCATATAAACATTCACTGAAAAGTCTGAAGAGTGTTTTCTGGGAATTTGGAAACTGTTTATATTTTTTTGAGAGCATTCTGACCACTAAACATATAACAGATTTGTTAAATATTCAACATTTAAACACACTGTACCGTTTGCTTTTTCTTCAACTTATGGAAAAAAATTTAAATGAATTACTTCCAAACATAAATGTTCTTGTTTTTGATGCAAAACCTCATGGAAGGTTTAAGTGCATTGAAAACTTTGATTAAATTCCATAGTGTTTCTATCATATTTAATATTCCATGGCTATGGATTTCTAAGCACTGGATCTTGGATTAGTACTGGCTCATGGGTTGGTGTCATTGAGTTTGAGAAACAAAAAAACCCCCTGAGAAACATGCTGTCTGGACAACATACACACCCAAAGAGTTTAATATCCTTAAATATCTTGCCTGTTCTCAGTGTCATACACACATTAGCTGTATCTTAACTGAGCTTTGTAGCTCATAGACCGTTATAGTCAGCACAGCCAACTTTTCAACACTCAAGGGAATAGTTTGGAAGGGAAATTAACTACACAAATGACCCATGTTCGCTGCTAATTAGCTGCTACTGTGGAGCGATAGCCGCAGTTTGTTTACAGGAGTGGGGCGTATGGGCTCTGGAGAGTATTTGATTGGACATAGATTTGTGAGTACAGTATGACTCATGGAAAGTTTATTTTCACCGTTTTCGTAAAAAGAATATATTTAATCACAAGACACAGTGCCATATTTGCATCCACAGTTCCAAGATACCTATAGCACATACTGCAGTCTTATCCAAGGTGTATTCCTGACTCACAGGCAATGTTTCCACAACAGGATTCACCCATGACCTTAGCCAGAATAAAGCGTTTACTATAGACCAGTGGTCCCCAACCCCCTGGCTGTGGACCGGTCAGTTGGTACCGGGCCGCACAGAAAGAATACATAACTTACATTATTTCCGTTTTATTTATTATTTGATTCTGAACGATGTTTTATTTTGGAAAATGACCGGATTCTCTCCTCCACATCTGTCTATGACTCACTCCTGATGCATGTCATGATGCCTCGGTCACATGTCTTACCTCCATCCGCTACCTTCTTAAAGGGGCTCCGGCCGCCAACACATAATACATTACCGCTAAATTCAAACCCCAAACGAGCAAAATGAACAAACAACAACACAGTGTATTCACGTTTATTATTATATTTAGAAAAGATCATTTTATTTTGTTGTATTTATCCACCACACCTTAAAGGCCGGTCCGTGAAAAAAATTGTCCGAACAAACGACTGGATGAAAGTTCAGACGCAGACATGCAGATACATAGATGAGCATAAACGTGGAATATTTTTTGCTAAGAACAGGCACCTGTGGTATTCCAGTAACAAGCCCATAGGGGTTTAACAAGTTCTCAGTAAGATTCCAATTACATTCTGCAATTGTCAGAGAGAAGCCTGTCTGTTGAAACAGCACTGATACACCGCAGAGAAGCACCAGGTTTCTGTGGGGAAAGAGAGAAAGAGAAAAAGAGCGAGAGAGAAAGTTGATTCGGAGACTGTGAAGGCTGTGGGGGAGACAAAATGGCTGCTCTCGAAAATAAACCACAGGAAATAATGTGCCAAGTACAGCAGACTGGGTACGCTACTCTTCTCTATCCATAGCACTCCATCAGACACTGCTGACTGACAGACTCTAAGCAGATAGATGCAGATACGACTGCGTAGGGCCCGGAACGCCAAAACTGTCTCGTTTATCAAGATGATGTTAAGATATGCCCACTATGCAGTATCCTCACATAATGTCCGAAGAGGAAATAAATGTTGGAGCTGTCAGATAAACAAGGCATCACAAACATCAGATTCTGTTCATCCTTCTTTAAATACATTTTTTATCAAGGTCCTAAATGCAAAGGATTTTAGTTGTGGGGTTTTTAAAAGCCCAGCTCAGCTCAGACAGCATGGTAATCCATTAAAGGACAGCAGAGGCCATGTCGGACAGCAGCAAGCGTGAAATGCATGTTTAGAGAGGCTCATGGACAAGCAAAGGGCAAAACACTTTAAATGAGATCTATTCTGGTCAGCAATTTCAAAAATTCTCTCCAAAATCTTTCAAAAAATCGTTCAGGGTATGTTGCGTTCATTGTGTTGAAAATGTGCTCAAATTGATATTTTATTTCAAATATGCCTGATTTATACTTTTTTGCCTTATTATTTTTTGAGCTATCTGGTTTGTGGTACCAAAATGTCGAATAGCTGATCAACTATCAGCATATAATCCATCAGTTGCTTCATCCAACATTCCGAATTCGCTCCGAGAAGTTAACACGGATCACTGCATGTTTTTAATAGCAACCTGAGATGGAAAAAGTACACATCCTTCACTCTAGTTAAATGTACAGATACTGGTTTTAAAATATATATATATATATAATTTATATAACTGCAATATATATAGAGAATGTGGGATATATATATACACACACACGTGCACATTGTATGTACAAATGTAAAATGTTATACACAGTGTTTATACGGATGATATATAAATATGAGAATCATCTTGGATATACAATGAATACAATATTATAAACAGGATTAATTGTCCAGGGATTATAATTAAAGCATCAGTGTGCTAATGGTGTAGTGTGGAGTTCACTAGGGTGATGGTGAATGGGAAAAAAAGCTGGCCCTGAACCTACTCGTTCTGGTGCGTATGTTCATGTATTCCTTCTTGTGTTGAATAATGGAAATTAAATCGACAGTTAAAAGAAATAATGTATGTTACTTAGTTTATAAGAAATAGTAAATAGAGTAAAATGTAAATAAATTAGCACTTCTATTTAAAAATAAAGATCAAGGTTGTAGTGTGATAGTCTGTGCCCTAATGAACCCGTATCAGAATGTATATATTGATGAGCACTTTTATAAGTTTTAAGCTTTGCCAAATGCCGTAAATGTAAATACATTCGGAGACATGAAGCCGAATTACCATGCTGGAGTTCTTTTCTATTAAAAGTGTCTAATGGAACTGGACCACATTTTGCCAAATCGAACTCTTTTTTTTATATTTATTATATTCAAGTGAAACACTGCCTCAGACTTACTATGCAGTTGCGTTCCGATGACCCCATCGTAACCTGAAAAGCCTAACCTACTCAGGAGTATTAAAGTATAGTGATCAGTATGGGGTGTACTGTAATTTGTTACTAATTCAACATATAGCAGTACATAATTTAGCAAATTTAGAGCAATTTATAGTATTAAAAGCGAATAAACTATACAGTATAAATGTATGTGGAAGTGGAAGTGTAGACAAGCGCAGGTTTGGGCAGAGCATACACTCCTACGCTTGCCTGGCGAGCAAAATTATTATTTTAACAATTTTATCGTATCACTATCATCATTTTAAGACTGAAATTGTATTCTATTGGGTACTATCTGTATGGGCAACACTGTCAAACATCCACTTTCTCATTTTAATGTAAATTTTTGCAGCATCACATTTGCTTTCTATTAAGATAAAAGTAATTGATCATGTTTGGTTACTGAAAAATGGATCCTGAGGGATATCCCACACCTGTAAATGTTGGGTAACTGTATACCTGTGATTGTAACAAAGCACTGACACTGGAGGCTCCTTCCAAAATTGCATAATGCAATGTGAATGTGGACGGGCAATACAAGCATTAATTGGCAGCTTCAAAATTTTGGCTTTGAAAATATTAACGTTTATGTTTTTATTCATAACGACTTTAAGGTATTATATTCAGTTATGATCAACTTTGTTTAAGAGTTTAGAAGTGGCAGCTTGAAGTGGTCAGAAATCCTTCCAATCAGAAGTCAAATTGCTTAACCACTGAGCACTGAACTTCCCCGAACACTTACATATTAGAGATCTTGATCGTAGCTCAACATCATCTTGATGCATTACATGGTCTCCTGCCTAACCCCAATAAAAAAGCGATTCTGAGAGGCCTAAATACAGTACAGTAAGATCTTCAAGTCAGATAAATAAATATTTATAGACATGTCGATAGGAATGGGCACGTTAACCTTCTCCATATGCTCATAGACATGCTGCGATGCAGGTACGCGTGTTAATCTGCCGATAAAAATGATGGAAAAATCAATTTTAGGCCTGAGAAAAAAATCCAATCAGGCTAAGCTGCTAAGGTATGTTAGCTTCATCTTCAGCCCACTCCAGGAAGGCTTTAGCTTTAAAAAATTAACTTCGCATAAATCTTTGAGCTAATGACCGGATCCTGGCACTCTTTTCAGGCTCCAGTGGCCTTGCTTTGTCCCAACAGATGCTAATTGATGTTTGTTCAATGAGGCCAGTCTCCCTGTTATGGCGCGTGGCGGCGAACGCTACAGCTAACCAAGCTAACGACTGTTTGGAGCCAAACCGAAGCTATGAAACTTTTATCGTTTAATCTAAGGCAGAAAAGGGGGTTGGAAAAAGTGCAGCTCATCAAAGAGGATCATCAAGGGCCCACTAGCGTACGTGACGGATGGTGTGGTGAATAGTTAATCAGACATGGCGGAGGAGGACCTAAAATTAGTCGCACAACTCGAGTCTTTGTCAGGACAATAAGTCAGTCTCTTCTACTCATTTTTTTTTAGCCGTCATTCCTCTATTTCATCTTCGTCTCTGTATTCATTTCTTCTTATTACCTCTGTCCATCTATATTCCCATCTCTCACTCGCTGACTCTCTGTCTCGCATACACACACACACATACACACACAAAGTGTTTCTGATCGTAAAACCACAAATCCATTAGTGCCTCCATGCCATCACTTAGAGAAATGAGGTCTATTAAAGTTTTAAAGGAAGCAGGTATGAACACAGATAGAGGTCTGTAGTTGTGCAGTCCAGACGCTACTCTGCTGTAGGTTTCTCTTTGTTTGAAGCCTGAACAAGTAAAACACACAGGGGATCAAATTGTATAGCCCCTGAAACATTGTGTAACATGCTTTGCATCGACTGAATAGAAATATGGATGTACAATGTCATACCAAATACTGACTTTCTTTAGTTAATTAGAGTTTACCATTCTATATAGATTTTTTTTATTGAGTATATTACTTTTTTAAAAGTATTGTTTTAAAGGCATGTTTGCTTTAGAGTAGACGCCGACTGATTCATTAGTTTTGCTAAAACTATAGGCAAAAATCCATACCAATAGTTTTTCCGGGTTGCGGTATTGAGTAAGAGATTGGCCTCTAGAGGCAAATAACTGGTGCCACGTGCTGTTTATTTGATGTGTCTTTTTTATTCATTTTGGATATAGCTGTTTTTTTTTATATTGAAGTGTTACTTTTGTTTTATTTTTAATGCATGTATTTTAATTACCTCAATATTTATTAATATACTTCATATTTTCCTATTTATTTTTAGAACTTTTGTTTTAGTTTTATATTTTTGTAATTCATTCAAGTAATATTTCACATGGAGCGTTATGTTTGTTTGTTTTTTATCTAGTATCCATTTTAAAAACACTTTCGGTTGATTTATCGGTTATCTGCAAGTACGATCCAGCCCAGCTATCGGTATCGGTAAAAATCCACTTTCGGTCGAGGTCTACTTTACAGAGTGCCTATGCATGTACATTTGTTTTGTTTTGCACAGTACTCTTTTGTATATTTTGTGTTCCTTACGATTCTCGTGATTTTTCAAAATCTTTTAAAGTTATAAAAAAAATAATTATTATTTAAAGACTTCCATTGAAACACTGAGAATAAATGAGTAGAAATCGCTGAATCACTGTAATTGGTTTGAAATCAAATTTTCAAGTTCAATGTGTGACAGTGAAGGAGTTGGGACCAGGTTTATTTAAAACAGTATGAGAAAGGAACATTGTGGGTAACACTGGATAGGTTTAAATGTGCCACTATATGTTTTTGTATCTGGATCAGCTCTCTAGATATATCTGAATTTGGAATCCAGTGGGCGTGGCCTACTTCTATGCTCCCCAGTAACACAAGACAAAGTGAAACAATTGCTTTAATCAACAGTTGATCCACAAATCTCCAATAACACACTTTCAAATTCTTAATATAACAGCAAAATGGGGAATACATGTGGACTGAGAAGGTCAAAAAGCACATAAATGTTATTCAAGTGGTCAGGTGTCCATATAGTGTATTAGAGGTCGATAGTTGATTTGCTGTAATTATCGGGGATCTACAAAAACCCCATACAGATTTTTCACAAACCGCCGTCATTAAGAGAGCGGCCTCTAGAGGTGAGGAAACTGCGAGCTGCACGGAGAGCACAATGTTATTAATCAATCTATTCATGATTTTTTCATTTATTACATTGTCTTGATTTATTGCTGGTTTTTATTTTTTATTTTTGTAACATTCAGTACTATTTTTTTATATGGGGTGTTTTTTTAAAAAAAACTCAATTTTAAAAACTGTTAAAACTAACTTGTGATTAATCAGTTTTCGGCAAGTAAGATCCAACCTAGCTATCAACTTAGTTTCGGTAAAATCCGCTACCATCTCGATTAACGATGTACTGCATGTAAATGCATTACACAACACCAGTCTTCTTCTGCCAGCTTCATATCTGACCCTTCTGTCACATCCTGCATGATTCCACTCAACCAGGACCCTGTTAAAGTATTTTGGAAAGCTTTTAAAAAGAAATGATCCATTTCGAAAACATCTATTCAATCAATATTATGTCTTTGAGTTACATGCGTGTCGTGTTGAAAGGATGTTCAGGAAGCAGAATACAAGTCATGGTGTGAGCACAGGACCGTCGTGATGATTACAGCAGCAGACTGTTTTAGTGAAAGTGATTTTTTTGGGTATTCTTGGGAGACCTTTGAGTGCAAAAAGTAGAGCATGCGGATAAATCAGGCAGGTCTGAAAAGTGAGAGGAGCCACAGCAGTAGAAGTAAGTCAGCGGTATTACTCGTGCACACACACACACACACACACACACACACACACACACACACACACACACTTGTACATCACATGCGCAGACATATCGGAAATCTGTGGCTTTCAGCGTGGGCGATATTGAAGGTGACTTTTTGACTTTTTTTATTAATCCTATGAACCCTGATGACGTGTATTCAATTACAGCAATTGATCAGGATGACAGAGGAAAAGTCATAATATAAACTCCAGTATTGTACGAAAGAAAGAAAGAAAGAAAGAAAGAAAGAAAGAAAGAAAGAAAGAAAGAAAGAAAGAATACAGTTGATAGAGTAGAAAGAAGGAAGGAAGAGAGGATAGAGTAAATAGAGTGGAAGGAAGGAAAGAGTGGAATAAAGGATAGAGTAGATAGAGTGAAAGGAAGAATAGAGTTGATAGAGTGGATAGAAGGATAGAGTGAATAGAGTGGATAGAAGGATAGAGTGAATAGAGTGGATAGAAGGATAGAGTGAATAGAGTGGAAGGAAGGATAATATGGATAGAGTGGAAAGAGGGAACTTTTACTTGTCACATTTACATTAAAGGGTGGAGGGAGGGAAGGAAGGAAGCAAAAGTGGAATGAAGGACAGAGTAGATAGAGTGAAAGAAAGGATTGAGTGGATAAGTGGAAGGAAGGATTGAGTGGATAGCGTGGCCAATAGGATAGAGTGGAATTAAGGGTAGAGTGTATACAGTTAAATGAAGGACAGAGTGGATAGAGTGGAATTAAGGATGGAGTAGATAGAGTGTAAGAAAGGATAGAGTTAATAGAGTGGAAGAAAGGATAGAGTGGAAGAAGGGAACTTTTACTTGTCACTTTTACCTTAAAGCAGGGGTCCACAACCACTGAGATGTGGTCATTTACATATGATCTATTTAGTGGATCACGTGGTATCAGGCTGCACAGAAAAAATAAAATCGTTATTTTTTTTTTCTATTCATCAATACATTATTTATTATATATGTAATTAAATTAATGACTAAAATATATTATTTACTGCGGGTGACAATGTACCTGCCCAGAACCCCCATTGAAACCGGACCCCCACCCAGACCCCGGCCACAGTCCTTGGAAAAATTTGTATGTGATGGAAGAAAGCTTGGGGACTGCTGTGTTACAGCAAAGTGAAATTCTTTCTTTGCATATCTCAGCTTGTTAGGAAGTGTACAGTCAGCTATCCATGATACAACACCCATGGAGCAGAGAGGATTAAGGGCCATGATTAAGGGCCCAACAGTGGCAGCTTGGTGGTGCTGGGGCTTGACCACTCCCCCCCCAAAACAGTAACTCAGAGCCTTAACCGCTGAGCCACCACTTCTTTAGCTTTTGTACTTTCCATTTACAAAACAAAGAATTGAACAGAACGGTCTTAGAGATTCAGTTCGCAGTTCCTCAGCGGGTTCCTCTACAGAGACTCCCTGCTATTTCACTCTCCTTCTTAGCAACAATCATCAGTTTTTGGATCATCCTAGTTCGAGAAGAACAAATAAATGTTCACTGTGAAACGTTAACGAAAGCTTAAAATGAATAAATAAATAAATGAAGAGACTTCCGAAGTCCACGTTATATTTAGAAGATAAAAGCATTATTTCGAGCAAAGCCGAGTAGCACAGAGCCCATTTAGACAGTCACCTTGCTTTCTGGGAAGAAGGGATATTCGGTATTCAGGTCGTTCTGGAGAGCTGTAAACACATTAGATGTTATTTGGCAGTGTATAAGCATCTGAGTTTGCCCGTGCACCATCAGATGATGAATGATTCCGGCAATAACATTTATGAAAGAGATCTATGTGATGGTCCCAGCGGATGAGATTTTATATACGGTATTTGGAGTGACTAAGGCTGACTAGATACAGCAGATGAATCCCGACACCCACTCGTGTGAATAGGTATCAGCAGATATCAAAATAATTTCCATAATATATATATTTTTTATTATTACTACTTTGTCATCTTAAAAAAGATTACTTTGGAGGTTTGGTCAGTTCGTTGTACGGCATTGAGGCTGAAAAGGAACCTCAGGAAGAGCATCTCATTCCGGTTCCGTTATCAGAACAGGATTATGGGATTGGATTTGAGGAGAAAGGATTGATGTGATGCTGTGCACACATTTGTCCAAGATAAGAAAGCTTAGAAGATAGATGTATGGGGCATTATAGGACTTTGGCTTGGGTGGGCCAAAATTGTGCTTACCTAAGCAGCTTGTTCCTGAATGCAAAGCCATATATTTCTCATCATAGTCTGACACAAAGAAGCGGATCGGGTCGGCGCAAATTTGCCGCTAAACCGGTATGTAGTGGTGAAACAGGAGCTCAGTTTGTACTCAAAGCTCTCTAATTACCAGTGTCTTCATCCCTGTCCTTAACTCTGGTCACGAACTGTGGGGAGTGCCCGAAAAGGTAAGAACAGGATGTAACGAGTAAGCGAGGCTTGTACACGGGCCTGATCGGGAAGCAGTCCAGAGAGAAAGCTCGTCCCTGGAGACGGTCAAAAGAGGAAAGTTTTCATCATCCCAACCAGATAAATCATTGATGCCACTTTTCACAAAGAGGAAGCAAGGAGTGGAAGGATGCGCGAGAGCGTGATTAGATCAAAAGGAACCAAATTACAGTGTAGAGAAAACGCTGAATGGTGGATAACATGTTTTACTTCCTCGTCCGCCCCCTTGAACGTACACGAAATCGCTCCGTATTTCATGTAGCGTCAACAACAAACAAAAACATGGCGGAAACAACAAAACCAGTGCTCGGGTCAGGTGATTTCTTTACAAAGTGAGGGTGAAGATCAATATCCTGTGGGGCAATTAGGTGTATTTTTGGGATCTGGGGAATACCTGATTGACTATGGTTTTTACACGTTTGATAATCATTGCAAAATTGCCTGAATTTAAGTATGTAAATAATTAAAAAGGTCAAGGGCGGTAGGGCAGAAGGCCCTCAATGGCGCCCCCAGCTGGTTGCACCTTAGGTGATCAGCTCATTTGCCTATGCCTAGAATCGGTGTTGTGCACCTGAATCACATTTTTGCTTAATCAGCGCTTGTATAAAGAATTGACACCACATTGTTGGTCTTTTGTTCGGTCATCCAATGAGATGAAAACATTTTATAGTGCAAATATGAGACCTGACCTTTGACACGAAAACCAAAACATGGTGAGAAAGGCGGTGAAAACAAACAACAGCCGTGTCGGACCAATATGAGCCAAAACGTGTAAGGTACAAGCAGTCATGGAACATGAAACCTAGAGCTACAGTGGGTTATGGGAACTGTAGTCTAGGGACATGAAAGGGTGGAGAAGAGAGAGAGAGAGAGAGAGAGAGAGAGAGAGAGGATGTTGAACAGGAGGCTATTGAGCGTGAAGAGCATTATTGTTATTCTGCAATCATGAGTACACTCTAGCTATTATAAGTCGGTGCGTAATCTCCCAGGTCTTTTGCGGGAGAGGCGAAAGCACAAGAGGAAATGTGTGTTTAAATGCGGTCGGACGATCGAGAAGGTTAGGCAAGGAGGAATATAGATCAGGGCTTAAAAACCCTATCGTTTGTGGAGTTTTATGGATTTTTCCAAAGCGATGTGGGACTTTATGGTAAGGAGGAAATTCTCGCCTTAAAATGAAGCAGGCACCGAATTTTCAGTGTCTCACAAAAGTGAGTGCACCCCTCACATATTAGCTACCATTGTAGTATTTCTTTTTAGGAGACAATACTATAGAAATGAAACTTGGATATATTTTAGAGTAGTCAACGTATATTAGTACAGATTTACTGTCCTCTGAAAATGACTCAACATACACCCAAAGTGTGAATATTGTGTGTGAGCACCATCGTTATCCTTCACTGCCTTAATCCTCCTGGGTGTGGAATTCACCAGAGCTGCACAGGTTGTTGCTGGGATCCTCTTCCACTCCCCCATAATAACATCATGGGGGCTGCTGGATGTCAGACACATGGCATGTCTACCCCTTCCTAAATGGGTTTAGATTTCGTGTAAACAAATTACTATAATTGTTATAAATACTTGATTACTAAAATAATCAATAGCAGCAGCACTACATCAGTCCAATAGACATGGTCACTAAGGAGTTTTTCAGAAGTAAACCAAAGATTATTAATATTATAAAATATTAAAAATAATAGGAATAAATTCCTAAATTAGCTCCTAAATGTTAAATAATGAGCACGCCAGCTCTTAAGAGAAATAAAATTCCATTCATAATAGTTTTATCATATCAACTGTTTATTTCTTTGTTTAAAAAAGGAAAATTGTTTAAACAATAGTCATTTACTTCTAGAAAAAAAAAGCTAAATGATCTGGAAATAGAATAAGAAAGTTTAAAATGAGTAAAAGTGTCTCAGTGCAGGTTTGGTCATCGGTTTACTGTGATGCCATCACTGGAAATACTTTATACATGTGACAGATATTCAAGATAAAGTAAAGCAGTAAAGCAGCAAACTGCTAGCAAAAGAAGCAACTTGCAAGCTGCTAGTTAATTTGAACGTGGGGTGAAAACCAATTGGAAGAACTGATTAAGAATTAAGTAGCTCCCACACTGGACCCTCGTGAAGGAGCTAGCTAGCTCAGATTACCTGCATTGTCTATGAAATCCGGAGACAGTTGTGCCACAACAGAGAAAATTCCTGTGTTCCTCTAGTAAACAAGCTCAAAATCATGACCTCCAAGTGAGGGTTAGTGCGAATCCTACAAATACAGAAACCCATTGTGATGTGTCAAGGTCAGACAGTCCTTTCGTTCCTTAGCGGGCACAAAGATTTAATTTTGCATTAGTATCCAGTTTATATGATTTCCTGTAGAAAAAGAGAGAGGGAGAGAAGAGAGGGAGGGAGAGAGAGAGAGAGAGAGAGAGAGAGACCAGCCATCGACCATATATAAAGGCAGTAGAATGGAAATGATTTGCAAAAGAGAATAATTTCTCATGGATTGAGCATAATAGGCAAATCAAAATCCATTCTTTGTAGCGTAGCTCCACTTACACATATAAAAGAATCTTTAAAAAAAAAAGGCATGTGATAGAGTGTAAAACGAGAAGCCCATTAGTGTCGGTCACGGTACGTGTCTTCGTGATGAGGACACGTGACGTAGCTCACGGCTTTGCATTATTATGACGGTCTGCGTACGATTTCGATGCAAATATCAATGGTTTTTGTGACCCTGCTGGAAAACTTGGTTTCGTCTCAGCTTCGGTTGTTGTTCCAGTCAGCAGGAAATGGAATTATTTCAGCCATCAGATATACTAAAATAGTCATTCCTATAGCCAGCTCCATTTCTACTGTCTGGAAATCAATTATAAGAAAGACAGAGAAAGGGAGTAAATAAAAATCAGCTGATGGATGTCTTTCAGCCTCGCTGACAATGAATCAATGCAAGCAGTAACTATTTAGACAAAGTTACACAATAAGGACAAAACATTGTGGATACCTGATTATACCATACTTTGTGAGCGTTCTAGAATCAGTCCATTTGCTGTTCAAATAACCTCTGAGATATTCGTTCTGAGTGACGAGAATGGACAGGATTAGAAATGAGTTTATTAGAGGGACAGTGTTACCACATAGTTTGCGATACACAATTATATTGGATGTCTTTGGATTCTGGAGCATGAAAATGTCCCTTCACATGAACCAGAAGATCAAAACTTATCCCCTGTGCACAAATCCAGCACCCTGAAGATATGCTTAACATGTGTTCGAGTGGAAGATCTCCAGCTGTAGAGCTATAAACCCTATCGTGAACACCTTTGGGATGAATTGGAACGCTGACTGCACCCCAGCTCTCCTCACCTCAACTCACCTACATCAGCACCTGACTTAACTAACACCATAGTGGCTGAATGAATCTCCACAAGCAAACTCCAAAATCAAGTAGATCATCTTTTCTAGAAGATTCAAGGTCATTATAATTGCAAATGGGGATGTTCAAAAAGTATATATCAATCTTATACTACTTAGATGTCTTCAAATTTTTGTCCATATAGAGTACTTCCTACTGGGCTCAATGTCTTTGCAGACATTTGTCTGTTTATTAACTTCCTGGTTTCTGAATTTTGACTTTTTTATTTTAAAGGTAGATACAGTCGATTTGAAAATTCGACTCTGAGCCAAAAACTAGCTTTGCAGCTGCACATTGAATATCGCTCAAGGTTGAGGACATGGGTGGACTTTTTTCTTTATTATTCAGTCATGGCCACTGGTATAATTTCATTTACTCTGCATTTTTTAAGTGAAAAAATCAGCACACAGTAAGTGCTGCATAAAAAGAAGTACTGTACCAGGAAAAGAAAATGGGGGAATAAAATGACCTAGTGACCAATTCCGCCTACGATCAGATCCAGCATGGGCTGTGTTTAAGTTAATAGCTCCATTCCGGAGGTTTGACTGTGTCTCGGTTGGTTTTGGCGCTTTCGGTATTGGCACCGCTCCTTCTCATGTGTCACCGATAGCAGCATTAAAATTTGGCCTTGTTGTTTATTACTGCTTTGTGAGAAAAAAATTTTGCTGAAAAACCGAGGCCATGGCAGCTAATCAACAGAGTCCCCAGTCGTCCTTCCTTTTAGTGCAGTCTCGAATGACAGGGATTTGCAGAGAATTAAAAATTAGTGAGCCACCATTCCATGCCTGTTCTTTTTCTTTTTTTTAATAAATATTTTCCTTTTTTAGTAAAGGGATTTAATAAATAGGTGTTTTTTTGTTTTTTTTTTGCGTTACGGAGAAGCTGTTTCCACTTCGATACAGGAGCCAAGAGAGCAGCAGGACTGTGAAAGTTTTATTTAAATTGCAATTTATAGATAGATAGATAGATAGATAGATAGATAGATAGATAGATAGATAGATAGATAGATAGATAGATAGATATGCCATTCTAAAGCAAGAAATCTATTGAATACAACACAAGAAGTCTCCTTTCACTGTAGCCACAACTCGCCTTCTCCCACCCCCAACAATAGTAAGCTCGGAAATCCTAACCCTAACCCTTTTTTTAATGCAAGTCTCTTGGACACAACATTTATAATACACACCATGTATGCGTACACTATGGCCACTGCATAGGGTTTAATGAAAGCAGACAAACAGAATCTTAGCCACAAAAAAAATAAAAAATAAAAAAAAAACTTAGAGGTAACTGAGTGGAATAAAATCATGTCAAATCACTTTTAGGATAAATGTTGTGTTTCTGACCCCTTGCTGTGGTCATACAGGGGATCAGTGTAAGCTTCACAATCTGCTTTACCTGACTTTAAAGACAGCTGATTTATTGAAGGACAAATGTGTCTTCACAAGCTTCAGGTTTTGTGAGGAAATAGAAAGTGTGTGTTACCGGTGTCTGTGGGTTGAATGATAAAATATCGTTTGCACCAAATTAGCTTTACTTGGCAGTTAATTGTTGTACATAGCTGAAGGAAAAATGAAATGTCTGCCTTAATTTTATTTAGCAATTTGTATATATAAAAAAAAACAAAAACATAGAAATATCATATTAATGTTATTCTTAGTCTCTTGCATCACCTCTGATCACATTTAATGGAAGGCGTATTATCATAAAGATTACCAAAACAGCTTAATTGTGTTTTTGTGTATGCAAGACGGTGCTTGTCCCCATTATTAAACTGTGTATTTGGTATCCCAAATGGAACAGTTAGCTAAAAACACAAACAAATAAATAATAAAATCAACAAATAATAATAAAATGCTTGCTAACTAGAACCCCTGCTGTTCCGCATACGAGAAGCTGTATTAGTCATCATTGAGTTTTTACGTTCTCAGTTTTCCCTGTTGTCCCTGTTTTCCCTTCTCACTTTATTCTCTCTACTCGCCTTCTCCCACCCCCAACAATAGTAAGCAATAGTAAGTATTATCATAAAGATTACCAAAACAGCTTAATTGTGTTTTTGTGTATGCAAGACGGTGCTTGTCACCATTATTAAACTGTGTATTTGGTATCCCAAATGGAACAGTTAGCTAAAAACACAAACAAATAAATAATAAAATCAACAAATAATAATAAAATGCTTGCTAACTAGAACCCCTGCTGTTCCGCATACGAGAAGCTGTATTAGTCATCATTGAGTTTTTACGTTCTCAGTTTTCCCTGTTGTCCCTGTTTTCCCTTCTCACTTTATTCTCTCTATCGCTACGCTGGCTGATATTCCTCCTACAGAAACCCTATCACATGTTTAATATAAGGGATATTCCCATTGGAACATGGAGCATCCTCTCCGTTTCTTTTTGTTTGTTTGTTTTGAAGCGGTTGCATACGATTACAGTACAGTCCCGATTTAACAGGAAACAGGACCATCCGCATGTTTGATTTGGCACCTTTTTCTGGATGCCCTTCCTAACGCAACCCTCCCTATTTATCCGGGCTGCGGACCGGCACTAAGGCTTGTGCAACCCTAATGGCTGGGGTCGGTTCCCTGACTCGGGGATCGAACTCAGGCCGCAGCGGTGAGAGCGCCGCATCCTAACCACTAGACCACCAGGCGACTATATAAAATGCATAATAATAATTGATACAATAAGATTTATAACTGCAGTTAAAACATTCCATTCCACCATTAGTCCTCTTTTGCTTTTACAGTAACTTCCACTCTTCTGGTAAGATGCTCCACTAGATTTTGGAGTGTCCTTGTGGAGATTTCTGCTTAATCAACCACAAGGGTGTTGGGAAAGTCAGGTACTGATTTAGGTGTGGTGAGGAAGCATGGGGTGCAGCCAGCATTTCTAATATTTCATGCCATCATCAATAGGGCTGAGGTCCTAGCTCTAGCAGGAGATCTTACACTCGAGATCATGCAAAGCAGATCTTCATGGAGCTGGCTTGTTTTTTTACAGGGGCAATGTCATGGTTGATCCTAGTTCAAGTGAATAGGGGTCAAATGTTGTGCTATCGCATCCAGAGACAATTTCTTGCTTCTAGATTTGTGGTAAAATCAGATGGTCCATTACTTTTATCCATATTGTGCACATGGACTTGAAGTTTTCTTTTTGGTCCTCCAGTTTTCTGCTCTAGTCTGTGTATTGTTAGCTCTAGTACCGATTGGCTTTGTCCAGGTGTTCCCCTGCTTTGTGCAGTTTCTGAGTTCCAGGCTTCTTCAGAACGCTTTGTGGATGGATTAATATTTAGATTAAAACATTTTATCTGCCAAATGCCATAAATGTAAAACTTTACAGAGATAACAAGGATATAAAGGTGTAAAAAAAATCTATACGTTTATAGCCTATCGGTTTATTCCTTATAATTGTGAGTTTATCCTTAATGAGTGAGCCAGTCACAACAGTGGCAAGGAAAACTCCTTAAGATGGTAGGAGGAAGAAACCTTGAGAGGAACCAGACTCAAAAGGGAACTTCATGGATATTTAGGCCGTTCATGTGGAGCCATCCCTAGCTCCACAAAGTGGTCACCAATTGAAGAGAACTCCATCCACTGGTACGGTGTTGGGATAAATCCGAAGTAAAGAAAGGAACAGGAACACTGGTTACTGGTACATCAGGAGCATGTTTAACTCAACATGAAATCCATTGTCTTTAAAGACAATTTTTAACCTGATACAACTCTAATATTGTTTCAGGAATTTTCTGAAGAACCCTCAAGGAACCCCTATTTTTAATTGGAATTTAGGTCTTGTTTGAATATAGGTCAGTTTGTAGGTCTACAGATACTGACAGTAGCGTGTCTGTTGGAACCAGACATGAGGCCATGGATTAAATAAAACCAGACGTTCTTTTCCTGTTGTGTCTGCAGAAAGTTACAGCTCTGCCTCTGCCATGTTAATCTGTATTCTATGTGACTCTCAGGACACGCCTCGGTCTCCGTAGTGTTGCGATGCGTCATATTCACGTAGCAGCGAGAACGCGTTTGAGAAACAGTTTAGCAACGAGAAATCAATTTACATATCAAAGATTTATTATTAGTCACTTTCTAAATAATAAAAAAAAAATTTTTTTTTTTTTACTGATGCAAATATGATGCAAAAATTATATCCCGTCTGTTTATCCGAGCGGTAAAAGGAAGATTGAATTGTCAGTATTCATTATTTTACGAAAAAGACGCTGATGTGCGTGTGAGCGCTGAGACACTGAACAGTATATGAAGGAAAAAAACCTTCCGTTTGACTCATATGTATCATCTGAATATCAGCGGTTCTGTTTAGACTGCTCTGAGTAATTAAGGCAATCACGGAAAGTGTGAACTAATGCGTTTTACACAGATAGCGTCTCCGAGGCGTGCGGTGTGCACCGCAGGTCGAGAGCAAAGTCATTACCCGGTGATTAAACCTTCACAATGGCATTTTTATTGCTTAAGAGGCTGTAGAAGAAACAAGGGCTAAGGAAAGGAGCTGATAGGTGCAAAAGTATCTGTGTGGTGCTCTGATATGCCACGCTTTGTTTTCCAGTCCAGTTTTGTTGTTGCCGGAGTTTATTTTTTTTTGCTGGTATTGCAAAATCCAGAGTGGCCATTAAAGTGGCCATGGAAATGAAAAGGGTATTTCTAGAGATGGGAAGTAACAAAGTACAAATACTTCATTACTGTACTTAAGTGGATTTTTCTAGTATCGATATTTTACTTTACTATTTATTTTTTAGACAACTTTTTACTTTCAATCATTACATTTTGACACAAATATCTGTACTTTCTACTTTTTAAATTTTTAAAACAGACTTCAGTTTGAATCTATTTGGTGATGTAATCGATATTTTCTCTTTTCATTGCACCGTTTTCATCCCACCATCCTGTTTCTTGTATAATTTCTCCCACGCACCACAGATGTAGACTAGCCTATGAAGCTAACAATGAGCAGGCAGAAGGCAACAAGAAGTTTGGGGGTAACGTGGATGAGACAGAGGGAGTCAGTGACTAAGAACAGAGACATTTCTGATCATCATCTTTTCTCTGCTTGTGTCCTACATGGTGGTTTTTCAGCCTGGATACTAATATATTGATATAATGTGAGGTTCAGTGACCAGCTTGACACTAAAACAGGTAGTAGTAATGGCTAAATATTTACTTAAGTACATGTCAGAGCCCAAACTTGACTAGAGTGAAAAATTTTAGTCAGAACTTTAACATTTACTAGAGTCTCTGCTACATCATTTTGGGTGAAGGATGTATATACTTTTGCTCTGTGTATTTTAGAGTTTTTTAACCTTTGCTATTGGTTTTACGGACACCAATATGGTACTGTGTATAAAATACAAATACAGGAAATGTTAGTTTTGTTTTTATCTACAGTAATAGATAATTTAAAACCCACAGTCCCATTCAACTCAAACATCTACAGCATAGTTTTATCAACACGTATCATCTTGGGTATAGTGGTCAAGCATGGGTGAAGATGTTGTGAGAGATTGTTCATACAGCGCTAGTTTACTACGTATCTCTCAAAATTTGGTGTGGACTCGGTCTTGCATAACGCCAGTGCTATTGGTTGTTAGGTAAATAAGTCAAAACATTGTATTCCAACTGTATTATTAAGTGTTAAGGGAAACATTTGAGGCACTGACTTTCTAGTCATTCCTTTTAAGCTCAAAGCTCTGCAGATAAGAGCAGCCGCTAATTAGAGAGCCATCCAGACACTTGATATTGTATTCAACATTCTCTTTTTGGTTTCTTTTATATATATATATATACATACATACACACACACACACACACACACACACACACACACACACACACACACACATACATATACGATACGTTGGACGCACAGCTGAGATGCGCGAATCTCTCGCCCTGTGAGAAGCCCCACTCTCAGAGTAAAGTTGTCTCAGTGTGTAATTTATTTCTGTTTCAAACTTCAATTTTAGTGATTCCAAGTGCCCAAGTGTGTCTCCTGCTGGTAGTGAAAAAAAGTAAAGGAAAGCCATCAGTTTAGAGCAGAAAATGAAAATTATAAATCAGCACGAAGCAGGAAAGACCGTCACAGTCACAGCACCATCTTCAACTTACCATATGTTTTACTTACAATGAAGTCGTTGTAACGTATCTCCACAGAAAGGAAGGGACATATACAGTATATATATATATATATATATATAT